>OY796886.1:9851943-10140943 GCA_963680785.1 Diplosoma virens | reverse complement strand
GCCTGTAAATGCGACGCTTCGTAAATACTCTTGGACCGCAACTGTAGAGAATGCGCGCAAGAGTTTGGTTATTTCAGCGCCTTTTGTAGCATTTTTAGTGATACGTCACAATGCGAGCCCAAAATGTGGCAATGAACAAAACGCCAGTTCAAAAAAGGTTTGAAGTTAGAAAGGCTGACGATACTGTAAGCTACTGTAACTCAAAATTTTACTGTTTGGAAATAATATTTGTGTGGGCGTTTTTTGGTGATTTGGAAAACTGTTGGTGAGTGTTTCTTTTTGTTTTGTTTATTATTATTTGCTCGAACGTTCATTTTTGTAAATAATTTTCGTTGTTAATAGAAAACCACTAAAACTGTTCCGAAGTGTGTTTCAACTTGAGATTCTGACGCTGCACGAATATAGTTTTCAACAGTTCCCTTTTGTTTCGACTCTGTTAGAATACAATTAAAGGTAATATCGTTTGTTTTGGATAAAACTGTTGAAGATGGAGAATGAAAAATTTAAAAGTGTTCTTTCGCGACTCGATTGTTATTACCGCGAAGCAGAAGCATTAATCGCAAGCGAATGTTCTCCTAATGCATTGTCACCAGCTTTAAAAAAGATAAGTTCTTATTTAAGTTATATGGAAAAATTAGTTATAAAACTGTCTTCGGCGGAACCTGATGATAAAGACGAATTAGAAAATGCATTAAAAGAACAACGTGTTAAAAATTCTGTCTTTAATTCTAAAGTAACTGATTTTCTCGAATGTAGTGACGTAACTTCTATGGAAATAAAGAGCTTGCTGTCAGCTCCTCACACGCTTAGGTCACAGGTTTCTATGTCTGTAACCACTACTTCGAGCTATAAAGTAGCTTTAGCTAAAGCTGACGAACAAGTAGCGCTGTTAAAAGTTACTCATCTTAAAAGACAACTCGATTTAGAGCGTGAAGAACATGAATTAAAGCGTAAACGAGAAATGCTTCTAGCTAATCAAAGAGTTGAAGAAGCCTCTTTAAAATGTCAAGTTTTAGATGAGGAAATTGATCGCGGCGGTTATATACCGTCGGAACCTTGTACTTCTGACGAAATTGCTTCGCGATTAGATGCTGATGCCGCGAAAACTTTGCCAACTAAGAAACTTTCGCCGCTTTCTCGACTAATTCAAAATTCGTTTGAAGTCGACGCCGCGTCCGCATTTGACACGCGCAATACTGTTACGAACACGTCTCGTTTGCCTGATAGCAGCGTAAGTGAAAATGAGTTCAACCCATCGCAACCGCGTGTGCAATTTAATGAAGCGAATTTGTCGCAAGCTCAAAATAACCTTGGTTCAGTTAATGAACAATTCGCTGATCGACTACTTCCATTAGTTTCGGCGTTACAACTTCAAAGAGACTTTCCCCAATTAGAAGTTATGAAATTTGATGGTGAACCAAGCAAATACGCAAAGTTTGTAAGCACCTTTGAACAAATCGTGGGCGCTGCCAATTTAAGCGTGAATAAAAAACTTTTGTATTTACTCCAGCATTGTCAGGGCAAAGCTAAACAACTGATCGAACATTGTTGCCTTCTTAACCCGCAAGAAGGTTATGAGAAAGCATTACAACTGTTAAAGGAAAAATACGGCAGGCCTAATGTAATCGCGCGCTCATATTGCGAAAGGCTGACTCAAGGCCCACCTATAAAATCTGATAACTGCAAAGGATTAGACGGTTTGGCGCAACTCTTAGAAGAAAGTGAAGTCACTTTGAATTGTTTAAATTACCAGGCAGATTTGGATAACTTTAATACAATGTCCGCTATCGTAAAAAGACTGCCATTTTCTTTGCAATTGCGTTGGCTAAGAACCGCCGCCGAATTCGAAAAAAGAGGCATTGACGCAAAGTTTAAAATTCTTGTAAAATTTGTTAAAGATGAAGCGGAAATTGCAAATTCTTCCTTTGCCTCGGTTGTAAACCAGCGAAATAAAAGAAAAGGTGGCGCTACATTCTTCGCTAATTCTGACAAACCCAAAGTGACACCTTTAAACCGAAATCATGCGGATCCAAAGAAATGCATTTACTGCAAAGACGATCATAAAGTTGAAGACTGTTTGAAATTCGCTAATTTATCGTTATCCGATCGAATATCATTCACTCGTCGAAATCGAATGTGTGATAACTGTTTTAAAGTAGGTCACATTTCAAGTTTTTGTCGATCGAAAGCCGCATGCACGATTAAAGACTGTACTCGTAAACATCACACGCTGCTTCATCAAGAATTTGCTGATCGCAGCATGAACCGACCGCCACAGTCTTCTTTGACTAACCATAACTCGTCAACCGATTCAAGGCGTTCTGTGAATTTTGCTACTAGCGATAATAATCGTGTTTTTCTGAATGTTGTGCCAATAAAAGTGTTTCACGCCAATCGGGAAATCACCACCTATGCTTTCCTATACCAAGGCTCGACTACCACACTCTGTGATCAAGCATTACTTGGCCAATTGGGTATTGAAGGAGAAGAAGTGCCCTTTGCTCTCACGACTGTTAACAGGAAAGACGGGCGCCACCAAGCAAAAAGAGTCAGTTTGACCATAGCCAATTTAAATAACAACGATGTGGTTGACTTGCACGAAGTTTTCTCTGTCGAATCATTACCGATAAAGCCCAATAAAACTCTGACCGCCGATGAAGTGAACGTTTGGCCGCATCTGCAAGGGCTTTATTTGCCCAAATTTCCTACTCCCGTAGGACTTCTGATTGGAGTAGACAATCCAGAACTTTTCTGGACACTGGAAGAAAGAAGAGGCGAACCCGGACAACCGTTCGCAGTTCGAACACGACTCGGTTGGTCACTACTTGGCGCTACAGCAACATCTGAGAGAAGAAAATCAGCGCAAGTAAACTTTGTGTGCAGATCAGATCCTGTTCAGTTAAACCAGATTGAAAGACTATGGAAAATGGACTTGATTCCGGAAAAGCCAGGAATTGGGGTTAGCACTTCAAAGGAAGATCGTTTAGCCCTGATCGCAATGAACAAAAGCAAGTGCTTAGTTGGAAGCCATTATCAACTTGCCTTACCCTGGAAGCCGGGAGCTCCGAACTTTGATGACAATCGGACTGTAGCAGAGGCGAGACTCAACAGCCTGAAGAAACGATTGGATAAAAATCCGGAGCTGAGACAAAAGTACACGGCTGTCATTGAAGATTATTTGGCCAAAGGTTACGCAGGAAAGGTCGAAAAGGGAGAAACTAAAACAGAAGCGAATTGGTATCTCCCACACCATGCAGTTTCACATCCTCGAAAACCTGACAAAGTTCGAGTTGTTTTCGACTGCAGTGCAAGTTTCAAAGGAAAATCTTTAAACCAACAACTTCTCCAAGGCCCTGACCTTCTAAACAGCTTGGTGGGAGTTTTGCTTCGTTTCAGAAAGGAGAGAATCGCTATGGTGAGTGACATTGAATCCATGTTCCATCAGGTGAGAGTGGATCCAAAAGACCATTCCTATCTCAAATTTTTATGGTGGCCACAAGGAGATACTACACTTGAACCAGAAGCATTTTGCATGAAAGTGCACCTATTCGGTGCCACTTCGTCGCCAAGCTGCGCGAATTTTAGTTTGTTGCAAACTGCAGAAGATAATTCTGAATTTTATGACCAAAGCATTGTAGAAACTGTTCAAAGAAATTTCTACATGGATGACTGTTTGAAATCTGTTTCCAGCAAAAAAGAAGCTCTGCATTTGTATCACCAATTGACTGACTTACTGATGAAGGGAGGCTTTCGTTTAACGAAATGGATAAGTAACTCCAGCAAAGTTTTAAATGAAATTCCAGTTGAAGAAAGGTCTTCATCCGTGCTAAATTTAAATAAAGAAGTGAACTTACGTGTGCTAGGTGTTAAATGGGATTTTATATCAGACAATTTTCAATTCGAAATTTGTATTAAACGAAAACCGTTAACCAGAAGGGGAATCTTGTCTATCGTTAGTTCACTGTTCGATCCCCTAGGATTTGTAGCCCCTGTCGTTTTGAGTGCTAAATTAATTCTGCAAAATCTTTGTCGACAACAGTTAGGCTGGGATGACGAAATACCCAATGAAGACTCTGTGAAATGGGAACACTGGGTTCAGAGTTTAAATTGTCTGACTAAATTGAATATTCCACGTTTTTTATTGCAACAAGAATGTAGTTACGACTTTGTCAAATCGACACAAGTTCACCACTTTAGTGATGCATCACCTGGCGCTTATGGAGTTGTAACTTTTTTACGATTTGTGTGTGAAAATGACAATGTGATTTGCCGTTTTATATTTTCAAAGGCACGTTTAGCACCGCTTAAGACAATATCAATTCCGCGCTTAGAACTCACGGCCGCAGTGCTTGCTGTACAAATTGATCAAATGTTACAACGAGAATTATCTTTGCCAAATTGCCGCGCCATCTTTTGGACTGATTCTACAGCGGTCTTGCAAATGATATCTAATACTAACAAACGTTTTCCTGTATTTGTAGCAAACAGGCTGACTAGAATTGAAGAACACACGAGCGCAGATCAATGGAGATACGTTCCCTCAAAGAAAAATCCTGCAGACATGGCTACTCGTGGAATCGACGCGGAATCGTTTGTATCTAATTCTAATGTTTGGTTACAGGGACCTGAATTTTTGTTAGATGTAGAGGATTTGTGGCCTCAACCGCCATATTTATTACCAAATTTACCTCCAGAATTTTTGACGTTGAAAAAATCATGTAATGCCTTGTTAAAAACGAAAACAGACTTTTTTATGGAAAGTAAATTTTCTCGTTTTTCGACCTGGTATGAACTTAGAAGAAGTGTTGCTTGGTTGTTACGTGTAAAAGATAAACTGTTACGTAGAGAAACAACATCTCAAGCTATTTCAGTGGACGAACTAGATCGTGCGGAAAACGAGATAATCAAGTGCGTGCAGAAAGAAGCCTTTTCCGAAGAAATAAGTCAACTCCGATCCGGAAAACAGCGTAAGCAAAATAACCCTTTATAAAAACTAAACCCACGTGTTTTTGAAGGTATCCTTCGAGTTGGAGGACGACTACAACAATCTAAACAACCGTTTGATGTACAACACCCAATAGTACTTCCTAGTTCCCACCACGTTACCAAATTAATCGTTGAAGATAGTCACAGAGCCGTTGGACACTCCGGTCCTAGTATAACATGGACATCTTTACGACAAAGGTTTTGGATTATTCGTGGAGCTTCCACCGTTCGCAAAATTTTAGGAAATTGCTTGTTGTGTAAAAAACGTAATGCTAAATCTATGGAGCAAATTATGGCTGATTTGCCTGGTGAACGTTTTGCTGTAAATAAACCGCCTTTTTGTAATACCGGGACGGATTACTTTGGCCCCTTTTTTGTTAAACAGGGACGAGCCTCAGTAAAGCGGTATGGCTGCATTTTCACTTGCCTGACAACCAGAGCCGTGCATTTGGAGGTCGCTCATTCTCTGACGGCTGACTCTTTCATCAACGCGTTCAGACGATTTATCTGTAGAAGAACAAAGCCACACACCGTATTCAGCGACAATGGCACTAACTTGGTTGGTGCAGAAAAGGAACTACGTCAAGCGTTAAAAGAGTTCAATCACAAACATGTCGAAGAAAAATTGCGTCAGAAAAACGTTCGCTGGAAATTCAATCCTCCAACCGCCAGCCATTTTGGAGGTATCTGGGAACGTTTGATTCGCTCAACGCGAAAAATTTTGTGCATGTTGTTGCAGCAACAAACTGTTACTGACGAAACGCTGCTAACATTATTCGCGGAAGTTGAATGCATTTTAAATTCACGACCACTTACGCCAATCATCATCGATCCAGAGCTCCTCTAACCCCAAACCACTTATTGCAAGTTGGAGCGTCACCTAACTTGTCACCAGGTGTATTTTCAAGTTCTGATGTATACTCAAGGCATCGCTGGAAGCAAGTGCAGTACTTGGCTGACCAGTTTTGGTCTAGATGGTCACGCGAGTACTTGCAAACTCTCCAGTCACGCCAAAAATGGACCACAAAACGCTCTAATTTAAGACTTGGCGATGTAGTGCTAGTATGCGACGAAACCAGGCCCCGAGGACAATGGAGTATGGGGCGTGTAATTAACACTTTTCCTGACAAGAACAATGTCGTAAGACAAGCTCTGATTAAAACTGCAACTTCTGAGCTTAGACGTCCTATATCAAAGCTGTGCCATATCATGACACCATCTCATGACGATGATGCAAAGATCAATTAGGCTTAGAGTGTGTAGTGTGTAGTGAGTAGTGTGTAATCTGTTGTGTTTTGTAATTGACGTATTACTTTGCTCACTTTTTTGCTTTGTTTTGACCTTATGTACCGACCCAGATTATAAGACCCCTTTTTATGTATTGTTTGGTAATGGAAAACTTGCTGTTTGATTTGTGAAGTAAATGTCCTGGGAAGTACATTTGGGTGGGACTATGTTACAGCAAGTTTGAGCGCCTGTAAATGCGACGCTTCGTAAATACTCTTGGACCGCAACTGTAGAGAATGCGCGCAAGAGTTTGGTTATTTCAGCGCCTTTTGTAGCATTTTTAGTGATACGTCACAATGCGAGCCCAAAATGTGGCAATGAACAAAACGCCAGTTCAAAAAAGGTTTGAAGTTAGAAAGGCTGACGATACTGTAAGCTACTGTAACTCAAAATTTTACTGTTTGGAAATAATATTTGTGTGGGCGTTTTTTGGTGATTTGGAAAACTGTTGGTGAGTGTTTCTTTTTGTTTTGTTTATTATTATTTGCTCGAACGTTCATTTTTGTAAATAATTTTCGTTGTTAATAGAAAACCACTAAAACTGTTCCGAAGTGTGTTTCAACTTGAGATTCTGACGCTGCACGAATAGGCATAAAGTAAAATAAGTCTAAAAAATTAAATTTTGTTAAACTAGTGCTTTTGTTATTACATTTTAATAAAATTGTTAGGGTAGAGCTTATAATAAACGACAAGCATGTACCTTTGATATAAAGACACAAGCTTTTTGATTTGTGTTCAATTAAATCCCGTTTGATTTGAAAAATTATTTATCTCTTGTGGCGTTTACATAATTTTGTATATTGTAAATCTTTGCTTAAATTAGTGTTTCCCAACCAGTGGAACATGGCCAGGGATGGGATTTAGGAGGTTTGCACGACTTCGCGCGAACCGGTTCTTGAAATTTCAGCACGTTCAGCAAACCCCATCTTTATTAACATAATTTATGTATTTCTCAAGAACTTCTAAATCAAGGACATGCATTGTCTATGTCCAGACTTTGCTAGCGAAGGCGATCATCTTTACTGTATAAGTGCTAATGTATTACTGAAATCAATTAATGATTGGTCCGTAATTGCTTCAGACAAAAGCATTAAAACGTTTAAACGCATATTGAGGGATAAATACCCAAATATGTGATACCATGCCCACAGAACTACCCTTGAGTGAAATACCTGAAACCTGCCATATACAGCGCTAAATAGACATAAATATTTAATATGACATAAAAACTTTCACACATAAAAATTACAGTTATAAGAAATAAAAAAAACTTTTCAATTGCTAATAAACTTAATCGGACAAGCGCGCTTTCTTGATTGATGTCTGGAGGAGGACGGCGTTCTTTTGCTGATCCTTTTCCAAGTTATGCAGACCTTTCAAAAGTACATTTGCCACGTGTCGTCTGAGCTTGTCACTAGTGTTCAGGTTATTGTAGTCCTCCATCACTTGCAGAATCATCATGAGTCTCCTGCAGCAGCAGGCCCTGTGTCTGGCTTTGGTGATAAAGGCAAGTCCACATCGCACAAGGTCAAAAGTGGTTTGGTGGGGGATTTTCAGGGAGCCTCGTGAAACTTCGGAGATAAAGGCACTGACTTCTGTTGAGACTAGTTCATCCTCCTCATTGAAGATCAGGTGTTCCTCACACTTTTTCTCCAGCCACCCTGCCACATAGGCTGCACTGCTTTCCTCATGGATAGAGAGTGAAGGCTCAGTGCAGTCCTCAATGAAAGTGGCGTCCTCAGCATCGATGGCACTAGTAACACACGTGTGAGCCATGGTTTCCCCATTTACGTCCAAGGTCTCCAGATAAGAAGCGGCATGTCTAGCCAGGCGTTTTTTGCAGGCAGTCAAGACATCCCCAGAAGTCATAAAAGCATTTGCACCAGTCGATTGCCTGTACACAGAAAATTCACCCTCTATCCTGTCACTCTGCAGCTCACGAAGAAGTACATACTGGAAGCCAGCATGGGTCAGGAGGTGTGCACAAATGGAAGTCAGGCCTTGCATGGTCTGCACAAGTGCTTTCTTAGTGTCATGGGTTACACACTGCTTTCTGCCTTTTCCGTGCCCAGAAGGGGCTTTCTGGAAAATCTGTAGATAATCGGACAAGTTGGTAGTGGTGTGGTCCTGAACATGCCGGTGGGGATCATTTAGCCTCACTTCTTGATGTTTTGATGACACATTCACAACATTCCACCAATTAAGCACAAATTGAATAAAGTCGGCTGTGTCGCCACACTTCTGGAGCCTGAGGGCAGCTTCAACTTTGTCGTTGAAAACTTTCAACACGTGCTGGACATTCTGCAGTTGAAGTTTTGAAGGTCGAACAGCAGCATCTGTCAGGGGAGATGTTTTCAAAAGGTTTGCCTTCTCAGCATCGTATAGCTTTCTGACGTCGTTGAAGGAACCAGTGACTTGGTTGTCGAAAGTCATCTTTTGGCAAGCCTCTGAAACAAAAGGAACAAACAGTAAAATCATCTCATGCTGGCATTTTTTGTTGTGGTGCTGCAGTATTCATTTCATTTTTTTTTTCTGTCACTGATTAAACAAAACTTTTTCACGTAAGAACTACATGAAGATATAATTATTTTGTAAGTGCTTTTTCTTAGGCTATTTTAAGTAAAATCACGAGTAATAATTGTTCGCTGTTGGTACTTAAATTTTTTTGCAAATCATATTTTTATAATAGATACGAAGTCTTTGCATAGATAATAATATTTAAATTTCTTATTAAGAGCAATCAAAATTGACAAATCTACTTATTGCGCAAAAAAACTCTCACAAACAGAAATGTCGAAATACAGCAAAACGCAGTCCAATGCATGAATACCAACACAATTAAAAATTAAATAAAAAAATCACGGAATTGTTATTCTTTTTATTCGTCAATTAAGTTCCAGTTATAATCAAAGATTTTCATTTAAAATAAAATAATTTTCTTTCAAGCTTTTTTTCAAAATTTGTATTAAAATGTTACATACAGCAAATCAAAAATAGTGTAGACTCACCTGATATCCAGTTGTTTCTTATGCACTTCAATAGATGCACTGTGTCAAACAGTAGGTACCAACTCCGTGTGTTATCTAAAGGATGAGTAGCAGTGGCAGGGTAATCCGACTCTGATGGACGATCGAACATCTTGCAGTAAAGCTGGTTGATCTTGTGGTTGTCTGTGATGGACCCAAGAACAGTGCCTCCAGCCTGTTCTACAACCATGGCAGCCTGCTTCACCACCTCAAATTGAAAAGAAGCTGTTAATTTATGGACAGGTGTAACAGATACCATGATGCTGGGGCCTCGATGAAGACACTTGGACATGACGCAAAGCATTGAAGTGGCTTTTGCGTTGTGGTCATTCTTGGCCATGCCACTGAGGACTCCTCCGGAGAAGGCTACTGTTGGCCGAATCTTCATCTCGTCAACTAAGAGAACTACATTTTTCTGTTGAGGCTTTTGAAGTTTGGCAAACGTCTTTGATAAAATGTCCTTCACATTCACTGAAGAGACGACAGCTTGCAATTTTCTTCTACTTGGCAAAACTAGATACTCACGGAGTACTTCATAATTGCAGTGTGGAAAAGATCCCACAGCAAAGCAGTAGTCTTTTACAGTAAAATTTTTGTTGACTAGAAGCTTCAAATTATTGATAATAAAATCGATTTTTTTGCCTTTTTTTTTGTCTTCAGTTTCTTGAGCCTGAAGCACAGTAACTACTTTCTTCAACACTTTATCCAGAGGAATTTTATAGTTAAAGCAAGTATGCACAACAGCATAAAACTGTGAATAGGAACTGAGGCCATTATTGGGGTTCAATATAGTTCCTAGGGGTACGCGAATTCCACTCTTGTATGCAAAACACGTAAGAGGAGAACATAGCGTTGACTTGTTTTCAACCAGAACAGTCATTTCGCATTCACGAAAGTCAGACGACATAAAAAGGAAAGCACACCTGTCAGATCTTCGGGTAATCACAACATTGTTATATTCCTTGTGAAGTTTCTTGTCAGGTAGAAATTCACTGAACGACTTAATCCTGTCTCTGGCCATAAAAACGTCAAGTTGTTTGTCTACTTGCTTTGCAGGGCGAGGAGGGATTTGGGGGGTCGGCAGACATGAAGCAGGTACATCAAAAATGCTAGGTGCAACAGCTGGTCTTGTTGTTCCACCTGGCAGTTTCTTCATTGGAGGATTTTGTGGCCAATGCTTCTCACAAATAAAAAAAGATTTAGCATTTGCAACATTAAAGTCTTTGCGAGGAGGAATCACAGCCAGCCACCTCTGCCTCTCAGGATCAAGCCTGGGCAGTTTGAATATTCTACGTTTTGATAAAAGGTCGTAGTTTCCTCTACAATTCACAATTCCACATTTATTCGGCATAATTACGTAAATTAATGCTCTTCGAAAAAAGAGAAAAATAATTATCAATATTACTCACAAACCTTGACCGGTCTGACCGGCCGGTAAAAAACCGGTCGAAACCTTTTGTTTTTTGACATTACAAAGTATATCATTTAAAACAATTTTATGGATTGTTTTGTTTCTAAAGTTATTTAACAACGCGATTTCTGAAATGGAGAGTCGTCCGTGATGAAAATTTACCATGTCGGCCGTAATGAAAATTTAGTACCGCAGCGTAGTTAAATCTAACCTATTCTTTGACCTCCTAACCCTCACCCTTATAGAGGTAAAGGTATAGTGGGTGTAAAGGTATACAGTAAGTTAGGGTGAGGGTTAGGAAGTCAGGAGATAGCTTTAACTACAAAAAAATTTTCATCACGGCCGACTCTCCATTTGAACCCGATTTCTTAGTGTGAGTAAGTTTGAAAAAATTGTAAAAAGTGGTCAATATGCATGGAAAATTCACTTGTCATTTATTCAGAATGATGGGAAAAAGTTGAGCCCTCGACAGTTGAATATCTTTTTCTAGTAGTAGTAGGCCCTAGAGCCCTAGGCCTACGACTCAACTTTATCTTCTTTATGTAAGCTCGTATTTACTGTGCGTTCTACACTTAAAATAAAACAATGATTGATTGAGGAGGTCACCTAAATTTTCTGAAATTTTGATAGCTTTGAAGTAACACTACCTGACTACATTTTACGACCACTTGCAGCGACGCCGTTGATTTGACAAGTAACAACCCTTAAAAAACAGTCAATTACCAATCAGAACAATGCGTTTATCTGCCGGCCAACCGGAGAATGGTGTCGCCGGGTCACTAAAATAGCCTATTATCTTAAACAGGCCTAAATAGGCCTACCTATTACCTAACACTCGCCTATCCCTATGCCAACCAGTTTTGACACTCCACCTAACTTTCCTCAATTTGCTATAAATTTTAATGCTGTTCTTATTTAATTTTAAAAATCATTAAACGGTATTTCTTATTATTCTTTTTAATTATAATGAAACTTGAGTACACCTTACTAGGATTAAACTGCCTCGGTAACATACATTTAAATTTTCGTAAATGAACCTACCATAGTTAGCATTGTAGATCACAAAGTCTACCCTATGATGTAACAATAAGCTTTTATCGGCTGTGCAAATTAATAGAAAAAACAGTCGCCTTCGCTAGGATTATCTGAAACTAGCGCCTGCATGTCCTTGATTTAGAAGTTCTTGGTATTTCTATATCTCTGTACAATGAGAGAACCTGTGATTTGTAAGTTCTACACAAAAGAAAACCTGTTCTTAAAATTTCGAATCCCAACACTGGCCATGGCCCATCAGCGGGCCGTAGCGTGGTTTCCAAGTAGGCCACAGAACAAATTGAAAAAGTGTTTACAATAATCATTGTGTTTTGAAAACTCGAAATAGTGAGCGCGAAGATGACTGCTTAATTGTACCAACAATTTTTTCTCCTAACCGTTAACATTTAAACAGTTAAACAAAATTCTTTTCTTGTTTGCACAGCACACAAACAAGCATGCTATTGTTTTGCAATAATGATGTCTCGGTACTGGTTAAGTATGCAATCCACTCAATCCTGACCCTCTACCACCTAGTTGAGTATGCAGTCTACAATCCTTTGCGATCTACTATCTGATTTAGCAGGTTAAGGTTGGGTTACGGTTAGGCTAAGGTTTGGGGTTAGAGTTAGGATTACGTAGATTGCATGCTTAACCAGTAGGGGAGAGAGGGGTGCAGTCGGACAAAAATTACATTTTTTGCTGTAGAGCTTTTTTTACAAGTTATATCCTGACCAAATTTTTTTGTATAATTTATACAAATAAATCTATTATATGCAAGAGTATTTTCACATATTTAAACTCACAAAAAAATTTGCGAGCACATTTTAAAAAATTTTTCTGTCCAACTGTGCCCAATATATGGGGCAATATCGGATTAGGTATAGGGCACTATCGGACAAGAAAAAAGAAGAATTAAAATAAGCAAAATAACAAAATATTACAGCGTGGTTTGTGCTTGCATTCTCCAAACAATAAAAAAGCAATCAAAAAGTTTAGTGCAGCAGCAGATAACGAAAAAGTGCGCCGAAAAGGAAAATGCAAAAGCGTGTCTATGTATTAAATTAGATCCGGATTTCTTTGAAAATAATTTATACATTAGTAACATACATTGAATAACAAGCATGAAAGGTGCTGAGCAGAAAACGTTGATTAATTATTAATGTACAGTACATTGAAGAAAAAAAAGTCATAATCAAATTTTAATGAAGATCTTTGACGACTGGTGGATCCACATTCCTTAGGTGCAGGCAACAAAGCCCTAATGTCTTTTTCCTTTACTGAAGCCAAATAGTAACCTCAGAAAAAAACTCTGTAACATTGCGTTTCTTCCGCATGTAAGAAATTTTATAATCACCTTCAAAATCCTTGTTTTGATGAACCCACCAACATAATATTTTCTGGAAAATGTTTTAAATTCAACTAGCACATAGTCACCTATTGCAGGCTTATTAGTGCAGTCTGGGACAAGGAGATTTTTTTCAACATCACAAGGGTCTGAAAAGTTGTCAGATGAATGATCTGACAGAAGAATCTGTATCTCATAAATGTTTGAATTTTTGTTGCTATACAGACGTTTTCTAGTGTTTTCAGCTTTCCCGTTTTGGTGCTTTCTGAACTTTTTTTACAACTTTTTAACAGCTCTTTTTGGGGTGTGTCAGTTAAAATCATGCTACAACTTTTTTTCTTCTCTAGTGTCTTTTTTTTCTTCTGGGAGCTTTTGGATAACCAATTACTTGTTCTGGAAATAAAAAATTATTTTGGAATGTTTCCAGATTTTGGATCTCAACATCATCAAGCGACCCTAAATGTTTTCGCTGAAAATCAACATTGTGGAAGTTTTTGTTTTCTTCCAAATGTCTGATGCTTGTTGATGCAGCATTAGGTTGATCAGTGACCAGACTGGGTAAAAAATTGCATTCATCAAAAATGTGTTCATCTAAGAAAAAATATCCGAATCTTTTTAAACTCAGCTATGATATTGCTTAGAGTCATAGCTTTTTTTTTGGTAAACGTACCAATGGTAGACTTCCTTTGTCTATTTCTTACCATAATTTTCATAATAATAAATATTATCAAAACTAAGAAAAATTTTTACAATTTATGGATCATATGTAACTTAAAAATTGTAGTTTTAAACTTTAACAAAAATAGTTATAATGTTAAGTCTAATTACTAGTTGTTGATAAATCAAACGAAATAGGCTTTTGTGCAAAATAGATCTATATAATCATCAAAGGGCACAGTCGGACAGTGTCTGGTTGTTCTCCCAAAAAAATGTCCGATTGTGCCCCAACGAGAATTTTTTTATTTTTCAAGATGGTGGCAAAAACTTAAAAGTTACCTCAAATTATTTTATGGTATAAGATAGCAAATAAACCAAGTTCTAAAATGTATCAACAGTGAGAAAAATTTAAATTAAAGCTAAGGTAAAAACAGGTTCAAATATACCCTTTCCAAAATTACTTACCTACCCTCAAAAGCAAAATTCATCTACCACATTTATTTTACAATAATTAGTTTTTTCAAACTAACACGAGTGAATGCGCTGTGGTGAAATATATTTATGTTTGCAGTTCAAAGTTTCAGAGTTTCCAACTTTTTTTTCAAATTACAATATCCGACTGTACCCAGTGTCCAGCCGGGCCACTCTCCCCTACTGATTTTTTTTATCTTTGATCATCTACTCTACTTCAACAGCAACACTGATAGGCTGAAATGAGTTTCTTAGCAGCTGTACAAAATTTTAAGCAAACATTTTTGTAAAAAGCTATGTTTTTCACTGGTAGAAAATGTGCACTATTTTGAATCGCTTCTTTTGAATTTTTTATGCGATTTTTTTGTGAGATTTATCACAAATGTTTTTTTAGTTTTTCTAGATTAGTTTTGTGCTTTTTTTAAACTCTTTTTTGGCCTTAATTCTATTAAATCCTGTTGTTTAGTTTTTTCATGGTTAACGTCCCTAACCGATTAATTTTTTCCCTCAAATTTTTAATTCATAGTTTATTAATTTAACATTTTCTTAATTCAAATTATTTATTGGGAGTAAAACTTCATCAATTTTTTCTAAACTGTGTTGCTTGAGAAGCTGAGAATTGTTCTCGTCAAAGTCTTCAAAACCAACCAGTTTATATTGCATCACTGCTGAAAAAATTCTCGGAGAATTTGAGTATGAATCAACCTGAGAATCTGCACTATTCTTGTTTGATTTGTGGTGCTACATAATAAAGTCATTTTCGAAATGTTTTCTGTCTATCTGCAGCAATCGCTGAATTGTTCCAGGATAGCAAATTTTAAAGCAGATGAAGAAATCTTAAGCATTTTTTGAAGATTTCATGTAATCAGCTGATTGTATAGCAATCGCATTTCTGGGTTCAAATCAAAATACTGTTTTAATCGAAATACATTATACTTAATTACAGCTGAATTAGGTTGATTTTGATTAACGCACCCACGGCACAAAACTTGATTAACCCACGGAAAGCCGCTACAGCATGCAGCAATCAAGCGCGATAAAAGGTACACGCTTATCATAATTAGTTTGATTGGTAATAGCAAGTTCGAGTACCAATCATATCATTATTAAAACTTTCCGTTTTCAAACATTGGACTAAATTTTTTTATAAAAACTCTCCGATGGAAGTAAAAATTGGTGACCAAATTTAAAGCAATGTTGGCGAAGTGATGTCGGGCCAACCTTGATACAGGAATAGAAATTTAACATCATTAATTTGTGAATGTTTGCATGAAAACTTTTATTTAATTACTATAATCTAGCTGTATTTAAAAAAACTCATTGATTATAACAAACCAATTTAAAGAACAGAAAAGAACACAGAAATTTATTTCAGACGATTTAATATAAATACGACAATGCTTATAAAACAATAATAGTAAAATTAATAATAAAGAAAAAAAAGAGGGTATTTTACCGACGTAATTTGTTATAGTAAAAAAAAAATACCGAACGTATGCGGAGATTGCGAAGTAACCAAAAAAAATGATAAATTGGTCTTCAAGTCAAGCAGCCACAGATTAATTAAAATTATAAAAATAAACATACACTAGAGCAATAAGATAAAAATGGATCACTGCAGATATAAGTTTAATTAAAATATTAATAGATTTAATAAAAAGAATTTAAAATACAACGTTTGTACATATAGCCAAAATTATATAAAGAGTAGCAATTTTTTTTAAATTACATAAAATATCATTCTTAACTTTAGCTCCTCTATATTTAAGAGATCTTTGCAAACGATTGGATCGGTAACTTGGTAAGTACAATATATTATTATCGGATGAATGAGTTACGCGGGAATGAATTTGAGATACTCGTACTTAGTGAAAGAATTCGGTAATTTACATCTGTCAAAATTATACATTAATTTTGATGTTTCAAGCTTAACTAAGTCTTCCAGTTTTAAAATGTTGTTTTTTCTAAATAAAGGATCAGCATTCGATGACCTTTGCATATTATTGATAACTCGCATAGGTTTATTTTGCAGTTTTCTTAAAAGTTTGAGATAACTTTTGTATGTAGCACTCCATCGTATAAGACAGTAAAGTAAGTGCGAATGAATTAAGGCAAAGTAAAGTTTTTTTTAATACCAAAAGGAAATAAATTTTTTATTTTGCACAAAATACTAACTGCACGAGAGAGTTTGTTTTGGACTTTATGTATATGATCATGAAACAGTAATTTGTAATTAATTAGGATGCCTAAATAATTAATAGGTTATTTTCTGAATACAATTGTATTAGAATTAAGTTTAATATTAATATTAGTTAGCGAAACTACTTGTGATAGCAAAGACGGTATTATTATAGCTTGTGACTTAGATGGATTAATAGTAAGACAAGTTTTACTCATCCACTGGGACACTCTAGAAAATTTTTTGTTTATTTTGATTTCGAGTTCACGTATACTGGAAGCATTAATTAACAAGGGGGTGTCATCAGTAAAGAGTTTAGGAATACTTTTCAAACAATTTTCTAGATCATTAATATAAATTAAAAATAGAAGCGGGCCTAAAACAGATCCTTGAGGTACACCCATTATGACATTTTTCCGATTAGACTCAATATTATTTATGTACACATATTGCAATCTGTTATTTAAATAAGATTGCATCAGTTTAAGGGCTGTTCCTCTTATTCCATAATGGTCATGTTTTATTAAGAGTCTTTTGTGGCATACAGTATCAAAAGCTTTAGTAATATCAAGTGCAACCATTACTGTATATTGATTATTATCAATATTATCATAAGTTGAAGTTGCTATATCCAGAATTTTGTGAGATTTAGAATAACCTCCTCGAAAGACGTATTGATTTCATACCAGAACAGAATGTTTATAAAAAAATTTAAGAGACGATTAGAAATAACTTTTTTAAAAATTTTTGTGAAACAGGTTAATATAGATAGGTAGTCCTGTCTAATTTAAAGTAAAACCAGTTGGAGTGAGAGTTAGTTTTAAAGGGATCTAGAGTTAGTTTTTAAGAGTGTCACAGACTTTGTTTGGGAATCCTAAGGGACCAGTTGAGCTAAATAACCCAAATACCTGCGCTGAAACAAAGCTGTGTCTAATTTTATTTTATTCCGGCTCAAGAAGTAGTTTGCTATGAGCCTAAAGCTTTTATACAGCTGGCTTCGGCTAAGTTCTGATTGATTCGTTGAAGACTTTCCTCCGCAAACAAACAGAAACCACTGTCTCTAATTAAAACGAATGTATTATAAAATTTACGAATCATGACTGACGAAAATTCTCTTTTCCGCTCTCTGCCACTGCAAAGCGAAAATCGGCGCTACGACTTAATTCGATCAACACAAATGATTCTACCTTCGTAGAACAAAACTCCAAAACACCGGCGTAAAATAAATTCAACACTCGTCGATGCAATAGGATCAAAAAATCCTTCGCACGCGCTTTATGCCCAAAACCAATCGCTCAATCAGATTACGTTACTTTCTTTCTCGCCTTCGTTGCCCGTCTTTTTTTTCGTCTTTGTCGTCGCATGCCTTCAATCGAGCGAGCGTACATAGACAAAAGGTCACATGATGCAAATCGGCGGGAGTTATCTCGAAAACGCTTCGGTCACGCGCGTTAAAATTAGCACAATGATTTTGTCTCAATGAACCAGGATACACATTGTGCTTTTTCTTGAGGAGTAGTCATTTTATGGGGGTTCAGTTCATATAACTCAATCATTAAACATAAGAAATTTTATCTGAAACAATAAATTTTAGTGTCAATAAAAACTTTATGAAATACTGATTGTCACAGACTTTGTTTGGGAATCCCAAAGGACCAGTTGAACTAAATAACCTGAATATCTGCGCTGAAACAAAGCTGTGTCTAAATTTTATTTTATTCCGGCTCAAGAAGTAGTCTTGCCATGAACCTGAAGCTTTTATACAGTTGGTTTAACGAAAGCTCGGATTGGTTTCGTTGAAGACTCTACTTCACAACAAACAGAGACCACTGTCTCTAATAAGAACGAATTTATTACAAAAATCACAACCGACGAAATTTCTATTCCGCACTTTGCCAAACTGCAAAGCAAACTCAACGCTATAACTTGATTCAATCAACACAAACAATTCTACCTCTGTAGAACACAACTCCCAACCACTGGTGCAAAATAAATTCAACAATCGTCAACCGACACAAAATCTAATGGTCTACCTCCTGTGGCCAAACAAAATCAATTTCACTCAAGCCGTCCCTCGAGTCGCTTCAAATTACCTCACAAAATAATAACTATAATCTCTCACTACGCGTCGGCTTTATATAGAAAAAAATCACGTGACGCAAATTTGGTTGTATATTCGAGATTTAGCCAGAACTCCCTGGAGAGATCGCTATGCTCGAATGCGCCAGAACATTCTACAATAAGCAAGCTGTAGTAAAGCTTGAAAAACATATTACGTTATTCTGTCGGCGAAAAGAGAAAAAAGATACATGTATTGAGCAATAGAGTGAATCGGACGTATATTACATACTACGAGAGCAGCGCTCAAAGAGACGCGATTATTATCTTATAATAAAACTATGAATTACTTTTAATGGGGATAAATTACAACGTCACAATTAAAATTATTATGAATGAAGTGTGACACTGATTAAAATAAAACAACCCTCATTGCGATATCTCATCATTTCACTTTGTAATAATTTTTTTAAATTGTAAAGAGACTTTATGGACACCCTTAATCAAAAATTTTTTTAGATATAGCTAGATTATGGTGATCACATGGAAGTTTTTGAACAAAAATTTACAAAATAATTATGTTGATTGCCCAACTTTGTACCGGCCCGACATTGCTGTGTCAACATTGCTCGCAGTTGGAAAAAAGTTCTAAACCAACGTTTTTCCGACATAAAAAACATTACTCTAATGGACACTATTTAATGAAAAAATATGATAAGGCTATTTAATGAAGAAATATGATAAGGTCTTTTACAGTCTAATACAGTAATTTTAAAGTACTTTTACAGATCACTTACGATATCAATATCAATATCACTTACAATATTGCATACGTTAAAACTTTTATCTTGCTTTTATTACTGTGCTATGAGTCACAATTGTCTTTGTAATTTTACAAACATTGTTGGATTTAATGGTGATCAAAATTATATAGGTTAATTGTCGAGCATAACTAAAAAAATTTATCTCTAATGTTAAGTTTGCTACGTGTATCGTCAGCAGTTGCGGTCTATTTCTTTTATCAGTCTATGGCTGTCGTTATTAACTTACCTTACGTAAATCTATATCGTACTTAATCTTTAAGCATATGAGAAATTTTTATTGGCAAGGTCTAAGTGAAGGCAATTTAGAACAAGCACAGCTAAATAAAACCAATTTTTTAAATATTCAATGACTACGCTACTGACCACGTGCATTACAAACTCAAATCAAAAAAACAGAGAGAAAATTCAACACGATTAGATGCACACGGATCAAGCAGAGAGTGATAAATGTTGCCATTATACAAAATAAAATTGCATTTCTACCATCTAATACTAATTTTAAAGAGCACAATCTGCCCCATCTGCCCCCGCATTTTAAAAATATTAAAAGGCAAGGGGGGCAATTGCCCATACCAAGAAACCCAAATGTAACAAATATAACTTAGCAGAATAGGCCTATAGCTCCGTTATGTACCTGAAATCTTTTGGCCTCCAAAAATCAATTAACAAATGCTATGCATTGAAATAATGAATTTTACTCAAAAAAAAACATTTTTATAATTAAATTTGGTGTACACCACATTGAAGTAAACTAATATTTGCACGTAAAATAACTTACATTCTTTCGAGAAGCATTTTCGCAGGCGCATTTATGCCTCAAAACACATATTTTTCAAACAATTAGATTGTTCTCGGATTTTTTTGTAGTTGGACAGTTTAGATTGCAATCATGCCCTTATTTTCCCCCAATTTGTAAGGCTATTTCATCGTGTCAACTGACATGTTTCTTGGAGGATTATGGTAAAAATTGAATACTCAAAATTTTTTTTCAGCCTTTTACATTTAATTGGAGTGTATAAAATTTTTCAATTGAAGATATTTCTGATAAGCTTATAGCCTATGTTTAGAATGTTAAACAATAAATCTACAGCAAGCCGTGAATTACAAAACCTTCAATTTAAATTTCTTATATTTTTCCCGGAGAAAGTTTCCTAAATTGTTATTCCGAATACTCAATTATTTCAGACATGGCCAGTAATGGCTTTAATAGGGTGCGAGCGGTGCGGTTGCACTGTGCCCCCTCTAAAATAAAGCAAAAAGTGGCGCCCCTACACAAGAAATTGCTCTATTTTTACAAGGAAGTATTAGGATGTTGATGTCAGGTCAAAAAAAGGAAAAAAAAGTTCCTCCATATTTTGTAAGAAAATATGCACTCTATACCTACTATTACAATTTGAAGTGAAACTCGAAAAGTCATCATATACTACTGGATTTAGTACTGAGATTTGAAGTAAATTTCAAGGGAAGACTTTTTTTTTGGAGCCATGTTTTTGTGAAATATTGGAATAATTGGAGATGAAATTGAGTTGAAAACCTTTTTTTTTTGGAGAACACCATGATTTTTGTGAAAAATTGGAATAATTGGGAAAAATTGAAAAACGAGGATCTTTTTTATGACTAACCTTCTTATATGCCAAAACCTGCTTCAGCTGCCTTTTTTTGGGACACAAAATAGTGGCCCCCCTTACTTTTCCTGCATTGGGCCCCCCTTTTTGTAAGGCCATCACTGGACATAGCTATATCAGTGAGCACTACTCCCACAACATCAATCTTGTCTAAAATAGCGGATGCTCACGAGGCATTAGTGAGTTGCTATAAAGGATAACTAGAGTCATAAAACTTCGCGTTTATGGCTAAATCGACATGAAGACATAATAGAATGAGACAAGAGAACGAGGGATCTGGGGGGCTTCGATCATAAGAACGTTGTGCAGGCTTTTCAAAGTCAGTTTTTTACACTGGTGTGTGTTAGCATTTATTAGATTGCTTTTAGACCAGGCAACTTACTTGCGTATATGACAAATAAGGTGTAGCAATAGCACTGTGCAAGTTTTTTTATTAACTATTTCTTTTCTACTTCGTCTGCGTGCTAATGTTATAATCTGGGCCCGTTAAAGTCAATATAGTCAATTTTGTTCAAGGTCTTACCACCTTATGAAACTTACACAACCTCAGAGTATTCATCGTACTTAGCCAGAACTAATTGTCTGAAGAACTTCAACATGGCCGCGAGCTATTTCTAGAGCCGGCATAAAAAAAAAAAACATAGCTTTACTTCAGCGTAGATATTTGGGTTACTTAGTGTTACGTCGTACGCGTAAATATTTGCCACGTAGGTAATCGTTAGCGGGTTTCGAACTAACCCGCCTTTTGTTTTAGCGCTGAATAATCAGCGCTGCCTTTTTGTGCGCTCTAGCGCGGCGGTTTGGCATCGAGCGATGCCACGTTGTATTAGGCAAGGGTTGCTTGCCACTTTATTTTGGAGAGGAGCTTTATGATCGATGAGAGATCCAATTTTTATAGCATACTTTATATTTGAATAAGCTGCTAACAATTATTAGTTCCCTTGGACATTGGCTACATTCGGTAGCAGTTTGGTCATCGTATTAATATTTTGATTTGCTCGTCCGCCCACATCGTCGGTAAGTCATTGAGAAGTGTGTTTGCGCGTTTAAGTTAATTTTGCAATATTTTGTTTGTAGAAAACTGTTTCCGACTAGCGCCGCAATTATTGTGTTGTTTTAGTAAAATAAAACCGTAAAGTTTTGGTGCTGGTCACGAATCGCGTTTGTGAGGAGCTGGAAGAATGAGGCAATTTTGCGACTCCGTCACACTTAGTTTAATTGCTCCTTTCGGATTCTCGAGTAAAGTTGCGACATTAAAAAACGTACATGATTTTGATCTTTTGAGACAAATTCACTTTCATGGAAAGCGATAACCTTTTTTAAAAACAACTTTAAAACTGAGAGAGTATGTTTTCTTTTGCGTAATATCAATTCTTGTGGAAGATGCTATGTGCTTTGTCACATGGGCCGCCTTTTTTTACCTGAATTCTCCCAGTAGTTAACGCCATTACTGATTCTGCTTTATGTTTGTAAAAAGTGTTTGCAAACCGATGTCTTTCCGACGAAAAAAAAACTTTAATCAATGTTGTTTATCAAAATATATGAAAAATGAAGTGCAGGTATTAGTGAAAGTCTAAAAAAATTTTTGATTAATTGTTGCCAAAAAGTTATTGTTATGAGTTCCACTAGTATCTGCAGTTAGCTCTTTTATTTATACGGAGTTACACGATAGTTATACGACTGAATCTAAGTTATACTAATAAATTATCACGCGGTTAACCACACTTATCAAACCAGAGAGAAGAAGGCAGTAGAGCCGTGCGCTATGACGTCACATACTATAACAACCCCCTTTTAAGAAGCTTTTTAGCGAAAAAGTTGTCTAAGAAAAATATTAGTACGTTGTACGAGCCCGATTAATAAACATGCAACAAACTATATACAATACGGCACAAGCGCTATGAGTTTTACGCTACTTCATACAAAATCCCTTAAATGATCAGGAAAGCGTTTTTGTCTCACGCTTCGCCGCGAGGTTGGAGATGGTGGGAAGACTTCATCTTCAAAATGGACGTGACGTTCGTCTGATGTCATCATTTCCTCTTTGGGGTCTCCCCCTTCGGTGGGGAGAGGGCGAATAAAACGTCTATTGCGCCAACAGACTCGACCGCTCGGTAGTTTTATGTGGTAGTCGCGGTTTCTCCCGACGCCGATGATGAGTCCCGATCGCAACCATTTTTTTGTAATATGGTCTTGAATTCGAACATGTTGTCCGATTTTTAGTGAATTGAGGTGTTTTGCGCGTTTATTGTATTCGGTTTCTGCAGCCACTTGTAGATTTGATAAAGCTGCGTCCCACTTGTCGAATTTGTTTTGCCAATCTTCCTTGAAATATTTCAGTTTAGCTGGGACGATTGAACATAGCGGGGCGCCGTATAAAATTTCGGCTGGTGATAACCCATGGGCCTTGGGTGTGTTAACCCATTCGATTAGGCCGCTGCTAAACTCATCGCAGTCGAGACTACCATGCTCAGCAGTTTTGGCAACAAGGTGCTTCATGGCTTTCACTGCTGCTTCTGCGTGTCCGTTTGACTGTGGGTAATGTGGAGTACTTATGGTGGAAGTTACTCCCCATTTCTTGAGAAACTGTTGAAACTTGCTTGATGTGAATTGCGGTCCTCCGTCAGTTCTGATTCGTACTGGTACCCCTGTGTCCACGAAAAATTTTCTTATAGTGCTGATTATCTGATGTGAACTAGGGTCATGAGAGAACTCGCTGAGCTTAATCCATCCCGACAGACGGTCTACATAAACCAGGTAAGTCTTACCGGCATAATAAAATAAATCTGCAGATACGTCTTCAAAGGGTCTTGATGGGAGGGGATCGCGTTGTAATGGTTCCTGTTGCAAGCTTGGTTGGTGCTCTTGGCATTTCGTGCAGGCTTCAACGGTATTTTTGATGTCGCTATTGATTCCTGGCCAGTACACTATTTGACGCGCTCTTTGTTTTGTTCTTTCGATGCCTTGATGTGAGGCATGTAGCTTTGTCAGTATTTCTTTTCTTCTCTGTACCGGCACCACAATGCGATGGCTGTTCAGGAGAATTAATCCATCTTCGAAAGTAAGCTGATCTTTCAGCTTTTTGAAAGGTTGAGCTAATGGATATTCGTTTCCTTTTGAAAAGTTGCTTTTAATAGCAGTGATTAATTGTTGTGCTGCTTCGTCCTGTTGAGTACTTTCTTTTAAGTCTTCCAGCATTTGATCGATAAATGTTTCTTTTGTGACTTCTGGGTCTTTTCCTCTCAGAATTGTAGAAACGTTTTTGCAAATCATTCTGGTTGTGTCTACGTTTATGATATCTTCTGGTTCTGGGTCGCGGCATGGTGCTCGTGACAACGCGTCGGGGATCACATGGTCTTTGCCTTTTCTCCAGGTGGTGTGGAATATAAAAGCGCTGAGTTTTTCTTTAAGTCTCTGAATCCTGGGATTATCCACCATATCGAGTGTCTGGGTATTCAGGATTGACTCTAATGGCTTGTGATCTACTATCAGCTCGAAATTGGGTAAGCCTTGCAGATATATGCGGCATTTACGCATAGCCCAAACAACAGCGAGCAATTCCAGTTCAACCATAGCGTAGTTGGCCTCAGTCTCAGTTATAAAACGTGATCCTGCTTGAACCAATTTCCACGTTTCTTGATGTTTTTGCAAAAGTGCAAAACCTAGACCTTTCAACCGAGATGCATCTGTTTGCAGCATCGTTTCCAGATTGGGGTCGAATGCAACCAAAATATGGGGGCTACAAAGAATGTCTTTTGTCTTTGTAAATGCTTCTTCATGCTGGGGTGACCAGAGAAAAGCATTTTTTGGTTTGAGCAAGTCCCAAAGTGGGCCTGCTGCTTCACTGAGTAGGTGAGTAAATCCGCCCAGCTGGTTTGCCATACCCATAAAAGATCGTAATTCAGTTATATTTGTTGGAGCAGGGAATTCAGAGATTGCTTCAATTTTTGTGGGGTCTGCTTTAATACCGTCGCTGCTCACTATATATCCGACATATCTCACAGCACTTTGTAGTAATTGCACTTTCTTCGGATTAAGAGTAATACCGTGTTCTCGACATCTGTTTAGTACAGCCACTACGGTATTCAGGTGCTCCTGTGCGGTTTCGCCTTGAATAAGAATGTCATCTACCACTTTTTCGACTTTTTCAATGCCTTGCAGAGCTTCATCGCCTCTTGCGCAATATTCGTCTTGAGAAGAAGCTAGTCCCATCGGAGCTCGAAGGAATTTAAATCTTCCGAACGGCGTAATGAATGTGGTAAAGTCTTGACTTTCTTTTTCTAAAGGTACTTGCCAGTATCCTTTAGTGGCGTCTAATGTTGAGAAAAATTTAGACGAAGAAGAAATATTCGAAATAGCTTCCGCAGGTGATTTAGATGGATGATATGGACGGCGTACGTATTTGTTCAATTTCTGCAAATCAATATAGAGACGAATTCCACCATTAGGTTTTTGTACAACGACCATAGGGTGCACCCAATCAGTTGCTTCTGTTACTGGTGCAATGACTCCGGCTTGTACGAGTTGGTCAAGCTCTGTCTTCACCATCTTTCTGAAAGCTAAAGGTATTTGGCGTGGAACAGGTAAAGCAAATGGAACAGCATCATCTTTCAAGGAAATTTTCATAGGTTTACTGTTCATTTCCCGTAATGTTGTGTCTTCAGAAAACACATCGCTGTACGATTTTATCAACTTGTTCTCAATTTTACTAATTTCTGCTTCAGTTGGGTTCTCTGATATAATGAATCTTGGGTTCTCTGCTTTTAATACGCTTGCTAATTTTCGAGGTGTTTTTGATGAATTTATCGGTTGAGGATACGTGTCAGGTAGAATGTTAACCTGTTGACATACGTACCAAGCAAGCAAAAAATCTTCTACCTCAGGACAGACGTAAATGGTTTCTTCCACGAATCGGCCGCAGTATTCGATGATGCATGGGAAAGTCCCTACGCATGTTACGGTCTGCCGGTTTACTGCACTAAGAGTGTCTTGATTTGGTGGCATTAGATTAGCAAGGTCTATTCCGAGCCGTTGAATGATGTTTACCCCAACAAGACTTGCTTCAGCACCTGTGTCTGGTGTAGCTTCTGTGGAACCTAACGGGTTACGATGTTTAAGAGAAAAAAGATTAACAGTTATTTTGGGCGCCGCGGAGTTATCGAAATTTGCATTAGCATTGCATCTACGCTTTATTTGTCCCGTTAACTTTTTCTTCGTTTCTTCGCGTCTGTTAAACCCGGGTTTGTTGTGAAAGCACATTGATGTAGAGTGACCTTTTTTGCGACATATTAAGCACTCTGTATCCTTTGCGGGACAGTGGGTTTGACCTTTTGGTGGGCAGGTCTTTTTACCGCATTTTGTACAGGGCTTTTTATTGCGCTCTTTAGATTTATAGAAATTTCGACGAAATTTGCTTTGGTACGCTCTTCTCTCATTCAGCTGTCGGCTTATTCGCGCGTCGTCTAGTTTTGCTGACTCTTCCGATCTGCATAAATCAGTGACGGTCTGAAGATCAGGTAATGGGGACATGGCTAGGAGCTTTGTTCGAGTCTCTTTGTCATATATTCCCGACATGATTTTTGTGACTAAACGACGATTTAAACATTCATTGCACAAGTCTGCGTCTCTTGCCAAAGTTTTAATCGCGATTAAAAACGAATCAAAGTTTTCGCCAGCCGCTTGCTTTCTCTCTTCAAACGCGACACAGTCTAACGCTATGTTTCTTTGAATCCGGATGTAATTTTTGATTTTATCTAACACTTCGTCTGGTTTAAGTGTAGTATCATCCGGGATAAGAAGTACATGTTCTACGGCTTCTCGCATTTTCATCGAAAAAAAACCGCGAAGCAATGCCAACTGACTGCTCAATGGCAGCTCTGTTGCAAGCGAGACCGTAGCATAATCGTTGTACGATTTACGCCATTTCGCAAATTCAGCTAACGAAATTCCCACCTGCAGTGTCGAAGGCTTTTGTGCGTCCGCTTTGGTTCGCCTTGCCTCGTTGTTAGAATTGTTGACGTCAATGGTTTGCTCACGTGATTCGCTTCTCTCGCTGTTCGCGCTTTGGGACAGCTGCTGTTGCGAAAATCGTTCGATTATTTGTTGCATTTGTCGCTGGCTTTCAGACTGTGCCTCTAAAAGAGTTTTTAACCAAGAAGGAGGTTCGTCATTATTAATATTACTATTCGCGTTTTGATTAGATTGAGATAATTCGGCTATACGTTTGTTTGCTGCTTCTAATTCTGCTTGCAGCTCTCGCTTGTTTTTTGCCATTTCTCTTTTATCTTCAATCTTTTACAAATCTCCGATCACGAACTTGCAGTATACTTTTATAATGGTTCGTAAGCTTATTTTCTTTAAACAAATTTATAAGCTGACTGTCGACGACGCCATGTTAGGGGAGACCGGGGCGAGTTGTTACACGGGCAAGTTGTTACAACCTTTATTAAAATTAAAACAAAATATTTTAAACGGCTTGATATAAGTCAAAGTATTACTTAGGTCATAATCTTTTAATTTTAAGAAAATCAGGACCCTTCTTTTTTTTTTAAAGCTATGAGATATGAAAAAGTGATTTTAGGTACACTGAAAAAATTTTTGAGCTTTTTTAAAAATTGACTGCACGATTTGAGTGAGAGTTTTTTTTAAGGACGTGAGTGTTTTCAGTATGCCTAATGATGCCAGTTTTTTGTATAAAAAGTCTTTTACTGGTAACTACTTTGAATTTGTTGCTTTAGCTGTAAATGTAGTCAAACCTAATATGGGGTGGGTTGTTACAGCTTGTAACAACTCACCCCAACATGCTCTGTCAGATAAACTGCAAGTATTTTTTTTTTCAGTGCTGTTTATTTAACTGGTTTGATAGTTGTATTTTTAAATATGCCTCGAAATTATAAAAGAAAAACAAATAAAGCTAATATGCCTTTCTCAACTTACCAAGAAGCAGCAAAAAGAGTAATAGACCATGGGGAATCGCTGCGAAAAGTTGCTGCAGATTTTGATGTAAGTAAAATTAAAATTAGCTGATGCATTAAAATTAGCTTATTTAAACTATTATTTATCAAGGTCTATTGGTTTATAAAATAAAAATATATTACTTAATAATTGTAAATTTTTATTTTTATTAAGATTGTTATAATTATATGACTGCCAGAGAGTAATTGGATATTTTTCTTATTTGTGTTATCTATTTGCTTTTCCTTAAATTTTTATTTTTATTAACATTGTTATAATTATATGACTGCCAGAGAGTAATTGCATATTTTTCTTATTTGTGTTATCTATTTGCTTTTCCTTATAACTTTTTTTGCAATGAACCCCATGGACAGATAACATCATTTTTGATTCTTTTAATAGTTCAATTGTGTAAATCTTCTAGTCATCTGCAATTAGTTTTTAAATTATTTATAATGATTAATTTTATATTGACTAAGTACAAACTAACCACCACTTATTATAATTTGTTATAAACCCATAATCATATTGTTGTGCTGTTTTTTGTGACTCCAAATGATAATGTAGAAACATTTGTGCGAAAATTTAAGTATATTAATTTTTTTATAACTATTATCTTTTGTATAGCACAAATGAATTAAAATGCTTGTATAGTTTTATGAATGTGGTGTTTGAAAAATAGGTTTACTTAAACTTTGTTATTTATGTTTAGATAAACTTCATGACACTTCAACGGTTCTGTAAAAAAATAATAAAGGATGAAAAGTTGGAAGTGGGATATAAAGCTCCAGGTTCAATTTTCACCTTGGAACAAGAAAATTTACTTAATCATTATGTTGTGCATGCATCAAAAATTTACTTTGGACTGTCTCCTCAGCTATTTCGAAAACTGGCCTATGAGTTTGCAGTTGCAAACAACATTAAACATCCAACTTCTTGGAATGTAAATAAATCTGCTGGAGCTGACTGGTTTGGTGCTTTTATCAAAAGAAATAAAAACTTATCTATTCGAAAACCAGAAGCAACCAGCCTTTCTAGAGCAACTAGCTTTAATCGAGTCAATGTCAATCAGTTTTTTGATAACTTGGGGAGTGTTTTAGACCAATACCATTTTCAACCGTATAATATATATAATGTAGATGAAACTGGAGTTACTACAGTTCAGAAACCAGATCGCATTATTGCAGAAAAAGGCCTGAAACAAGTAGGGGCAATCACATCTAGAGAAAGAGGAAAATTGGTAACTATCACTGTTGCAGTTAATGCAAGTGGAAATATGATTCCTCCTTTTTTTGTTTTTCCTAGGGCTCGGTTTCATGACTATTTTTTAGCTAAGGGTCCTGCTGGTGCTGAAAGTTCTGCAAACCCCAATGGCTGGATGCAATCAGAGGACTTCTTAAAATTTATGAAGCATTTTGTAGCTGTTACAAACTGTTCAAAAATCTCCCTTGTTTTGCTTATTTTGGACAATCACCCATCGCATCTTTCTATTGAGCTAATAGAATACTGTCGTCAAAAAGGGGTTGTTCTTTTGACTTTACCACCACATTGTTCACACAAACTGCAGCCTCTTGATAGAAGTGTCTTTGGACCTTTCAAAAAGTATGTAAACTCGGCTTGTGATAATTGGATGAAAAATCATCCAGGAAAGCACATGACTATATATGACATACCTCATATTGTGAATCTGGCTTTACCCTAGGCAGCAACGCCTGTCAACATTCAAAATGGTTTTTCAGTATGTGGCATTTCACCATTTAATAACCACATTTTCACTGACAATGACTTCATGGCAAGTTATGTCACAAACCGAGAGTGTCCTCAAGTTTTGTCTACAGCTGATGCTTCACAAACTCATCATCCATCTTCTTTTTGTAGCAATCCATATCCATTCACTTCATCAGCTCTAGCAATCTCACAAATTCCTTCATCAAAAGATGTTGCCTCTATTTCCTCTGCGGTAATAACCCCATCAATTCATCCTTTGCCCAACAAAGTTTCTTCTTCAACGGAAAAAGAAAAACTACCTTGTGGAGTGACAAGTTCTCCTCCAGCAATTCTTCCTTTTCCAAAAGCCCAACCGCAATTAAAAAAGAGAAACTTTCGCAAGCGCCGTTCAGCTGTTGTTACTTCCACCCCAGAGAAACAAAGATTAGAAGAAAAACAAGCAAAGTCTGTCAAGAAAAAAAAGCCCAAGAGAAATATTTTCAAACCAAGTCAACTGAAAAAGTCAAAAAAACAAGAATGGTTTTGCATTATTTGCTCCGACTCTTACTCTAACTCTGCTCCTAGAGAAATTTGGCTACAGTGTTACAGTTGCAAAGGTTGGGCTCATGAAGCTTGTACCGATGCTGAGGGCAGCAATTATATTTGTGAAAAGTGTGATGAGTGAATTTCTTTGTGTTCTTTTGTTGCCTGTATTGTATATATAGTTTGCAACATTCAGTTTGTGCAATTATTTTCTATTAAACTGCATTGATTTGTTTCATTATTACATCATGAAACCACCTTTATACTTTAAATCACTATGATTATAAAGCCAAGATAAAAAAACAATTAAATTAATCATAAAACTAAACAGTTAAACTGGTGTAACAACTTACCCCATGCCTATAACAACTTACCCCAGTTGTGGGGCTAGTTGTTACAACAGACAGGTAGTCATAAAAGTAAAATTATTGCGTCATAGATATTAAGTAAAACTGATTTAAAGGTACCATTGTAATAGTGAGATCTTAGGCTACTTTGCATAAAAAAATGAGCACCATAGCTGCAACAGGAAAAGAGCTATATTAATTTAACTGAAAATTGTAACAACACTCCCCGGTCTCCCCTATGAGTTCCACTAGTATCTGCAGTTAGCTCTTTTATTTATACGGAGTTACACGATAGTTATACGACTGAATCTGTAAGTTATACTAATAAATTATCACGCGGTTAACCACACTTATCAAACCAGAGAGAAGAAGGCAGTAGAGCCGTGCGCTATGACGTCACATACTATAACAGTTATCTTTTACCAATCATTGCTGTACTAATATTGCTTCATACACTTGAAACGCAGTCGTAAATCGACATCTTTTCGACATAAATGTACGCATTGTTATTGATAATATTTAATCAAGGAGTAGCCTGCAAAGAAATATTGCTAAATCCTATCGACTTAAAAAATGCTTTTTGTAGAATTTTATAATTTCATATGATTGCACCAATCTTGCTGTACTTCTTGACTGCTTAATTAACATTTCAATGCGCAAAAAACAGAGAGAGTTTAATTTCGGCTCTTATCTATAACAGCTTTATCAGTGTTGAAAACAATACTTGATGTAAGAAAATTAATATTATGCAAAATCAAGAGGCTGCAAAAATAAGTAACTTATATTACCAAAAATTGCAAGTAAATGCTAAGAGATGGTATACAAATTTTGAAGCTGTCTAAAAGCAACAGTAATTGCATCTCCGAAAGAAGGTCATAGCGCTTTCGACGCTTTCCTGCGAGTCTAAAAGATGAAAAATAAAATGAAAAAAATATTTATGAGCTTTTAGGTTTTATTCATAAACTTAAATTAATTTTTTGAGGCTTTTTTAAGCGTTTAATTGAGAAAAAAGACCCGGATTTACTCTTTGAGTCCAGTAAATTAAAACAAACGATTTTTACTTCGAACGAATTTTAGTCAAAAAGCCGTAAATCCGGGTCCATATTCGAATTTGGATCCGCTCCGTTCTGATCATTACTTTAGCTGCAAGTTTATTTAATTTTTTGAAATCTTGAATTACGTATTCTAATATAAATGGCTTGCAAATTTCTTTAATTTTGGAATTCGTTGAGATAAGATTTTTTATTTGAGAAATTTGGCCATTTTTAAGGTCTTTGCCGTCATATCTAACGATTCTATTTGAATAAGGTTTGAATAAGGTTTGAATAAGGATATATGTAATTTGTAATTTTTGGCAATTTGACTAGTTTATAATAATTAATTAACTATAAACCACTTCTTGATTTGTTATTACACTGATTGTAAAGACTGAAAACCATGACTGGCAAAAAATATAATGGACAAAAATCTACATCTACCAGTACCACACAAAAAGAACATGAAACTATTACAGAGGTAGTTAAATCAATTTTAACAGAAACCAACATACTCCAGGAAACTGTAAAAACAAAATGCCAGCAAGAAAAATGTTTACAGGAATCAGAAACTTTGCTCCAAAACTTTAAAACTGATGCTGATCTTTTGGATTCTTTAGCTTTTAAAGTTAGTGAACATATATTAAACAATGAGAATTTTAAACAAATTGTATGCAATTCACTATCTTTGGAAGTGCATGATGAGCTGGATAAAATGAAAAGAAAAATTGAAACAATTAACAAAAAGAATGAGAATTTAGAAAATTTGCTAGAGGCTCAAGAACAATATTCTAGAAGAAATTGCCTACTGATACATGGTTTACCAGCAGAAGTTAATGAAAATACGGACAAAACTGTTATTAATTTTTTAGAAATTAATCTTGGAATTAATGTCACAGAAAAAGATTTGGACAGATCTCACAGACTTAGTAGACCAAATAGTCCAATAATTGTAAAATTCATAAGCCACAATTTGAAAACCTTAATTTTTGGCTGCAAAAAAAAGCTAAAAGGCAAGAATTTTTTTCTGACTGAGTCACTAACACCAAAAAGAATGTCATGCATAAAAAAGCTAAATACATTACGAGAAGCTGGCAAAATTAAATCATTCTGGTCCAACGATGGTAAGATTTTTTACACTCTTCCTAATAAACAGGACAAACGATTAGAGTTAAATATTGATTATCCTGATAAAATATTAAGTTGTATTGATGATAAGTCAAGTTGAATTACTCACAAACTGATGTCTTAATTTGCCAAATGGAACAAATTATTTGTTGTTACTTGATTGTATTTAAGATATTTGAAAAAAAAAAAAAATTTTTTTTTTTTTTTTTTTGGTTTCCAGCCTATGGTGCATTCAAAATTAGATTATGTTGATGTTACATTGCAAAATAATTGTTTCACTCAAGACTGTAAATATTATAACACTACACAATTTGCTGATCTTATTAAATCTAATAAGAAAGAAGATTTAACCTTAATGCATTTTAATACAAGATCTCTAATAAAAAATAAAGATAAAATAGAATCCTTGTTTGAAATTTCTTCCCTACCTGATCTTATTGCTATAACAGAAACTAAATTAAATTCATTTACAGCTCATCTGGCTTCTATTGAACACTATAACTTCTCTTATGTTAACTCCATGTCAAATGCAGGAGGAGTTGGTATATATATAAAAAAAGATTTAAAATATAATGTAAGAACTGACATAAAAATTGATTATGATGACTGTGAAAGTTTATTTATTGAAATTGTTAATAACTGTGACTCTAGTATTGTTGATAACAAAAGGAAGACTATAATAGGTGTAATCTATAGACATCCTCGTTATTCATATGAGCTATTTCAAGAAGAACTCTGTAAAGCAATAGAAAAACTTAATAGATTTAATTGCTCTTTTTTTATAACAGGAGATTTTAATATTGATTTGGCCAAGCAAAGCACCAATCAACAAGTTTGTAATTACTTAAATAATATTTATTCTTCTGAGTGTTGTACATTAATTGATAAACCAACAAGAATTACACAAACTTCATCAACCATTTTAGATCATATATATACCAACAACTTAAACAATATATGTATACCAGGAATTCTAATATATGATCTATCTGATCATTTACCTATATTCTGTATTATTCAAAGAAACTGTAAGAAAACCTTTTCTCCTAAAAAAATTATTCGTTGTATGAAGAATTTTAATGCTGAAGCATTTTTCTGTGATATTTCTTTAAAAGTACAATCGTTAGCTTTTACTAAAGACCCTAATTTAGCAATGAAAAATTTATTTGATGGTATTTCAACTGTTGTAGAGAATCATGCTCCATTAAAACACTTATCAAGAAAAGAAAGAAAAATAAGATCTAAACCATGGCTTACCAAAGGTTTATTGAAATCAATAAAAACAAAAAACATATTATTTTATCAATGTTTTAAACAACAAAAAACACATTTGTTAACAAAATATAAATCATATCTTAATAAATTGACAAAATTAAAACTGATAGCGAAGAAAAAATACTATTTTAATGAATTGTCTAGGCATAAAAATAATCTAACACAACAATGGAAATTAATAAACGAAATTATTAGTCACAAAAAGCATCAGCAAGATGGGATTAATGTTATAAAAGATTCCAGCGAAAATAAAATTTCTGACAAATCTGTAATTTGTAACATGTTAAATAATTATTTTACAAACTTAGGGCCAAGTATGGATGCTAAAATTCCCAAAACTTCTACAAAACAATTTGATATACCAAGCAAAATCAAATCATTTCAATATGACTACATAACACCTGAGGAAATCCTTTCAGAGTTTGCCAAACTTGATATTTCTAAAGCTTCTGGACCTGAAAATGTACCAAATAAATTATACAAAATAATAGCACCAATATTATCTCCACATTTAAGTAAGATTTTTAATCAATGTTATGAAGTTGGTATCTTCCCTTCTATACTAAAATCAGCTAAAGTAATACCAGTTTATAAATCTGGACCCAAAGATCAAATTAATAACTACAGACCAATTTCAATTTTATCTCCAATTGCTAAAATTTTTGAAAAATTGTTATACAATAGGCTAGAAAAATTTTTGTTTTCTAACAAAGTTATCACAAATCAACAGTTCGGATTTCGTAAAAATTATTCAACAGAAATGGCCATAATAGATTTACATAATAAACTACAAAAAAATGTTGATGAAGGTGATTATACCTGTTGCATCTTTTTAGATTTATCAAAGGCCTTTGATACGGTTAACCACAAAATTCTATTACAGAAAATAAAAAAATATGGTATTAGAGGTAATATGTATACTCTTCTTAGCAACTATCTAAACAACCGCAAACAATTTACCACATGCAATGATGCTAAATCTAACACTAGTACAGTCTTGTGTGGTGTGCCACAAGGCTCTACTTTGGGCCCCTTGCTCTTTTCTTTGTATATCAATGACTTACCATTGCATACTAAATTTTATGTCAATTTATTTGCGGATGATACGGTTCTAACAATCAGACATAAAAACATTGAAATTCTTCAGCAATTAGCTAACCAAGAACTCTGCATTATTGATGAATGGATGAAAACCAACCGTCTATCCTTAAATTATTCAAAATCCACCTATTTTGTAACAGCCTCAAAACAAAAGAAGAAAAATTTAAATAAATTTAGCATCAATGTAGGACAACATGTAATTCCCTACTCATACTCCACAAAATATTTAGGTGTAGTATTTGATCAAGATTTAAAATGGCAAAACCAAATAAATTCCATTTTATGGAAGCTTGCTAACGCAACCAGAATTCTGTCGAAGGTGAAACATTTTGTCAATAAATCAATTCTTGTTAAGCTTTATTATAGCTTTGTCTATCCTCATTTAAAATATGGTATAGTTGCATGGGGTAATACTAACAAAACAATACTACATAAACTACAAGTAGCACAAAATAAAATAATTCGTAATATCAACTTTAAATCCATAAATGATTGCATTAAAATGAATACCTATTACAGTTCAATGAGTTTACTAAAAGTTAATGATATTTATCAACTTGAATTGGCAAAATTTATGTACTTATATCATCATAATAGACTACCTGAAAATTTTAATCATTATTTTAAATCAGCCAAAAATCACCACTCCTACACAACTAGATCAATTAGTAATCAAAATTACTATTTGGAAAGATTAAATTTCCATTGTAGCCAAACTTCCTGCAATTTCACTGGAGTAAAACTTTGGAATAAAATCCCTTTTGAGCTAAAAAACTTATCTAAATCTCTTTTCTGTAAGCAATTTAAAAATAATTTGCTAAAATTGTATTAAATAATTTAGTCTCTGATATGAATTACATAAAATTATATACACCATAAAAGCATGTGAAATATTACTCTAGTTAATTAAAATTGCTTTTTCGACACTAAACATATATGTATATATATTTTTTTTTTCTCTCATCTCTTATTTTTGTGTTTGTTTGTGTTTGTGTTTTTTTAATGTCAGCATATTGATTAAAAAATTTTGCTTACCATCATATATGTAAATTTTTTTTTGTTTTATTGTAACAATGTAATACGTATTACTTGTATATAATGTGAATAGTTTTTTTGTGTGTGTTTTTTTTGTTTTTTTTTTTTTTTTTTATTTTTTTATTTTTTTATTGCTTTTGTATCAACTTAGTTTTTTTACTCTCAAATATGTATTTTAAAAAAAAGGGCAGTTTTTTGACTTGATGACCATTTAATGGTCTTTCACTGTCCTGTTTGTTTAACTGAAATTAAAACAAATTTATATTCGATCAGACTTTTTCTTAATATTCTTATTCAAATGTGTCATGTACTGTGTTTACTGAAAAAAAAAAAATTTTTTTTTTTGTTGAACAAACAAAAATAAACTTCTTGTCTTGTCTTGTCTTGGCTTTTTAAAAATTTTAATTCTGTTTCCAAAAGTGTTAAGAGTTTATTGTTTACTATTTTTCAAACTTACAAACTTCACTTTAGTTTATTATACAATTATGTTGATACATTCATAGGTGGGCACGAAAGTACCGCGGTACTTTTACTCGGTACTTTTGAATAATCAAATTAAAATAGTAATAAAAAAACTATTTTTGAAATTTTTTATTTTTATTTTTGAATTACACTATTTTTGAATGTCAATTGAAATTCAATGTATGACAGAGAAGTTACCGGTAATAGTTATAACTATTAAATTGGATTATTCAAAAGTACCGAGTAAAAGTACCGTGCCCACCTATGGATACATTGCTACTTGTAATTGTTTCATTAACTCATGCCTTGGGTGGAAGTATGAATGTTATAGCCAAAGTTGCTTTGACACTAAATAAATTAAAAATATATTAGTTTGCAAACAGAGTACAGTACAGCAATTCTAAACACAGATTTTGTGGACTTTTTTATTGCTTTTTGCCCATAAATGCCTTTTTTAGAAGAATCCTACAGAAATAGGATCTCAAAAAGTGATAGTAATAGCAAGGGCATTGGTAATAGCAATCTTTTATTTTTTTATTTTGGAGGCATTGGGTTAGTTTTACAAACAAAAATCACTTATGGTGACTTGAAGAGACCCGAAAAAATTGGTTATTTGCTGTTCATAAATAAAGTTCCAGCAGTTTTTCTGCTAAAAATGCATTAAAAATATAAAATAAATTTTTTGTTTTTTATTATTATTATTGCAGCTTTAATTTGTAACTAATTAGTCTCAATTCTAGGATTTAAAAGATGTTTGAAATGTTCTGTATTTTTATGGATCTATTTATTTTTTAGCGTTCATGACTGATAAATTAGTTGTTGAAAAGATTTTTTTTTTCACTAAATCATGTAACAGTGAAAATTTTCATTCCACTTTATCCATTAAAATAAAAGAAATAATTGAAGCTGAATATGGTTCTTATGTGTGGCCTTCATCTGTGGTTTTAGCACAATATATTTGGTTCAATAAAGAAACACTTTTCAAAAAATCTTTTATGGAGATTGGATCTGGAACAGCTTTACCAAGTATAGTTGCTTGCAAATGCACTAACCCATCTTATGTGCTTATTACAGACAAAATATGCTTATCAAGGTAGGTTGTAAATTTGTTTATTGATGGTATGCTGTAATTTTAAAAAATAATGCATTGTTTTTTGTTGACTTTTGTTAATAATATTCTTAGAATTAGTTATGGCTTTGTTAAAGATAGGATATAATTAAATAATTAAAATGGTTAGCATCTATATTTTAAATGCAGCAAGGTGAAAACTATTTTTTAAACAGTTATTGGTTTGCATAAATTGACTTTGAATTCTTATCTATCCACCTTTCAATCAAGAATCTTTGTACAATTTTTTATTAGTTTACTTTTGCTAGTACCATAATTATATAGATGTTTTAATATTGCTATTGAATATTTTTCTTACATGCTTTTTGTAACATTTTTTACAGATGACTGGAAAGTATTAGTTTATCAATATTTAACATACATATGTACAATTGTGCATAGATCTTTTATTTTTTTATTTTTGAGGTGTCTATTTATCTTTAACTTAGACTATGTTCTGTTAAGGTGTACATCCATGCCCAATCAGCATTGTGCATCTAATAACTTAGTAGTCATTTAGTCATTGTTTCCTTATTTATGATTGTTATTGGAATTGCTATTTTCATTTGCAAACAGATTACCTTGATTGTGAATAAAAATAAATTTATTGCCTGCAATAGTTTATTGTTTCAACTTCAGTTAATTTAATTTTTTTCTCTTGTCTCTCTATTTATCCTCCAGACTCACAAGAAAGCAACAGAGACACTAATACATAGGGCAAGCAATTATTCTACCTGCTTCTGTAGATGCTATGATATTGCTGTCTGCTTGAAATTTTTTTTTTTAGTTTTATAGAGATGTGAATAAAAACTGCTTGCCAAAACCACCAAGCAGGGGAAAGTGTTGTGAAGTGTTTTTCCCAAGGCCACAACAAAATGGCACAAGTAGGTTTTAAACCAACACCAAGTTAATCACTATTTCAGTGCTCTAACCACTTGAACACACTGCTGACAGTGTTATTGATACTTTTCAGGAGCATTATTTTTTTTATTCTGCTGTAATAAAATATATCAATCATAGTCTTACAGTCTGGTTTATTGTTAACAAAACAATTTTTTATAGAGAGTCATTACAATTAAATGGAATAACTAACTATGTTGATCATTTCATGTCGGATAGTCAAATTGAAGTAGAAAAAGACAAAAGAGTTCATCTATTACCATTAATCTGGGGTGAGGTGTCATATGAATTAATTAAACTTCACTCCAAGTGCCTTCCTGAAATCATTCTTGGTTCAGACTGTTTTTATGATCCAGCTGTATTCGAACCTGTGTTAAGTACTGTCTATTTTTTACTAAAATCCTATGCTGAAGCAAATCAGTACAAAAATTCAGCAAAATTTTTTTGCACTTATCAGACTCGTAGCGTGGATTGGAGTATCGCCGATCTTTTGCAAAAGTGGAAACTTCAATGTCGAAATATTCCGTTGGAAGATTTTGCTGCAAACGATGTTAACATTGCTTCATCTGGAATGCCGGGTGATCACACCATACAATTTCTAGAAATTTCACTTCAAAAGTGATTAATCTCGTTACTAAATCGCTACATTGCTTACTGATTTTTTTTGCATCAGTACACTCGACCTTTGTTCATCCAGGTTCCCTTTTATTCCTGCATTATTCGAGTTAATAATAATTACAGTCCAAGCGGCTGAAAAAAGGAATTCAAACAAACTGCGTCTCGTACACTGCCAGAAATCTCCGTTAGTTGGCGACAAACAGTTGTAAACAAGTCAAGCCGGCGCTCGTAAACAGGAGCAGATCAAAGTTTTAAAACTGAAGGTTCGTTCTGTTGCCTGAAGATTAAAGTCTAGGAAAAAATACTTTGTTAACTTAACCAAAAACATAGTTTCATTCATTGTCTTTGATCTTTTTCTGGTGAATTTTTTTGTAATATGCAACGTAAAACTTTTTGTGATGCTGACTTTTTGACAATTTATTTCTAAAAAACGAGGGCTAAAGTTTGGTAAAGTTTGTTTTTTTAAAAAAAAATTTTAATAAAACATTAACTCATCTAATTCTCTTGTTTTTGTTAAAAATTATCGCTTTTCTTTATTATCCAAACTACGTTATAAGAGTAATTGATTTTATAAATTGCTTAAAAATTGCATTATTACTATTATGTTTGTCAGCAAAGAAGGTTTTTTTTATCTCAATGTTTTTCCTCCTGACTCGCAGGAAAGCGACAGACACGCAAAGTAAAGTAAGCAATTAATCAGACCTTCCGGAGAGGGAAATATATAGCGCTGTCCGGCTGAAATTTATTATTTTGTTTTTTTAGTTTTATTGAGATATAACTGAATTTTAAAACTGCTTGCCAAGACCATCAAGCAGGGAAAGTGCCGTTAAGTGTCTTTTCCAAAGACACAACAGAATGGCGCGAGCAGGTTTCAAACCGAGACTATATCGGTTGTCTATCACAATCACGTCAATCTAACCACGTGAATATGCTGCCGACAATATTTTCAAAACCCGATATCAGCCGTTCTTGTTTGCGACAAAAAGAATAGATACAGGTAGAAATATAAAATACGTAGCAGTGGTGACTCCATCATTAAAGGCTGCGGGACTATGCTGCCGACACTTTTGTTCAAATCCAATTTAGCTGTCTTAATCTTGTAAATTTGCCTTTGTAACAGTAAACTTTTTTTGTTGAAATTATTTTTTTTATGCATTTTGTTTGAAACTTGGTCAGTGTATTCTGTTTTATATATTTTTGTATTTAGTTTCCGTTCAATATAGGGATAACAAATAGGTAGTTTTTACGCAAAATTTTATATTGGAATCATATAAAATTTCTTACAAATTATTCTAATCTGAATGCGATTAAAAGTTTCAAAAATCTATTTTTACGTCAATTCCAGTCACGGCGTAAACGCCCTAAGCTATGCAATTCCCACCTAATTGTATTTACATAGTTAAATGTTTTGTTTTGCTGACGTTAGATCGGTTTTTTATTACTACTTTTAACGTTTGTTCACAACTGTTAATATTTATTTGAAAAATTTTCGCTTCACGAAAAGACGGAATTTAATGCGGGAATTTTGCCAAACTGACTTACAAGTAGTTGAAGAAAATTTTCAAGTTAAATAAAAATTATTTTTTCATATTGCTGCCGAAGGCGCGATTTTTTACGATCGCGTTATCGACCTCTTCAAACCACACCCGCATCAAGACCTCGAGCTACCACGACAGCAATGTGAACTGCTTTCGTAGATTTGTTTGTAACTTCAATACAAACAAAACTCTGTTGTTGGGGCGGCAGAAGTAAGCCCAGCCCTTGTTCGATTCCCTGGTCATCAAATCGCTTTAATTTATCTCGTTGTAATAGATCTTGGTGATGTACATTTACAAATTTGAGTATTTTATTACAACTGCTAAGTTCTTATCATTTCCCGATTGTTTCGTAATAATTATGACAAAACAGCTCGGTTTTCGATTTCCTCAATTTTTCCGGTTTCATTTAAAAAAGTTTTCAGAAAGTAAGATGAACTCTGAGATAGCAAACAGATAAAATTTCTTACATAAAAAACTATATTCTGCCATTTGTTCAGGAACTGCGCTGCGATGTGGAATAGAATTTTTGATTAGTTAGAGCATAAATTATGTGCAAACATCGCTTATTTTTAAAAAACACTGCAGAACCATTTTTCCATCATCCAACCCCTGCTTCCAACTTTATTTTTTATCAATTTTGATGGAAATCAAGTGTTTCTTCGGTTTGTATGCAAGCTTAATTCAATCTATCTTTTCGTGCTTGCCTATCACATAAAAAAGTTCGTTTAACCGCTTCATAGTTTAAAGGTGCCAACCTTTTTAAGATAAAAGTCATGTTAGGCAATCGTTAAGCCCAAGATTTAGTGTGGACATATAAAATCAACGAAAGGTTAGGCTATCTCGTTTTTTTTTAATTTGAGAAAACATTCAGTTTATTATCGCATCGTCAAAAATTAAGTAAACTATTAATCATAAGTCGTGTTAAGCACTATTAAAGTTAAAATTCGATGATTTGTAAAAATAAAACCTGATAGACTATCTGTTCTCAGTATAATACCTGGGACACCAAGGATAGCTGGGCTCTACGTGTTTAAATTGTATGTTTGAACAGTTTATCGTTTCAAAGCTCGCTCTGTCGTACCCGAGAGTTGTCTTTTCCGCTATGTGACTATCTGTTTTTTTTTTTTTAATTTCACGGTATAAAGCGGTCTACATACACGTTGTTATTATTATAAGCACTTTTAAAGAAATTTTCCAATACGAAATCGGAATTATTTCGGAAAAAAACTGCAATCTTCAATATAACTGTTAAAAGTTGTTAGGGTCTTCCAAGTCTGATAGACAAAAATACTATAAAGAGAAATTACAAAATTATTCAAAAGTTTCATTTCAAGTTGCTTACTATTTTAATAATTCTACCTTAACCCACACCACGTTCGTTATTTTGCAATAAAGCAAAAGATTAGCCAAGTTTGAGTGGCTTTAATGTTTTGCTTCGATAATCAACCGCAAAATTGTCGCAACGCCACAAAGTCTGCAAAACTTCGATTGCCACAAGTTGTAGTTGGATTTTATCGGATGAACCTTAATAATTACATTGATCTTCGGAGCAGTTTTTCAAAATAGCTTGTCAGTATTAAAACCGCATGTTAACAATAGCTAAAGTTTGGTACAAGTAGCATAAGCTTAGTAATTGGTAACAGCAAAAAATTAATTAAATTTTAATCATCGGAATAGCAATTGTATCAAGAAGATTACTTGCTCCGTGATAACCAAGAAAAGTTGTGATTAATAAACATTGCGTGCAAGGCAAGTTTTAATTTAGTTGTATAATCGCCGATTGAAATTTTTGAAATGAGTTCAAGGAGAAAGTTTGTAGCTTGGAAGTGAAAATAACTGAACCCGACAACAAAAGTTTTATAATTTAAATAACCAATTTTTTATCTTAGATCTTAACTGCAGTGACAGTATTATTTAAAATTAGTTTAGTTCGAAACAGGCACATATGTTTTGCCCAACGCCTTTCCTCTTAGACATTGAACTCCCAATAAAATGATTTGTTGCTAATTTGTTTGATTGAACTCCATGTGACCTTGGCGCGTCACACCATATATTTTTCTCCTTCAATCGTTTTGGTAACACAAAACCCTTGAAACAATTTTGCAAATTTTACAAAAACCCTTTGATATATTTTTAGTGAAAATAGAAGGGGATACGAAAGCTTACGGAGCCCGGTGAATGATCCAAGAAATTTTAAAGTTAAAGCTTGGTAAGAGAGCGCGTTAACGTTTTTGTTTAGTCTCTATTTCCTTGTTAGAAATCACAACTTCAAAGTCCATTCGTAAACGAATTAAAAAGTTTGCAAATAAGAATCAAATAGATGAACGAAGAAATGAGATAATAACATACTGTTTGTGTTTACTTGCTTCAACTTCAAAGTTTGCAAAATTAAATTTTTTACTGCAGAGAAGCTTGTTTACCCCATGCATAATTGCTAAGATTGATGACAAACTCCGAAAAAAAAGTTATCAAAAACTAATCTAAATTAAAACTCAACCACGTTGTAACTACTCAGACTACCACTACAAGTGACTTTAATTATACACAAACATCACGAGGTGGACATAAAGTTAAAATGAATAGAAATGAAACCAGCCTCTCTAATTTTAAATATTTCTACATAGTAGCTGTATTGCAGAATGAACTGACCCTTGACAAAACATTAAAATTTTTATATTTTTTTTTATGTTTAACTTCCTTTATTGATTCAAATTGATTTGATGATTACTGATTGAAGTGTCCGTAAATAACAAAAATTATTTTAACAGGGGAAGGTATAGATCCAAGAAAACCATCGATCTTTTATTACATCTTTACTTTCCAATTTAGGAAAATGTTAAAATAAATATTTAGAAAAATATTGAAATCTTCATTTATTTTTATAAATTTAAAAAATTTCCTATCAAACAGTTAACACCAAAATTTTTGTGGGATCTAATTTTAGTATAATTTGTGGTTTTATTTTCTCATTTTAAATCCACCTTTCTACCAACCCTATCAGAGGAACAAAAGTTCATCTAAAGAAAACGTTTTTTTATTTTATAGATTTCACTTTATTGAAGTAAATAGCCGTCAATACAAATTTTGTATCTAAAGAAATTATATTACAGTATAATAAAGTAACTAATTACTATAAAAACTCTTAAATATGCTTTTAATTGTGATTGCGCAAATTGTAAAACAGAAAATGCAAGATTAATTGTAATGTTTCGGTAAGAAGCTTCATTAAATGCAGGCAATTTATCAAGTTTATTTTTTTTGCGCTATAAACAAGTAGGTTACTGTCAAATGGGTAAAAATAAAAAGAAAACTTTTGAGAGTTGACTTTAACATAAGAATAAAAAATAGTTGCCGACATAGGCCTATACAAAATTATACTCCTAAAATCTAAAAAACATCTTTGGCAGCCGAACACTCAATTGTGTAGATGTATACAGGGTGGGCCGTAAGTCGCGCACCAAAGAATTTAAAAAAATAAAGGCAAATTAAAACTAAAAATAAACTTTGATTGGAACCAAATCTAAAAGTTATAATCATTGACAGGAAAGGAAAGAATGTTTTATTCCGCTTTTTTTCATTGTTTCCACTACAATTCATGTAAGTCTTTCGTGCGCGACTTACGGCCCACCCTGTAAATCTTTTCTCTACCAATTCTTTTGTAGGATCCAACTCTAATGAAATTAAAGTGTACCTTTCCAAGGCAAGTTGTAAGTTGTATTGTCTTGTCAATTAGCGGCTGTTTTTTTACAAAAACACTTAATTAGTTGTAAAATAGGCTTTTACAAAATGGTCACCAACGAAAAAATTAAAGATATACCCATTACAGATTTGATCTTAGGCGAATTTTTCTCTTCTTCCTTATGTATTATAGGCTATTGACATTAAATTCAAATGCAGTTCTCAAATAGTTCTGTTGAAGGCCAAATGCATCGCTTCTCTCCTGTAGTGGACAATCGTAGGTGTAGCATTTATTGGAGCAACACTTAGCGTAATTATTGTTTTTTCTATTTAAGCATTTATATAATACATCGGGGTATAAAATCTAATAAATAAACAAACGTAACCTCGAGCGCATTCTCTAGGCGTAGACCAAGTACAGCAATTGTCTCTAATAGTCGTGGGTAACAAAAATAGGATATGGCGGACTTGAAGTTTCCGAATATGCATTGCATAAGTATCAAATCAAACCACGCGGTATGGAGCAAGCATTTTTGTGGAGGCGACATAAGTGATTACGTCAATCAGGAGAATTTTTGCTTGAAACGGAATTCACTATTTTCCGGTGACGCTCAAAAGCGAGCGACAATGATTCTAGCAAAGAGTTTTGTGTCAAGCTTGACAAAACCGCAAATTATAATTAAAAAATGCTTAAGAACAATTAAAGCGTGGCAAGAGCTTATTTATTTGATAAGCAAGCATTTTAGTCAAGAGCAACTTGACTGGTTCCTCCGGGCTATTTGTGTGTTTGAATTTGAAACACGTCATCGTTTTGGTGGCGTTTGAAGAAATGCACAACAAAAAACTAGAACAAAAATAGATATGACAGAAAGTGAGAAATTTTCTTTTACAATTTTACTGAGTAGGTTACTTATGTGACAAATCAAGTAAAAGCGCTAAAAAAAGCTTTCAATGTAACTATCTCGCACCTTCTAGTCAACATAATCCTTTTCAAAAAGTGTGTAGACGCCTGAAGCTCGTGAATGTACAACAATAACGTACTTGTTTCTAAAAGAGGACATTGATCCAAAGCTTCACTAAGTTAAAAAAAACACATGATTTTAAACCAGAATCTTTTTTTGTTTAACATCTTATTCTTTAAATTCTAACCCAAACAATTTTAAATGAACACCAACTCCAGTTTTAAGTTTAAAGCTTATCACTTTTTATAAATTGGGCTGGATGTGAAGAAAAAAAATAAATGTCACCATTTATAAAAGATATTTTTTCTCTCATTTACAAAAAATTTTTTTTCATTGACTAAAATAATATTAAAACAAAAAATTTTTATATGAAACTGTTTAAAATGCTTTGTCGAAACAAAAAGAGTTAAGAGCGTGGAATGGAGCATTCTTTGTTTGTTTTATTGATTATTTTACTTCTTCTCGCACTTATGCCCTAAGCGAAGCAAAAAAAATCAAAAAAAGAAACAAAAAATACTTCATTCTATGCTCGTAATGGAAATGAGCCATTAAGACATTATTCAAACTTAAGGCATTTTTATTTCAGTTGCCGAAGCAAATATTTGGAACAAGCGCAAAGAAAAACTAAAAACAAATCAAATTTTATTACTTTTTCCTAATCTGATATCTGGATGCGAAAGAGGTTACTAATCATATTTCAGTTTAACAGGTTCCTGGAATAATGTGGTTTCAAAAATCTCTTAGTGTTGCGAAAAAAGTTTGTTTTTTAATCAAATTTCGCAACCGGCGAGATTGGTTACGTCTATCGAGATACTGTTTGTTGAAAGCTGCATTTCTAAATTATGCCACCTAGAGTTATTCAACTTCGCCTAGGGCCTCTGGATTTGTATAAATACGTAAAAACAAATTGACGAAAACTTGCGAATGAAAAACAATCTGCAAGTGAGGTCGATTTCAAAAAATTTTTAAAACACCTTTTAAAAATTAAAATATTCGTTTATGTAAAACACAATATTTTTGAAAAAACACTTTATATTTCGAAAAAAAGAAACACATTTTGTGTTAAAAGAAAAAGAAAAGAGACAAAAAACAAAAGCAAATTGATTTTGTTTAAATACATTATCTGTTTTTACACAAACAATATTTTCCCGACAAACTTTTCCAGCAAAGCGTTGCATCTCGGTATAGAAGAATTTTATTTCAGCTTACCCTAAATTTTATTTTTTTTTTTGCAAATTGGCTTTCTTTTCTATTATATTTTTCATTTCCGTCTTTTCCGTCTTTTACGACTTTCCAAGTTAGTAGCGTCGTTGGCAGGCATATTTTTTTAAACCAAAAGCCGTTAGGGAATCAAAGAAAGTTCCGAATGAAAATAATAAGAGAAAAAACAAAATACCTGCATTTTCAAAAAACTAACTGTTTTTGTTATATGTTTATTCATATTTTTGCATTTGCAAGCATGTGAGCCAATATGTGAATGTTAACAACCAACCGTTAAATAGTTTCTTCAAAACTTGCTTGAGAAACGCGAAAATAGGTGCAAAACAAATTCAAAAATTTAATTATTTAAGCTATTCAAATCGTTGAGCCATTAGAGAAAACGAAGTTTTTACAGGGGAGGATATAATGATTATTTTTTGATAGCCCTTTTAATTTTTATAACTTATTTGATTTCTAGTTAAAAAAACGTATAAAATGAATCAATCAATATCTAATTTGACTTTTCGTTTTAATTTGTTGGACTTATTTCATTTATATTTAGTTGAGTTTTCTTACAATATAAGATTTCGCTAAAAAATTTTGGTATTACATAAAAAAGGTCAAAGCAACAAAAAATTTGCTGAGTTTTTTTAAAAGTTTTAAATCAATAATATTAGTGTAGAACAGGGGTGGGAAAATTTTTTCGCTCGAGGACCGCATTCTGGAGTTGATTTTGTTTGAGGATCGCACTATAGCAATTTCTAAAAAAAAGATCTTCACTTTGAATCTGTCTGGGATTTTTTGATTTTTGTGGCCAATATAAAATGATCTTTAAAAATATAAAAAATAAAAGAAATGTCATGACTTTTGGGCATCACACCAAATTTTGGACATTGATTGAAAGTGATCATCATTTTTTTAGAGATCGCCACAATTGAAAGTGAAGAGAGATTAAAGTTATTTGCTCGTGGCTTTCGCGGGCCGCGGACCGTAGTTTGTCCACCCCTGATGTAGAAATTCTTTGTTAAAAATATTTTATCTAATAAAAACCACCAGCAAAATTTCGATTAATTACTTTATGAACGATCAATTGAATACAAAGACAAAAAAACTGATAAATATTCTTCAAAAATTTAATAAAGACATTTGCTTTTGAGATAAAATTTACTAATTTGATAAAAAAACGCTTATAAGTGTCTCTGCCGTCTGCATTTTGGATGAAAATTTTTAATGAATGCTATTTCAGTTTTTACAACATTAATAGTGATTTATATGTAAAATTATTATTAATAGATTTTATTTCAAAACCAAAAAAACTAAAAAAATTTCTTTAGCATTGACTTTTTTGTAGGTTGGTTAGTATGGTGGTTACTTTTTTCTGGCTCTGCCCAAAATTTATTAAAAAAATGGCGGCAGCAATATACGTACAGTAAAGCGTGTACTCACTTTATTGAGTTTTATGTAATGAGTAGAAATGTTAACTTTGTTTTCTATTTAAAATAATTTAAGAACCTGTCGATCACAGTAGATTAGAAACTATGTCGACATCATTTTGACCTGTTAATCTTTTCAATTACTTGCTGGTTATCAACTCATCAAAAAGTATTAAACATCTTTAACAATAAAGTAGCTTGTTATGTAATCTTTTTTAAACCAAGCACTAATAGTGATACGGCAAGTAAAACTTTAAGTTCTAGTAACTTTATTTTTGTAAGTTTTTTTTATTTTTTGCACACATAACTTTTTTTATTTTTTGCAAATAGTTTTTGAAGCGTTTAATAAATTAGGAACCACAAGAAACATTTTGATAATTCTCAACACTTTAATAGTTCTTTTTTTAAGCATAATTCCAGAAAAAAAACTTGTTTTAAAAGCAATTTTATATTTAATTGGCTTGGTATAAAACTTTATGAAAATTTGTAATGAAAAATTTCTAAAAAAATATTTTGTTAGGTTTGTTCGACATTTGCAAAGTTGCGATCATCATAATATTTTATATCAAATATTTATCATCCTAACATGTCAGACCGCAGTCAAAAGAAAAAAGTTGTCTGGTGATTAACCTGATCTGCTTTTGTAGAGACCAAGCTATTGCAGTCAGGCGAAAATTTTTAAATGCTTATTCAGTTATTTTTTAATCACATTTTAAAATCAGTTATTTTTAAAATTATATTTAAAATGATACTTAACTGACAATTGTTGTCATTATTATTAACCACAGAAACGTAACGTAGAAAGGTTTTTTTTAAGCATGCTGTAGGCCTATTTCAAAAGCAGGAATAGAACTGACATCATGTTTATCTTAGTCGCCATCAAAAAAATTTTTAAGCTGATCAGCCAGCTGCCCGGTAAACTGTTGTGTTTTATCTTAAGACAATTTTTGTTCTGGCCTCGTCAAAAAATTTTTTTTAGTAAAAGTGCTTTTCTTTAAGATTTTTTGTTACTTTTTTAAGTTTCAGCTACAGGCTATAAGCTTTCAAAAAAATTAAACACGTGAGTCAGTTGCTTGTATAATAACAAAAAGTTTTTATATTATTTGCTAAAAATGTTTGTTTAAAAACGGACAAAATATTTTCCGCTATGTGGTAGCAGTGATATTACAAAAAGTAAGTAATGTATGCAAGAAAAACATTTGTTTTTATTTGTTATTTTTATTGTTATGAAAATTGCGCAAACCGGTTTCAAAACAAAATATCAATTGTTTGTTTTAATATTTGAAGATCATGTTAAAATCTAATCCGAAAAAAGTTCATTTAAGTCTTTACGTAATTATTCACATAATATAAACATTTTTTACCTCATTTCATTAAGTATAAACATCTTTAACAACAACATCAATTCATTGATGATTTTATAGGTGCTAAACTAAATTAATAAGATTGATAAAAAGCAAGAAAGTGATGTCACACATTCAGTTTATCTTGTTATAATGTGGCACAATGAAACCCCGTTTTTATTGGCTTAACTCGGAGCTCTGGGAGGATAAATTAAAAAAAAAAAATTAAAAAGCCTTAGAAATTCCGTAAAATTGAGTTTTTCTAGAAGGAAGTAAGCATCGGGGTCTACTAGACAGGAGCGCCGTGCTGATGACGAACACGAGCGACACGCTCCGTGTTCAACTCCTACTCTCGTTATTCTGTTACGTTTTTGAAAAAAACACTTTATTTTCCTTTTTCCTGCTTTTAGGTCTTGGCAAGCAGTTCTAAATTTCTCTCCAAATTCTGAACAAGAAACAAAAAAAAGAAAAATGAAAAACTTTCAACAGGACAGCAATATCTTGGCATCTTCGACAGCAAATCGGTTGAGGGTTGCATTAAGTATAAACCGTGCAAGTCAGGAAGAAAACTAAAGGTTGAAAATGATAAAGAAAAAAAAATGTTGTTTATTGTATTAAAAGCTTTGTTGTCCATAAATTATGATCACGTGATCTAGCACTAAAAAAATTGATTAACATGACTTGGTTTTGCCAAACACTGATTTCATGCAGTTGACTAAAACAATTAAGTTTGGCGGAAAAACGTGATCGCCGTTGTTAAAATTAAAGCTTATTGAACAAAATTCTTTTTTAAAATAAGTTTTTAATTAGCTATATTTACAAAATTATTATAGTAATATTGAGCATTACTATCAAAGACTATTAATAAAAGACTACTTGTGTGTCATGCTGATGTCGGAAAACCTTCTTTCGTTCCTTATTCTGAAGTCGAAAGTCTGATTTCTTCATCGGCATGTGGACCTTCCTTCTGACCAAACATATGCAGCCCTCAACAAAAGGTTTGGCCGCAATGTGCATTTATACTTAACTGATGATGTTACATGGAGGAATCATTTTAAGATATTTTAACTAAGTCTTTTACACAAAAAAATGCAAAACAAGAACAGTTATTTGTTATGTTTCGGAAGTGAAAAGCAAAAAAAGAAAAAAATAGGCTTATAATAAGCATTGCTTTTTTTGCGAAATCTCAGCAAAGTTTTCCGGGTTTATGTAAGCTTGCTAATGTTTGACGTCTATTTAATCAGCTTTGTCAAAAGCACGCAAATAACAATAGAGTTAAATACTTTTTGTCGTCACAACTATTGATACTTCACAAATGACGTAAACAATGAAAAGATTAATGACTCAAAACATCTATTAAAATTTATCTGCTTTAATACTAATTTCATATAACTTGTTAACCAACAATAGATAAAAACCGCATTTGGTTTAAATCCGAAAATCGTTTCAGGAAATGAACTGCATATGTACATTGTACAATATACTGTAATAGAAATATAGCAATAGATTGTATAAAGGTTTACAACTTTTACAATCGAATTAATCTAAATTCTAAAAAGGTATTACATTTTTTATGTTAAAAGTAACTACAACTTATTCGAGTATGAACCATAACTTATACGATTTTTGCGGGAAAAAAACTTTTCATTGATTAGCCAGATCAGCGGTCCCCAACACTGCCGTATCAGTCCGAGGGGGCAGGGTGGCAATTGGGTCCCACTTCCCCCAAGTCTTAAAAATTTGGGCAAGATCAGAAATTTTAGAGCAGCGACAAGAAAATTAGAACTACTTCGGCAGGACAAAGTTGTCAAATTTAAAAAAACGGTTAAGGTTTGAGATGAAGATCTTTTTTTAGAGATTACTACTTTTTGAGACGAAAATCAAGAAATCTGAGACAGATTCAAACAACAAAGAACAAAGTGAAGAATTTTTTTAGTCTTCATTCTAAAGTTGAAACAAAATTTTTTTTATGTTCGTAAAGTACTAGAAGATCATGATTCGTGCAAACGTCATCAAATTTGGACAAAACTTTATTTCCTCCCAACATTTATTTTGGCTGATACGGCTACATAGAATGATAAATGCATAATTCCAACAAAAAAATTGAACAAACTAAACAAGTTTTTTTTTGCAAAATCAAGAATTAACTTAATTCTAGACAAATTATCAGAATAGCAGATAATAATAAAAGCATAATCGCAAAATCAAAAATTTATTTATACTGTAGAACAGTGGCTTTTTTAATTTTCGCCCCATTCTTCCCTTTCAAGGTTAAGGTCCCAGCATTTCTCCTACCCTCCAAAAAAAGATAGTTTAATGATCAAAGTGAAGAAAAAAACTTTTTCTTTCCCCCTATTCCCCAGGCTGGAACGGATATGATTACGAAGGACGTACCAAGTTTTTGGCGTCAACTTACATTGTATCAAGATCCCCAAACTCTTCCCCAAGTCTTCCCTAGTGATTTTCTTCCCATGAGATTTCAAGTTCTTTCTTAGGGAGCCAAGCTCCCCCCGGTTTGAGAAGCACTGGTTCAGAATCAATTCTTTAAATAAAAATTCTATCAAAAAAATTAAATGTTTTGCTCTGCATAAATTTTGTTTACATTTGAGACGCAAAATAACAGTATTAAAAACCTTAATCGAATGCAGCTGTTCGCTCAGTTTGTCTAAATATCACAATATCATAAATATCATAAATATCACAATATCATAATCATAAATATCACAAGAACGTTTTGCTTTTGAATATTTGTATATTCAGTTGTTTTATTCAAAATATCGCGATAAATTATACCATACCTTTTAACTAAAACAATCTAAATTTGTGAAACTAGGTTTAAATAGTTTTTTAAACAAAAATAACTTTTTTCAAATTTTTATTATTAAATTTTGTGCTTCAATATACTTTTTAGGACTAATAACCTATATATTCTAAAGTTTATGAATAGGAATTACATAATTAAAACACATGTTCTAGAATTTAAATAGCGTCGACTATGCGCAAAAATGAATGACAAAAAGATTTGATTTCTTAAAATTGTTTTTTTAACGACGACAAGAAAAAAAGTTCAAGTTATTCTAAACCAGGGTTTCCCAAACTTTTAGTTCATCGGTACCCTTTGGACACTGTAGCAGGTTTGCATGTACCCCCAAAATTTTGTGACATTCCTCTAAAAAAAAAGGCTTTCCGTTAGAATCAGCCACTAATTTTCCCCCAATTCATGCCCAAAATCAAGGTGATCTCTAAAAAAAAAGAAATATCTTCACTTTTCAGCAGCCACAAATTTTCCCAGTTCAAACCCAAAATCACAGTGATCTGTAAAAAAAGTCTTCCCTCTTAATTGTCCTGTTTGACGTAATTACAATCGACTGGAGTCGAAAATTCTAGACATTTGAGTCTATTATTTCTTCCGGACACGGAATTTAACTTAAATAAGGACATTCTCTCACATAATAATGTAATCCTTGAGAAGCTTAAATGTACCCCTAGGGGTAAATGAACCCCAGTTTGGGAACCCCTGTTCTAAACGATAAGACTATAAACAAAATTTAGAGCAAAAAGACCGGTTGTAATTTTATCAAATTGTATTAATTACATGAGTTTTTATTTGCTACATAAAAAAAGAATTACGCTAATGATGGCAATATCATGTTATAAAATATATGACTAGCGCATTATAATATCATAATTGTAATGGATAAAAAATTAATAAGTATTAATTCTTTAAATGTTTTCTTTCTATTAGATTCCGCTTACATCCGATACACGCTGTTAAATATCGCAGTAAGGCTCTTATCAAAAAGCAAAGTGCATCGCGCAAACCTCAAACCCTGTTCTGCGGGTTTTGCTGAGCTTTTTTTGGAAGCTTGATAAAAACAAGCTGTTTTTTTAAAAAGCGAGAAACTAAATTTCGGGCAAGCTTCATCGAAGCTTTTCATAGGCCAAGTTTTCATCACAACTAGAAAAACTCGTTTGATTTCATCCTACGGAGCTCTACCAGCCAAGATCCGATTTATTAAACTAAATTCGAAACTTTGCAAGTCGACAACAACTTAAACTTGACTTCGGACCAGGAGGTTTTAACCTAAAGCAAATTTAACTGCTTCAAATTCTTTAAATTTCATCCGGTCCACCGCTTAAAAATTCACTTGCAGTCTCAACTGATCTTCAGCGCTCATGGTGGCCACAAATATGGTAAACGTGCCAAGAGCACGATATAAAAAGACTTCGTCTAGGTTGTGCTCTCGCATTCTACGCTGCCGATCGGAGAAGGTGAAATAGGAATGAAAAGTTTCCGAAACGAATTTGTTTTCCCGAGAAACCTATTACATTTTGCATTGGTTTAGCGCCATTTCAAATTTAATTTCGGTTTTTAATTATTTGCGATCTGAACTTTTACTTTCTGAAAAATGAATGAAACTACCTTTCTTAATTAAAGTTTGGTTTGAAAAAACATCCGCCGAGCGTAAATTTTGGATTTTTAGAGAAAAGAAGCCGCGGCGGCGAGAATGAAAACCTCGCATGTTTGAACTCAATTTTTGAACGGGCGCATTTCCTAAAAAAGTTGAGGTTATGCTTTCGCATTAAGCAGAAGAAAGTTAATGGGGAGTCAGGTGAAATTTCGTGAGAGCATAAGCAGTTTAGAAAAGGTTTTAGCTGCGATGATGACGTGTTTTCTTAAAAATTTCACTCTTCTGCGTGACTTGGTTCAATTTTTGAAACAATAATGAGCCAGCAAATTTATTCATTTTGAATTTTACAGCTTTTTAATAACGTTTGCAATAGACCTGTCACTAATTATTCATTAACTATTGAAAAAATACGCTACACTTTTTTGCAAATTCTTAGAACTACATTAGAAAATTGGTATTAAAACCGACGAATGCGGGATAGAATAATTTATTCGTTTTAACATTCAAGATGAAACGTTTCAATCAAATTTGTAATAAAATATTTTCGTAGCTATAATTTTATAATAGAAATCGATAAAGATTGAAATACTTGAATTTAAGTTTAATCTTAACCAAGCGATTTTCGAAAAAATAAAGATATTCAAATTTAACTTTTTCGTTTTTTTTTTGTGATAGAGATTAATTAGCGAATAGATATTTTATACCAGTCATTAGCTTTTTTGATATTATCATCTAGTATAAAATTTCTCTTTTGGTTATCATTTTTTGATATCATACCCTTGAGCTATACAAATTAAACGTGTTTTTAATGGTACGAATCTTCAATTTAATTTTTTTTTAAAAAGACTACAATGAAATAATAAATTTTTCTGCTTTGCAGCCATAATTAATAAAATATTTTTTATCGCATTAACTTGTTTTGCTGTTATTTTGTGATCTGTTAAAAATTACTCATTTCAATCCAAATTACTGTAGTTGGTGAATAAGATTAAAAAAAAACCCGTAATTTTGGGTTGGAAATTATTTACGTTCTTAAAATTAGCAGGTTATTTTAACGCTTTGATTTTGTAAAAAATTCATCACTGTATGACAGATGGTCAAATCTTAACCTGGTAAAATTTTTTTGTTTTGTTACAAACCTCTTTGTATGATATGACGCTGGCAGCACAATTGAATTTTTTCGTTTAATCTTGATACTATGTTTTGACTTGTAAAAAAATACCCAGAAGAAATTTACTTTCAGATCAACAAACTAAACAGTTTTAAAAGTAGTGATTGCCGCCGGCTGAAAATTGTTTTGTTTGTTTATTTTTGTTACGAAAACTTCTAGCACTTTGTTGAAATTCAAAAGAATTTAATAGATTGAAATAAGTTTGGTGGAAAGTAAAAAGTCTTGATGTACAACCTTTTTAGGTCGTAAACAAAATATTCTAATAATAGAGACGTTGTCAACCAGAATTGTCTTTGTTTCGCTGGTAAATGTCTGGGTTTATAAAATAGCAAACAGTTCAGAATTACGTAATGAATGAAAAAATTAGAAAGTAGTGCAATTGGCTTACTTTAATTTTTTGAGGTAGCCTGCAAAAAATTTTATAGTAATAATTAAACCTTTTTTATTTATTACAATAGCGTACAGCGTTTTCACATTAGTGTTTTTTTGATGTCTTATTAACGCGTATGTCCCATTGACTAGTAAAAGGTTTTACAATTAAATTCAACTTAAAACTCACAATTTTGCATTCAGCAAACTATCTTTTGCTTCGTTATTACAATTATTTTGAGGTTTTGTATTGATTTGTGTTTTTTAGCGTTTTCAATGTTTCAAAATAACTTTAAAGAATTTTTATAGCTTTTATTATAGAAGTTCTCCGAAAAATCCATTAGATTTTTTTGATAAATTTTAATTTTTGCTCCAGCGTTTAAGTAAAGATAACGAGTGTTTTCAAACAAATAACTTGTTAAAAGATGTCAACCTGCAGCCATGGCCAACGTCATATCCAACGTACATAGCACAAAAGGGAAAGAAAAGAAATTTATGAAAAACAAGAAAATAAAAATTAAAGATTTAAAGAAAATCTTTAATGAAGCGGTGAAAAAGTTTCTTAAGTTTTTACGTTTTATGCAGTCTTAAATTATGCAGGTTACCTGGTTTCCGCAAAGCAGCTAAATTTTTTGTTTTTTTGGCTTACAATTCTTCCGTGAGTGATTTCCGGGAACCAAAAACTTGATTTCTAACGTAGTGCTGTTTTGTGAGCGTGAGAAAGCATATTGTAATTCAAAAGAATGTTTCACTTCCGGGTCCGCAAATATTTTTAAAGTGGGAGCAACTAAACAATTGCAAGTAATAGCTTTAACCTTTAAACGGAAGATTTTTTATGAGCTGAATCACACATGGCAACCACATGATGTTTGCGTAAAATGCATATAAAATTGCAAAACCTTGCGAGATGCAATTTTTATAAATTCGCTTGTATAAAGTCGGAGAAAAGAAAGTTTCATCAAATTGCTAAAATTTGTTCTAATTATTTTAATTTTTCAGCGTCGACATTTTAATGCAGCTTTTATTAATTTTCTTTTTTTTACGTAGGCCTAATATGAGGCAATTTACTCGCCTTAAAAAGAAAATATATACGAATTATGTCAGTAATTTTCGGCTAATTGCTTTTCAAACAAGAGCTGGCGTAATGAGGCCTAGTTGAATGTTTATGTGGAATGATCAATCAAGATTTCTTTAAATAACGAAAAGGAAATTTTTCCACCCACAAAATACTACGTCACTATGCTCAATGGGTGCTCTATGGATATTGATTTTAATTTTCGATGCGATTCGTACATATGTTTGAAAGCCAAGAATTTTATAATTTTGATATCGTCATTGTTTTTTTTACGGATAACGAAATCATTTTGAAATACATAACTCACTTATAAACTCTATTCAAATTTTTTTGTCATTTTTTATTAATTCTCAAGATATTGCCGCAATAGTATGGAAATAGTGTGCAAACTTCCCGCAAGAAAGAAATATTTTATGCTATCTTGAATTTCTGCCAAATAATTAAACATGGCATTGTGCAATTACAAATAACAAAGCGCTTCGTTTAATTGGAATTTTATCAATAATAATTAATTTCTGCAGAATTGCGTGATGTAAGAAAACAAAACGTTCTGTAGCTATATAAGAGCTGTCAATTAACTAAACCAGACATTTCTTGTTGGCAGATTTTTAGTCGTTTTTATACTTTAAATGAGATTAAACATGTTTTTTATTAAATTTGCTGTTTTCTGTGTGTCATTAGTTGTATTTAACACCCAATTTGTTGCTTCTCAAAATGGTGAGTCTTTTATTTTCTAATTTTTAGGTTTTTTTTAAAAAATACTATTAATTTTTTTTCAAGTAAAAAAGAACTGGTTTGTGTTTTAATTTTTTAAAGCATTATTTTTGAAAAATTACGCAATTAAATAATATCAATTTTTAAAACCAATGTTGAATCTTATGTTGTAAACTTGGTGTAAAAAGTTTATTATAACTCTGTGTTTTTAATGATATATTTCTTCGAAAACTACTTTTTCTAAGCTAAAAAATGAAACACTTTCAAGAAATAAAAATCTTCGGCCAATATAATACCTATAGCAACAACAGTGGCAAGAATCTTAATCCTCAAAAGCTTGAAGTGTTTACTTTAATATTATCGTTCTAAGAAGTTTAAAAAATTAATATCTTGATAGCTTTTCCATTTATTTCATTTTGGTGTTATTATATCAATTGTTACTTCTTGTCTAAATGAAGTGTACTATTATAGTACCAACAAAGCTACTTGAAATAAGAGATGGCAAACAAATTTTATCGCTAATACGCATTTAATTATGTATGTTTTGTGTGAGCGATCTTAGCATTCTGCAAAACATCTACTTACTTCAATTACGTCAATGCATCGTATAATGACATTTATTTGACATTTAGAATTAAAATATCCCCAAAACTTCAGAAGATCAAATTACAGTTTTACCAAAAAATTTTTTATGTAATATTAATTTTTTAATAAATTTAGTAAAATTGCTTTAACCGAAACGTAATTGCAATGTAAAGTTTTAACTGTTTCAAACGGACTTTACGAATTTTCAGAAGTTTTAACGCAATGAGAAAAAATTTACAAAAAATCAAAATTAAAATCTTTTTGTTGAAAAATAGATTAATCTTTTATACACATTAGTTGGATTATACAGATTGCCATCATCTTTTTGACATTAACTGCGCTGACTGTTTTAATATTTTCAAAAAGTCTACTCGGTTTTCCAAGGACTTTAACAAATTTTTATACTTTTTATATCAATCGTATTAAGTCAAATATTTTTTCGGTTTATTGAAAATATAATTTATTTATTTCTCACCAAAAACATCAAAAAAAATTAGATTTTTACGAAAATAAGCTTTGCTAAATTCTCCATCGAAACTCTTCGTGTTTCAGAAAATGATTTATGATACAGATTGAACAAGCTTATCCTGTTGTTTATACAAATAGCATGTCGGCTCAATCAATCTCGTCATTATAATAACAATTTTATTAGCGTTCTCCGAAATCTGTGACGTCATCGATGTGACGCTGTTGATCGATTCGAGCAAGAACATTGGAGGAAGAAACTTCCATCAGATCAAAAACTTCTTAATAAACTTTCTCTCTGTTTTAAACGTGAATCCGAATGCAACTAGAGTAAGTGTTTTTGAATCGCGTGCTCTTCATCCCAATGCTAACTTTAATTATTCAATCAGCTGGCCGCCGTGCAAGCTGGCCCCTCCCCACGGGTGTTGTGGAGGATGTCGGACTCCTCGAACAGAGAGAATTTGATCCGAAGAGTGAACGCAATGATGTACTCCGGAGGACAGCAAAACTTGCCTTGGGCAGCAAACACTGTTTTTTCAAATTCATTTTCCGAAGAAAACGGAAATCGACCAGGTGTCCCGGATGTCTTGATAATATTTGCTGGCGGAGATGCCAAAAGTCATGTGACCTCACAAATAGGAGTGAGTTTATTAAAAAACAGCTTTTACCAAACAACGCTGAATTTTACAATTTACAAGAAATTCGCAAAAGCGTTTTATTTCTTAAAATACGTTTTCGTTTGTTTTCCCTCTCGATCCGCCTAAAATTCTCGTTAATTGCAAGATTGACTTCCGCCTTTCTTTAAATACATTGTTCTTTGTTTTGTCCTTTGTATTTTTTTGGTATATTGTTTTCAGGTAATTTTTTCAACTAGAGTTGACAAGCTTGCTTCGTTTGTAATTGTGTTTTCTGATCTATCATTCATCTATCATCTATCACTTTAAAATCAAATGCCTTGTAATATTCTTTTTAACGTGAAAAAAGTTCAGCTGTTGCTGAGTTGTTTTAACAAGCTTTGTCGAAAAGACGCTTGACTATCTCCTTATTAACAGCAATTAAAACAAAGAGTTCGAGTCATCGTTGTTACGGTCGGAACAGAGGCGGACTTGCAATGGAAGCAGCTCGCGTCGGATCCATATGAGCAAAACTTCTATAATCTGGATAATGCGTTTCACATCCTTTTTCTTCTTCAAAGTCCGGATCTCGCACAATGTGCAGTTCAGGGTTAGTTCAAATCGTCGCATTAAACGACAAATTAGTCTGTAATTAAGAGACAGACAATACCCTTTTACGTAGCGCAGGTCACGGTTTGTTCGATTGCCAGCGTTGTTTTGATTTTTACCGCAGTTTAACGAGCGGAAATAATGGGCAATCGGACAAATTCAATAGCGCTTTGTTATATGCAAAAAAGAAATTATTTTTTGTATGATTCGAGTTTTTATGTGCAAATATTAATTCAGTTTAGTGCAATTAAAAATTTTTTTGCAACTTCAGAATCAGCTACGCAATCGACTGAACCAGCAACACCAAGCACGATTTCAGAATCAAGTAAGTAGCCCCGAACCCTGTTCACTCTGCAACAGCAAATAAAGTCCAGCTATTGGTCAGTTCATAGCAATTCCTTTTTTTAGGTGCGACTTTTACCATCTCAACCAACCCCACGAGGACAAGTACAACAGCTTCGACGGAACCCAGTTCTTCGTCAGGTATGCGACGGCTTTTTCTTCTTTGAAGAAATCAATTTAATGTTTTATCCAAAAAATTAAACCCTGGCGGCCGTAAAAATGCGTTCCACATACAAATTATTATGATGTTTTACTTAGAATCTTCTTCATGCGTAAACGGTGTTTGGACGTCATGGTTCGACAGAGACGATCCAGATGGTCTGGGTGATGATGAGAGCCTGCGGAAATTACAAGCCCAGTACCCCGAGGCCATATGCGCGTGGCCGACCAAGTTCGAGGCTCGTGTTGTGTCCTCCCAAGTCCCATTGGACTCGAACCTCAGGAGTGTTTTTGCGAGTCATTTGACTGGCTTGGAATGTTTGAACTTCATTGGGGAGCCTTGCGACGATTACGAAATCCGATTTTGTTGCTCCGAAGGTAAATTGGATGTTTTGTTGTCTAGAAAAAAATCGAGTTTAAATTTCCCCGATCCATGGTTTCAATCAAAACCCAAATCAATAAAAACCTAAGCATAACTGCAACAACGGAAACTTCTTTTTACATTTATACTAGTCATAGGGTTCTTTTAAAGGGCTGTCTGCGAACTTCGTGTTCTTGTTTTCGGGTGTATTTGCAGTATTTCCGGTGCATTTGTCTGGGTGTTAATGTGGTAACACTATAGACGGAGTAGACTTCCGCGAAAAGTCGGTAGACAATGATGTAAAACAACAACAAACCAGCAATAAACGATTATTGAAAACGAGAATATATAGAAGGATTTTTTAATTAAAGACTCTTACCCAACAAACATATTGTTAGAAATCAGTATTTAGTTTGTCCGATTATGTTAATTATAGTTTTTTTGTCAGTCATTTACTGTTTATTGATTAATGTCACCAGTTTCACGTTGAAATGAAAAAAAATTTATTTGAAGCTGTCAGGTGGCCGTGTGGGCAAAAAAATACCAAAAGTTAAATAATTATATGTTTCTACTTATATTATATGATAATTATATGTTAAATTGAATACAAGTCAAAGAGTCAAAAGTTTAAAAGTAATTTACAGTACATAATAATCAGTAACATAACAATTTTTGTCTGCTGTTGTTGCATGATGCTTGTTTTGTTAGAAATCATGCTATGTAAGTTTTTGTTGACACAACAAAGATTTTTCTCGTTTAAAAATGCATTATCCGCCCATGAAAAAAGCAAATCAACAGCTTTCGATCAACAAAGTCTTAATGGATGCAAAAGTTATTTTTTCTCATGTAATATAAATTTACTGTAAATGAAACAACAAGCTTCGTCGTTTTTAAGATAAACTTGTGACAAGGTCGAAAGTTTTCATGTTTTTATTATTATAACTTTGACCTTTTAACAGGAGTAAATATTCAACCTCTTTCTCCTATTACTCAAACTTCTAGTGCGACAGAAAATCAAACTTCAGGTACATTATTGGTATCAATTTGTTTTATCATTAAAGATACTTGTAAATCTTATTTTTTTACTTTGTCTGAAAACGTATTTATTTTTGTGAAAGTACGTTTTGCCTAACTGTTTGTTTATAAAAGGAACGGTCAACTTTTTTTTGACTTATCGCATTTACATAAGCTCAATAAACAAGGTTCAAGTAGGATTAATCAGTTTTCAGATCGCTTTTTCCAATTGAAAAAAATTTTGTTCGAAGATATTTACTGTTGTAGCAACAATGTTGTGTTGGATGATAACAAAACTCAATTATATCTTTCTGTAACACCTGCAGAGATTTTATCAGCGACGGCTACAACTACAGCGACTACAAACCCAACAGCAACAACAGCAAACACCACCACCAATTTTGCATCAACACCTGCATCAACTTCCAACTTTGAAGGTAAAAAGCGTGATTGCTGATGAGAGTGAAGCATGTTTTAACGTCACAACTTGTCTTCGAATTTAAACAAGAATTCCAACAAAAAAAAAAGATATATCTGATTTGTTTTTCCAGCTTTTATTCCCTCTACGGGACCCTATTGCCCCCCTGGGGCATGGACCCCCTGGTATAACAACGATGACGCTCGAGGCTACGGCGAAAACGAATCTTTGTACGCGCATCGGTCAAAGCATCCCAGAACTGTGTGCGAGTTTCCATCCGCTGTAGAAGCGCGTGTCGTTCGAACCCGAGCGGGAGTCCGCTCCAAAGCCCGGAACGTGTTTATGAGTCGGATCACTGGATTCGAGTGCATCAAAACGGCAGAGGAATCGTGCGAGGATCATGAGATCCGCTTTTGCTGCGCTCCTGGTAAGTTGGTGGAAAATTACAAAAGTAAAATGAAAATTACAGTAGAAGCAAGTTTAGTTTTTATTGTATGCTGATAGCTTGTTGTTTGTTCACACGATTGTTTCATATAAAATTAGCCTCAAAATACCATGAACCCCTCTAATAATAGTATTAGAGACTTGTTAGGCGATCGCGCTTTTATTTCTAAGCGATTCCATCGAAGTTAAACAGAATTTCTGGGTTTAATTTTTTTCCAAAATAGGCGAACGTTTTATTTGTTTTAACAGGAGTTGGCCATATTCCATACTTATAGATAAAGCTTGTTATCAGACCTGAATAAGAGCTACGCTTTGTTTCGTCTGAAATCTACTTTAATTATAAAACCTAAGACAATGTCAGCTACAAATGAGTTCGTTGTGTTCCCATATATGGAAATCAAGAAAAATTGGGCATTATGTGTGATGTCATGGCAATAAAAGGAATTTGAGTTTTTTTTTAGCTCAACTTATAAGTAAAGAACAAAATGCTAATTAACCAATGACTTTTAAAGGGTTTTCTGCGTAGGTGTTGCCGATTTATTTTTAACTTTACGTCTTGATGTAAACTTTTTTGAAATTTATGAAATTTCCTTTGGCTCTTTTGGCATAAAAATAAAAATGAATGATTGTTGCGTCAGCATTGAATCAGAATTCAAATCTCGTTATGAATAACCCAGATTACTCATAGCGCGTCTGTGATATGACTCGACGCTAATTCCGTGACAGAAAAAAACTTGGTAAAATTTTGAGTGTTACTAAACCAGATTTAATTGTTAATTGTGTCAAAGCGACTTTTCCAATAGTTTACAAATTTTTAACAATAATGGTCATCTTCGTTACTGACGTATGCGCCGACTTTATTTTTATTTTTTTATTTTATCTCTATATTTATCCTCCTGACTCGCAGGAAAGCGACGGAGGCGCTAATACATAGGGTAAGCAATTACCTCGACCTGCTTCCGGAGATGACAAGATATTCCTTGTAATTTAATAGAGATGTGACTGTAATTTAGAACTGCTTGCCACGACCACCAAGCAGGGGAAAGTGCCGTAAAGTGTCTTTCCCAAGAGCACAACAGAATGGCGCAAGTGGGTTTTGAACCGACACCATGTTGGTCATAAGCCCGGCGCCTTAACCACTCGACCACGCTGCCGATAAAAAAAGTCTTTATGAAAAATCTGCGTAAACAGTATTTTTTATGGCGTTTTAACGGTTAAAATTTAACATTAAAAACTTCAAGTGTTGAAGAATATTAACATATTTTTATGTATCCTTCTATATTTTGACTATTTGTAAAGAAATATGTTTTTAGGTTTACGTAATTAAAACTTTTTTTTTGTTGTAAAAGCGAATAAATTAAATGTTTACTACATTAAGTCAAATCAATTTATTTTATTACAAGTACATTTTTTTCAATTTAATTTTGATTATAAATTTTAGTTTTATCTGGTGCCTTTGAAAACTAAGAGTAATTATGGCTTAACGTAAAATCTTTTAAAAAACGTGAGTTAATTCTATTGATGATAGGGTTTGGTAATTGTTTTAGCAAGCTCTATTTTCTGCTTTTTCGGTAACTTTGCTTACATTAGAAATTTCAATATTAAAACCTTATAATCTACTGATCGCAACCATTAATTTTTTAATTTTCCAATTAAGATATTTAATCCAAGAAAAATTTTGTTAACGAGTTTTGTAGAAATCCTTTAGAAGTTAAAAACCTTTTATCTAAACTGTTCATCTCTCTACCCGTAGGCACATCAGCGAAACTCGAGCGATTTTGAAATGACTAATTAAAATTATCTTTAGCACGATAAATACAGGCTTGCGGCAAAGACAAAGTGGTGACATGAAATTATTCTGAGTCATTCGGTCAAAAACGGTTTCGTGAACTTCATCACCAGACAAAGAAGTGTTTTGTTTCTCCAAAATAATCGCCCTTTTTTTCCGCTGTAGAATTGCGTTGTTTTATCGGGTCCAGAGTAAACGTGGTCGGAATGAACAATAACCTTGTTACCGAGGCAACGTGTTCCCCCGGGGAGATCTGCTCTGAGGTCACTGCAACTATGACAACCCGTATCGGAGGGGGAAGCTATACCAGTAAGTTCTACTGATGACATTTTGTTAAAAGAGAAAATGAAAACCCAGCTGTCTGGAGCAGATTTAATAATTTGTTCCAATGCCTTTTGATTAGTTCTTTAATCAACTTTCATTTTGAAAATAGAAAGTTGTCTTATGACTAAAAAAATTATTTCTGTCTGAAAAATATTCATCAAATGAAGTTATTTAATCAAATTCTGCTATTTACACTTTATTTTTTAAATGCCTGCAAGACCTTTGATAGACTAAAGTAAATTTTTACGTGAAATGTTAAGATTGGACAAATATAAAATTAACCGACAAAAAGTAGATTAGAAATTGCAAAATTATTCTTGTATTTTAGACACAAAACAAACAAACAAAGAAAAGGAAAAAACTTGAATTGAACCAAAACACGTTTTCTTTTTATTTTAATTTTACTTTTTTAGCTGGCCGAAAAAGTAATTAAAAAACTAAAAATATTAAAAAGGCAATTAATTTTCACAATTTTTTGAAACTAGATACTTTTAAACATCTTAGTAAAAGTGTTTTTCTTGTCTTCTTTTCGTTAAAAACAGATTTTCAATAATAACCAGTGACATTTAGATAGTAAACAAAGTTGTCACATCAAATTTTATAGAAACACCGCAATCTCGGGGAGTTTTTGAAAATTTTTTGATGTTTTTAATCAAAGATATCGTGATCCAGAGTCCTTAAAATAGCTTGTTTTGTGTAGCTAATCTTCACTTTCATAGAGAGATCATGTAGAGAAAATAAGGCTAAAAAATTTGGTCGTATGGTGTAAACAAACCCTTTTATTATAGTAAAAAAGCCACGAAAAGCTTTATTTAGGTGCGACATAAAGCAAAATTAGCTCAAGGTTTCTTCCGATTAATTTTTTACTTTCACTTCTAATAATTCCATTTATTTTCAGTCCATTGAAAGAATATACGCTGGAATTAACACGATTTGTTTACACTTTTTTTTAGATACGAATTCTATTGGTCTGTGTATGTCACGTGATGCTTGCTCCAATTTCTCGTGCGAGCATCTGCGCAATCGACTCAGCTCATCGTCCATCGTAGATTTGCGCGATTGCGAAGCGCGCTGTTGCGAAGGAAATCTGTGCAACGAACCGCGAAATCCTCCCCAAACTACAGGTACGTTATAGAAATCCCCCAAACTACAAGCAGGCGACAGAAAAACTTATTTGTCGGTCTGCGATAGAAATCTTCTTACTCAGTTTATTAAATTTGAGGGTAATATGATTTGATTTACGCGGGCTTTAAACCCGCTGTAAAATTTAACCTTGGCTTTATCACGTTGATGCTGCACTTGAAACGTTTGACGAATTGGCAAATTTTCACTGAGCGACTTTAATTTTAATTCTAAATGAAGTAATAAAGACAAGAAAAGATAATTAAACGAAACCGTCGATCAATCGAATGACTTGCAATGTCGCGGGGGCTTTTCAAATTAAGGGTTCGTGATCGCTTCGGCTGCCAGCAGTTGGAAGAGTGCAACATAGCTGTTATCATTTATTGGCCACTCCTTCCAATAAACTTTCATCCATATTTGAGCAATCTGAACCAGTAATTATATGTTCACGCAGTTTTTTGCGCTTTCATAACCTCGGCTGTCTGCAAGTGTAACCAAGCCTTTCTGTTAACAATAAAAGCCATTACCGGCCATTAATCTTGCCCCGATGCGCACAAAAACTAATTGAAAAGTAGGCAAACGCATGTTCGTCAAATGAAGCCATGTTTGTGACGTCAAAATAAAAATTTAATTAACTTGGTAGTTTTTTAAGCTCATTAGTTCATCGACAAAAACCTTAGACAACGTTAATTTTCTAAAAAGCGATTACTTTTTACAATCGATTGTTAATGCTATTACTTAAAATGCGTTTTGTAGTTTCCACCGATGCGGTTCTAATTATTCTTTCCGTTTTTTCAGCACCTCCAACTCGGCCAAAAACCGATGAACCGGGAACAAAATGTTACTCCGGTATTGAAATCGGTGGTTCTCCTGAGCTGGCGCGATATGGGGTCAGTAACCCAAAGTTTGAGGTCGTAACCTGTGACCCCGGTCATGTTTGCTCTACTTTAATGGGAAACCCAATTTTTCCCGGAGGACGATTTAGAGGTAAAATTTATTAAGAATTTGACTCGAAAACTATTGCGATTTGAGACAATGATCTTTTTTGGTATAACCAATATTTTCCTTTCATAGAAAAAAACTATTTTAAAATTTTTATAGATTCGCTCATGGAAATGATGATTTAATTTAAATCAAATTTACTGCACAAAAGCTGTTTGCTTTTAACTGAATTTGAACTAAATTTTAGGTACAGTGTTGAAAAAGTCTCAATGTCTCGCTCCAGTGGCATGTGGCTCAACAAACTGCGAGTTCGTCAAGTCCTTGCTGCCAAAACCATTCCAGATTAATTTAGAAAACTGCTCATCAACCTGCTGTGACTGGGGATATTGTAACAAACCCCAAGGTAGAAAATTATTTTGAATCATGCTTACAACTTAAAGTAAAGAATTTCGTTTATGTTTCTATGCGAGACAGTATTTCACGGTTTATATTAAAATTAAAAATTTTTTTCCATATAAAAGTTAAGTAAAAATTTGCAATGAAACCAATAATTTAGTTATTTCACTACGTAAATAGTGATTAAGCATTTTTTATGCTCATGTAAAATAGCTTTTATTTACTTCATGAAGCTCCTGAACAAAATTAATTCTTTTCTTTGTTATTGTGATCGTGCAAGAGTTCAATTTCGCTTACGCAATCAAATTGTTTTAGGAGTTGTTCAAATTACAACAGAAAATGTCAACCCACAGGCGTCCACACCAATTTCCCAAGGTAATTACCAAGTAGTGATGTCGATAGTAATTTTTTAATTTGTAATCTAATTATGTTTTTGCCGATATATGTATAAAAAAGTTTATTATCATATGTTTGAAATACTTTTTCACCAATTTTATGCAAATAAAATTCACTTTTTTATTTCCAGAAAAACCAACTTCAGCCCCCATCAACGCTTCGACTTCCCCCTTTCAAGCAAACATCGTTAATTCTTCGTCATCAACCAACACATCAAAACCAAGATACAGCAAAAAATTTCTTCCCAAGTGCACAGTATCCCAGCTTGTGACGTCAGTGTTTTGGTGTGAAAGCTTGTTCTCAAAGCCACAAGCTTACCACGGCCTAGATACGTGCAGGTAACTAGAGAAAGCTAAAAAATTTGAATAATTTCGGCATGTTAATATTAACTACTTTCGACTCCAAGTAACCACTTTTGTCCCAATTAACAATGAAAAAATTCAGTAATCGTCACTTCCCTTTCGCAATTTCCGTCGCCCCCGCACCGAGCGTGCGACGCAATTTTTGAAACAGCAACCCGACAATCGTTAGCGAGTAAATTCCAAAATTCATTATAATCCAATTTAAATATTTTCGTTTTTAATGACAGACCGCTCGTCAAGTATCTGTGTGATTGCTTTTGTAAATCTTGTCTGTAAAATTTTTGGCGTGTCTACAAAGCTCAACAATGGGATAATGCTTAAATTTTCATCTTTTGCTAATTACGTAAACAGGAATAAGATGAAAGAAGTCGCTCGCTGTGTTGAGAAGCAAGTATCCTGGTGTGCTCAAGGAGATCTCCTCGGAAAACTTGACAGTTTGCAACTTCCTAATTTCAATTCAAGGGTAAGTTAACATATTTCAGCATTTTTATCAATTCGCTCAAAAACAACTTCTGTATATTTAAAAACATTCAAAAACTTTCTGCAAATTAACATACTATTACAGCAGCATTAAATATTCTTAACAATACGCGCCAACATTTTGGCGTTCTTATGGCTCGTTTCCACAACGAGCGTGGAATGGATCATTCTTCGTTTGTTTTATTGATTTTTTTGCTTCGCTTAACGCTTGCTTAGATTTTAAGTGCGAAAAGATCCATGAAAGAAAGAAAAAATGCTTTATTCTAGGCTCGTATGAAAACGAGCCTTCAGTGTCACTTGATTTATTGTTTGTGATGTAATTGCTTCTCAAGAGCGCCACCTAACTGAAATGTTTTTTTAGGTAATTTTAAATTTCCTTCGAGAAATCCGCTCAGACAGCCCACGAGTCAACCATGAAATAAACAACTTTTGCTTTCACGCTGGCTACGATTATTCCTTTTCAAATGCGATATCGACCCAAGTGTCTGGTTGCCATAGAAATTTCTTAACCGATTTACGCGAGCAAGGAAAGAAGTTTTATTATTTGTATACTTGGGCCCGTCACAAAGGCGACATCTGCAGGTTTGTGCTGCCTTAAAAAACTATAAATTTTGTAAAAAAATCAGCAAATTCTTTTTCTGACCAATGACTGGTTTGTAGTTTCTGGTTTAAGCGACAATTAAAGTGAATTAGTACAGCACTTTGCCAACAACAAAAATTATTTTTGCAGTGCGTTTGAAAACCTGAAAAGATGGTTTCTGGTCGCTACGAACAAATTATGTACGTTTGATGACATGAATCGACAAGGTTACAGCCAAGAAACTGGAAATTATTTGAAAAAAGCTGCAAGAACAGTTATAAATACATTAAAAAAATTGAAGCCACTTTCATGCAAGGTAAGATTTTTATCTTTAGTGTTGTTCAAACTGAAAAGAAAAAGTAAATACGCTGCTTATGTAGCTACCACAAGAATGCAATGATATCACGAGCAATTAATTTTGCTTTTGTCATCATTGGTTAGCGGTTTTTAAGTAGCTGAAAACCATGGTCATTACTGAGATGATGCAAGAAATAATTGAAACCTAGCATTCTTTACATTAAGTTTGGCTATTTTTAGTTTGTGTTGTAAATTTTAATCATTTGCTTTTGATTTACAGAAAACAAGAATCGTGTTGTGAAAACTGAAAAATCCAAACCGCAACAAGCACTTCAAATAGTTTATTTTTTTGTTTTTTATTAAGTTTATTATTTTTTTTTCCTTTCCTTTTCTTTTTGTTCCCACTGTTTTCGATCGTTTTTAATAACTACTTTAATGGAGCTAGAAAGAAAGTTTTTGGGCGGATAACAAAGGGATCTTATAATAAAAATTTGTTTCATCAGCTCATTTAATATACAGATACAAACCGATATTGTACAACGTCGCATTTATTTTTTAAAGATTATTGGCCTTTGATTATGCTTTTGTGTTCTTGGATTTTTAGCAAAAAGTTTAACAGCCAAGTTTAAGATTTTAAATATGTAAAGTTTTTAAGACATAATTCACCGTTCGTTTTTGTCATCAAACATCTATTTAACCTAGAAATCTCGCGGCCAAATGACTTGTGCCAATATTCATCTGATACTGCTATCACTGCTTGCCATTAACTTGCATTTTAACAGCTCGAAGTCACTTGACAATATCTGATGGATTTGATTGGCTATGAAGAGCATTGCTTAAGAATGCTTGCTCATCGTACAGTGTATCTTTTTTCAACTTTTTTATATTTTACTTACGTCTTTATGCCCTTTATGCATTGTTGAGTATTTAAATTGTTTATTGAAAATTTATTTGTAATAAAATTGTCTAATAACACGGAAATAAAGCGAGCTTTTTATATTTGATTTTAGTCAGGCAGATTTGCTTCGACATAGGCAGTAGGCTCAACATAAGATTTGCATGAAAATCACAAAAATTTTAAACTTTTTTAGTATAGGGCAAAGCGGGCTAAAATAAGATGAGAGGAAAACATAAAATCGATATTGTTTTTTGATATTAGCATTTTTTTTAAATTCTTGTTGGAATGTTTTGTTGGAATGATTTTAAGAGCTATTTTTTTGTAAAATAAGCTGTGAGTTTAAGGAAAAATTTTACTAAAATTTTAAAAATCGATCTATTGATTTATAAAACAATTCTATTTACAAATAACCCAAAATGCAATACTCTTATCGTAATAGGAATTCAGAATTCAGAACTCCTATTTCCTACTTCCAAAAGAGTTACTTCATGGAATTTTTATCTTAATTTTTCGTGCTACCATTTGACTTAAAAAAGGCTAGGATAACTTATGCTTGATGCGGTCCATAAGACCGAAAAAAGAGACTGTCAAAAAAAGTGAAAATTGCTATTTTAAGTAAGTGCTTTCGCCAACCTTCGTCTACAGAAATAGTAGAAACGTCATTTGAAATTGCTCACATGATTGCTAAAGAGAAATCTCAAAACAATAGTGAAACATTGGTTAAACCGTGCATGCTAAAAACAGCTGGTCTTTTGTTGGGAAAACATACAAAAAGATGGCAAAGATTTTAATCTCAGATTCTACGATCAAAAATACCCATTGATGAGCTTGCAGAAAACATTGAGTATCAAGTTCTCGAAAAATTACAAGCCTCACTTTTTTTTAATTCGAGATGATGAAACAAATGATATTGCCCAATTGTTGTAGTTCTCAGTATACGTTTGTTTCAGTTAAAAAGAATATGCTTTTTGGAGACCACTAGAGACCACCAGTACATCGGAAAATGTATTTAAAGTTGTCTCCACGTTTATTGCAACATATGCAACAATATTATATTATGGAAAAAAATTGTGAATGTTTATGTTGATGATGGTCAAATAATGTTTGGGTCCCGAATTGAATTCATCGCGAAGAGGGCAAGAATATCAACTGTATCAAAGACTGTGAATCCATTAACGCTTTCGAGGCAAAACTGGGCTGGGCACTGTCGAATTCAAAAAGGAAATGTAATTGTTGGAGAACTATCAAAATTTACTTATACTTCATATGGATTTGAACTCGGTCTAATCCCACCCTATAAATCATGCTATAATTTTAATTAGTTTGCACTTAATTCAAATTCTTCTTTGTTTGTTTAACGTTTGATTTAATGGTGAAATTTGATAGTTTCTTTGCATAGGTGGGCACGAAAGTACCGCGGTACTTTTGAATTATCCAATTTAATATTAATAAAAAAACTATTTTTGAAATCTTTTTTTTATTTTTATTTTTGAATTATACTATTTTTGAGAGAGACCAAGAGTATGTAGGAAGAAAGATGATGGAAATGGAGTTACCAGGAAACAGGAGAAGAGGGAGACCAAAGAGAAGATTTTTAGATGTGATAAAAGAAGATATGAAGGAAGTTGGTGTGAAGGAGATGGACATTGAAGACAGAAAGATGTGGAGAATGATGATACGCTGTGGCCACCCCTGACTAATGGGAAAGGCCGAAAGAAGAAGAAGAAAAAGAAGAATTACACTATTTTTGAATACCAATTGAAATTCAATGTATGACAGAGTTATAACTATTAAATTGGATTATTTAAAAGTACCGAGTAAAAGTAACGCAGTAACGCGCTACTTTTAATCGGCACTTTTGAATAATCCAATTTAATAGTAATAAAAAAACTATTTTTTTTTATTTTTTTTTTGAATTACACTATTTTTGAATGTCAATTGTAATTCAATGTATGACAGAGAAGTTAATAGTTATAACTATTAAATTGGATTATTCAAAAGTACCGAGTAAAAGTACCGTGCCCACCTATGTTTCTTTGTAATCGCTCGAATTGTTAAAATCAGTTGTCGTTTTGGTTGCCGGGAAGAGCCATCCTTTAATTTATTTTGCTAGCTGAGCTTTAGGCAGAGACTTCTAAATAGTAATACCTGGACTGGAAACTGAATCGCTAATGAAAGCTTTCGCGTACATAATGACAATGAGGCCAGACAAAAGAGACAAACGAATTGAGCTGCTTGAAAGCGAATTTCGACATTTCAGAATCAATATTATTGAAGTTCTACTTTTAAAAGCTTCGCTGCAGTTTTTTTTTAAATATAAATGTTGTGATATTGTGCAATAGATGACGTAGTGTTTTTCTTAAACGCTCTAATCTTAATCAGCGCCTTCTGCTCAAACAATTATTGGACGCGCGCGTCTCCAGGCATAGTTGTTACTAGTTAAATATGCGCCTTCATTTTTGTTTAGCAGTCAGTTCAGAGTTATCAAGCTACTACAGCAAACTAACTAATAGCGTTATATTTTCAATACGGTTGTTTTTTGGCTAAGTACTTTTGTGAATATTTACTATTGTTTTTTTAATAAACCTGTGTATTCGTGCAAAGATACAACAGGCAAAAGTGGCGACGAGGATTCAAGGAACTCAACTGCGTCAAGAATTTTAAAGAAAATTTGTTGAATTTGCATTACAGCTTGAATTGTCGACAATGAGTGAAATTTCTGAACTGATTTTGTTGTTAAATAAGCAACACCAAGAGCAGAACAAGCGACACCAAGAGCAAATGACAATGCTTCAAGAGCAGCTGAAAATTTTACAAAGCAGCTTGAACAACCCGCGAGAAAATGTTCCAACACCGATGGCAAGTTTTCAACCATTCGATTCCACATCTGAGTTATGGACTGATTATTTGGCAAGGTTCCGAACATTCGTCACTGCTAACTCTATTCCCGACAACAAGCAAGCACAAATTTTTCTTACCAACCAATCTAACTCGGTTTACAAAATGCTTAGCAACTTTGTACATGAGCTAACGATGAATGATATTCAGACGTTTATGGCAGAGCAGTTCGACCCAAAACGATTTGTTGTCAGAGAACGTTTCAAGTTCTGGTCTGACATGAAACGCAAACCTGGCAAAACTATTCCTGAACTGGCAAGCAGAATACGACAAGATGCAGCTACGTGTGATTTTCAATCCATTAAAGATCCATTAGATGAAGCCTTGCAAACTAAATTTATCTGTTCGGTCGACAACGAAGCAGTTTTGAAGACACTCTTCAAGCTCAAGGACGATGGACTGAAGTTTAGCAACGCCATCAGAGTGGCTCAAGAAGTGGAAGAAGCAGCCAAGGTAGCAAAGGAAACCGTACACGGTCAACCTTCTACGTCGGTTCACGCAAAGTCCAAAACTTCCAAAACGCACGAAAAGAAAACCGCCTGCTTCAGGTGTGGAAATTCTGGACATTTTAGCAAAGCTTGTCCCCATATTAAAGCTATTTGCAGCTTCTGCAAGAAAACAGGTCATCTGCAATCTGTATGCATGTCTCGACTAAGAGATAATAAGCTTGTGAAACAACAGATGAAATTGGTGCACAAAGTCCAATGTTCTGTTTCACCCATCTATCAAACTATTAGACTTAATGACCACAGAATTAAGTTTGAAATTGATAGCGGAGCCAGTGACACATTTTGCTGTGAAGCGACGTGGCAAACGCTGGGTAAACCCATTCTACAACCTGTATCAGTTCAATATCAAGTTGCTGAAGGTAGCCCGCTACCCGTCGTGGGACAATTCCAATCAACTGCAAGTATTGATGGAAAATCACCTGACGTGACCTTTCCTGTAATTGTCACTAAGGTGCCCAACTTAACTGATCACTTCAGAGAAAACCTAAGTTGTGCTGAATCTACTGCAACGATAGAGCACGTCACTACAAGTGGTCCAGAAAACTCTTTACATGCGGCATGTATTCAATTATGTGGAGAGTTTCCTACTTTATTTGAATCTACATTGGGTTGTCTAAAAGATTTTTCACTGGACATACGGTTTAAACCTGAAGCTAAACCTATTTTCAAGAAGCCAAGACCTGTTCCGTTCTCAATACTACAAGATTTAAACGAAGCATACGAAGCAGGAATTAAGAGAGGTGTATGGGAGCTTACAGATTTTAACTCGTACGGCACCCCCGTGGTTCCTATTCGAAAGTCTCCTTTGCCAGGTCAAGCAAAAGCAAGCATCCGAGTTTGTGGAGATTATTCGGTGACTGTAAACTCGCAACTGGAAGACCATCGTCAACCAATCCCTCTCCCAGAAGATCTAATGCGCAAGCTAGGACGTGGTTACTGCTTTAGTAAGATTGATCTAGCTAATGCATATAATCAAATCTGTCTTTCTCCTGACAGCCAGAAGAAGCTGGCTCTCAGCACTCACAAAGGAGTTTTACTGCAGAAAAGACTTCCTTTCGGAATTAAATCCGCACCAGGGTATTTCCAAGAAATCATGGAACAGTTAACGCAAAATTTGCGAGGAGTTGCCGTGTATTTCGATGATATTTTGGTAAGTGGTGACAACGCAAAAGATCATTTGATGAACCTGCGAGCTTTGTTCAAAAGACTAGAAGAAAAAGGTCTTCGCTGCAACCGTGAGAAATGTGTTTTCGCCCAAGTATCAATTGATTACCTGGGTCACACTTTATCAAGTCGAGGAATTGCAAAAGGGTCCAAAGTTGATGCCATACTAGAAATGCCTACACCCAAGAACATTTCTACGTTAAAATCTTTTTTAGCATCTGTGCAGTTTTATTCTAAATTCTTACCTCCATATTTTTCGGAAATCACCGAGCCGTTGTACAAGCTTACACGCAAAGGACAACAGTGGAATTGGGGTGAAGAAGAAGCGACATCTTTCAAAAAGATCAAACGGTTACTATGCACAGAGACTGTACTTGCGCACTATGACCCATCTCTTCCGTTGGGTTTATCTTGTGACGCCTCAGAATGCGGAATTGGAGCGGTATTATTTCATCGCTTTGCAGACGGAAGCGAGCGTCCGATTCTCAATATTTCTAAAATTCTATCGGCAACACAAAGACGCTACAGCCAAATACAGAAAGAAGCACTATCCTTAGTGTACGCTTTGAAGAAATTTCATCAGTTTCTGTACGGTCGTAAGTTCATTGTGGTCACCGATCACAAACCTTTAGTGACCTTGTTTGCCCCTGATAAAGGTACTCCTGCAATGGCCGCGAATCGACTTGCACGATGGGCATTACTAGTCCATCAATATGACTACACGGTGGAATACCGTAGAAGCAAGGACCATGGCAATGCCGATGCTCTTAGTCGCTTGCCATTTTCAAATGACACAAGTTTTGATGGGGAGGAGATGGAAGATGATGTCGATAGCGTTTGTTTAGTTCGAACAATCAGTCGTCAAATCAATCCTGACAATCCATTGCTTGTGGTCAGAGAGACTGCCAAGGATCCAATTCTTTCCCAACTAATGCGATTTGTGAAGGAAGGATGGCCGCATGCATTTTCGGAAGAGCTTAAAGACTTCAAAAAGTTGGAAAATTTGTTGTCAACAGAGAATGGTTGCGTTTTTTACGGCTTACGGGTAATAATTCCTTCAACCCTACGTAATCATATTCTTAAATTATTACACCTTGGACATTTCGGCATGCAACGGATGAAACAACTTGCCAGGTCAACTGTCTATTGGCCTAGAATTGACTTTGACATCGAGAACTTATGTCGCAAATGCACTTCCTGTGGCCAATTTCAAAATAAGCCGGATAAACCTTCAATCCATCCGTGGATGATGCCAGAAAAACCATGGTCAAGACTCCATTTGGACCATGCGATCAACTTTCTGGGAAGAAACTGGTTAGTCCTTGTAGACGCTTATTCAAAATATCCTTGCATTCATCCAACAACCTCAACGTCTTCGAAAAGTACTACTGCTATACTTGAACAAGAATTTGCTCATTTCGGATATCCCCACACGTTGGTGACCGATAATGCCACAACATTCATGTCTCAAGAGTTCCAAGCTTGGTGCAAACAACGAGGCATTGTACATCTCACCGGAGCACCTTATCATCCAGCAACAAACGGTGCTGCCGAGCGTTTGATACAATCGTTCAAACAGGCATTGAGAAAATCCTCGTTACCTCCAAAGGAAGCTTTGCAAGAATTTCTAATGCAATATAGAAGAATTCCTTTTGCATCGGGACTGTCACCAAGCGAATTGTTGAATGGAAGAAGAATTCGCACCAAAATTGACACTTTGGTTCCATCCATTCCGCATCTCCTGCAGGGAAGACAGTCAAGACAAGCGAGCAAGTATTCAAATGCTGAAGACTCGGAAGTGGTTTCGAAAGTCGAACATCATTACTCACTAGGAGACCCTTGTTACGCACTGTACTTCGGCCCTAGAAGAGATCGTGACCCACGATGGGTGCCTGCGATAGTTACGAAAGTCCATGGTACACGAAGCGTCAATGTACGAGTCATTCCTCGAGGACCAACTTGGAGAAGACATCTTGATCAACTTCGACCTCGATACGGTTCGGATCAAGATGATGATCCCTGTGAAATCCCAACGAGTGTTTTGTCTACAGAAACACTTCCAGCCGGGACTGATCACGCATCTAGTTCTTCTTCGATGAACCAACGCAACAATCCGAGATTACCAACCGGAGACGAGTACGGGCGACACAATCTACGACGATCAGCGAGAACAAAGAGACCTCCAAAAAAATATTGTTTCTAATATGTATATATATTTTTTTTTCGTAGTTTATTTGGGGAGGTGTTGTGATATTGTGCAATAGATGACTAATCTTAATCAGCGCCTTCTGCTCAAACAATTATTGGACGCGCGCGTCTCCAGGCATAGTTGTTACTAGTTAAATATGCGCCTTCATTTTTGTTTAGCAGTCAGTTCAGAGTTATCAAGCTACTACAGCAAACTAACTAATAGCGTTATATTTTCAATACGGTTGTTTTTTGGCTAAGTACTTTTGTGAATATTTACTATTGTTTTTTTAATAAACCTGTGTATTCGTGCAAAGATACAACAATAAATTATACAGTAAGTTATATCTAGAGAGTCTGTCTTAATTTTTATGTTCTTATCTAAACTCATTGCAGTAAGTTTGTTCAGGTATATGTTAATTTTTAAATGACTTTGTCAAAAATACTAATTAAAAGTCTCTAAGAATTTGCTAGGATTAATGTTGGTACTGTTTCAAACTTTTTTTATGTAGCCTAAATACTTTTAAAAACTAATTTTCCTGCAATTTTAAAGCAATTGTGGTTAGTATAAGTGAAAATACTTAGATTCACATTTAGAAAAAGTAAGTAGGCCTATAAAGCTTAGTCAACCATGTTTGTACTTTATAATAGGTTAGATAATAGTTTTAGCAGCTTTTCCCCAACTAGTTATAGAGTATTTTAGATGGGAATATATCAAACTATAATAAATAGTTTTTAAAGTATGGATATTAACATTTTTTTTAGCTTCGAAATGGCTTATGATTCTTTACAAAGTTTGGCATTTAGATATTTGATGTGTTGTGTCCAATTCATTTTGTTGTCAAACATTACGCCCAAATATTTAACACTATCTTTTGGATAATTTCATTTTGTCCAATTTTGATTTTAAACAAAGATTTGTTTATTTTTTGTTTTGTAACTATCATATAATTTGTTTTTTTGTAGTTTATTGTCAATTTATTTGTTTTCGTGGTGGCCTGTGGAAACCAACAACGACATTTTTTGACGTAGGGATATTGTGCTGGAAGATATTTGCTGAGATAGTATACACAAATTTAAAACACTTTTTTTTAAATGGGCATGATCAAAGGAATATATTTAAAAAGATAGTATCAATAACCATTTTTGAAGAATCCGTAGTTTCGCCATGGTCTGTTCCTGCACAATGCCACAAAGGACACGAGATTGTGGAAGGAGTGGTAATGCGTTTTTTTAATTGCATGTGCAAAAACTTGATGAAGAACATAAGCGAACGTTCTTTACGTAGTGGAAAAAGAAAAATTCAAAAGCTCACTAGTAAAACAAACTGACAGAACTAAAAATAGGGCCTGCACTATTAACAACAGAATATTTTCAATACAGTTCGAATTAACACTTTGACTGCCATGTCAGCAAATATTGTTGACACGGCAGTTTTTAATGAGGCCGTGTCTGGTACAATTTCTATTTCTGGTATAATTTCTATTTCATTACTTTGAAACAAAATAAATTCGGGTAAAAACGGGTTAAAGTCAAGTGGAAATAGTTTTTTTGCATGTATATTTTTAGTATTATGCAAATCTAGGAAAATTTTTTGTGGCCCCACTGAGGTATTTCTAGAAAACCAGCTTGGCAGTCAAAGTGTTAATTTGCATTTTTATATGGTATAGAGTTGTCATTTTCACTGAACTGTCTGTATTTCTTTTTTTTTTAATTGATTAATTATTGAAAGCAATATTTACAAAATCACTAATGCAAAAAATCGATTCTAACTTGCCATATAAAACTTTTTATTTTCGGCTTTGCATTGGATGATTTTTGATCCACGTTAGTATAAATTTGTGAGATTAGTATTAATAAGACGTGGTTTCATATTGTATATGCTGTGCTACTATTTTACAAAATTCTTCGAATGTTTATCATTGTAATTTGCATTGTTGATGCATTTTCTCTGTTGCTGTGTTTCATATGGACAAACCTTTGCCTGAAATAAACAAAAATATTGTATTTTTTTAACTACAGTGACCATTTATTGCATATGCTAATATAGTATTTTTCAGAATTCGTCGAATGAATATCATTATCTTTTGTATTGTTGACGCATTTGCGCTGTGTGAATGTGAAGCCTTTTCTGAAATAAACAATAAGAAAGTATTTTTCTAACTGCAGTGACGATTTATAGTATTTTTAAAGCACTTTTCCATTCAATTTCTTTCTTTAGCTAACCGCGATTAGTGAGCTAAGACAAAATCGCTTAGTCTGAACTGTTGTTTCTGTTTTTCTCTACGGCCTCATGTTGTACGCAAAGCGAATTCAGTTTCCAGTCCAGGTATTACTATTTAGAAGTCTCTGCTTTAGGCTATACTTTTTGCTGACTAAGACAAAATTACACTGATTCCTGTTGAACTTTGCAATAAAAATTTTCTGTTTCAAGTTCTGTTTGGAATAAAGATTTTAGTTTTGCTTCTGTTGCAATAAAGTTACTTCTAGGAAGTTCAGTTAGTGAAGGCCTTAGGAACCTGCCGGGCCGCGTTGTGGTTAATTTTAGCTAATTGCAACATCAACCTCCTTTCTTAAACTAGATGTTACCCTCGAAAGTTGCTTGGCGCAGAAGGAGTGTTTTTTGCTGTTCTCGTGAAAATCGGAAAAATTGAGTTTAATTAAGTTACTAATACAGTCAAAAATATAACAGGATAGTTTTTCAGCTCCTCAAAATTATTTTGGTGCTAGATAGAAAGTTAAAGACAAGTTCAAATTATTAATTTAAACAACTTTTCAAAAACTAGTTTTTGTCTTTTGAGATCAACATTTCTGTCTGCCATATTAAGTGAAAATCAATTGTTACGTAACAATTAACTTTCTAGTTGGATAAGATAATTTTCTAAGTCAGTTGTGGCTTTTAACATCAATATGTCCAGTGGAAGAAAACAGAATAAAACAGATAATTTCAATCAAAACGATAGAGAACGACTACGTAAATGAAATTTACGAACAATTGACAGAAACATTAGATGAAATTAAAAGTTTACGAAAAGAAGTGTTAGCAAATAAGGACGAAATTGAACAACTAAAAATTGAGAATTTGAAGCTAAAGCCGCAAATTTAAATATATTCCACACAGACAACTTGGAACAATATTCAAGACGTGAGAATATACGAATCTATGGAATTCCCGAGTCAAATTCACATAATAATCGAGATGATGGTGAAACAAGCTTATTGAAAATTGCTACAGCTGTACAAATTGATCTTGAACCAAAAGATATTCAAATTCATCGTCTTGGAAAAAGAAAATATTCGACGTCGGCCAAGCCACGCCCAATCATTGCTCGTTTTATTTCGTATAAAAAAAGAAACCAATTTTTGTATTCAAAATCCAAACTAAAAGAAACTGGTGAATTTAACAACGCGTATATCACCGAAGATTTGACAACTCTTCGATCCAAGCTTTTCAACTATATCAAAAATGAATGTGACGGTGAGTTTGTGCTTGTACACACATACTCGTATAATGGCAGTATTCGTACTAAAAGATCTGCGCTTAAACACGGCAAATTAAACGATAGGAAAACAGATGAAGGAATTGGTAATTGGCTTACTATAAACTCAACTGACGATTTATTCAAATTTAACATAGATCTTGACTTTGAAAAACTTGGCTATAAACTATTTATGTTCAATACTTAAAAATTAATTTTATGTACGTGTGTTTAAGTGTAAATAAGTTTCTAAATACCTGTCAATGAATCTCCAAACCAATTGTATTACTTGTTTAGTAAAAATTTCTAAGAACGACTTGATGACATGCGATTTCTGCTTACGTCACTACCATAGAAAATGCATCAATCGTCATCCACCTGTCAACCTAACCACTAATATATCGAACCAAAATTATGCGAGCTGCTCCCTATGTAAAAACAGATCTGTCTTCTTTAACTCAGGCGACTCTGCCTCAAATATAAACTACAACTGCGTCTTCAAAAACTGTCTTTACTATGATGACAAGTCATTAAATAGAATACTAAAAAATCAACCTAACGATCTACTGATAATGCACTTCAACATTCGAAGTTTTCAAAAAAATATAGACGCTTTAATTACATATCTACTGGGACTTGAGCGCTTACCTGTTGTTATAGGAATAACTGAAACCAAATTAATAAGTGGTCATACTCACACTAAAATTGATATTAACGGCTATACTTTTTTACATCTTGATACTACAACTAAAGCCGGAGGTGTAGCCTTTTATATTGAAAAAACTTTAGACTTTCAATTAATTAATAATGTAAGCATTGGTATAAATTCAGGAGAGGACTTAATTGATATTGAGATACAAACTAAATCTAAACCTATTCTAATTGGAGTTATCTATTGCCACCCAATCAATTTGAAACCTGAATTGGAATCTTTTTCAACTCAATTATTTAACATTTTTACCGAATTTAACTCTAAAAATAAATCGTTTTACGTTCTGGGCGACTTCAACATAAACCTAATGCAAACTAACAATAATTTTGTTGAAAGTTATCTCAACAATATTTTGGGCTTATCGTGCAAATGTGCAATAGATTTACCTACTCGTATTACCGAAAACTCTAAAACTCCACTTGACCATATTTATGTTAATGAAAACAAACACCCCTATATGAGTGGAGTCATTCTTAGTGATATTAGCAATCATTTTGGTACCTTCATGTCTATTTCAACCAAAAAAATAAACAAAACAAAACCTAATCAATTAATAATACGTGACATGAATAGCTTTAATTATGAAATGTTTTTGGAAGAATTACAAAATCGCTTGCAAGTTGAGAGTTTTGCTGAGAGCGACCCAGTAAATAAACAATTCGAAGCCTTCTACGAAATATTTCACGAAACTATTGACAAATTTGCTCCCGCCAAAAAAGCCTCTCGAAAAGAAAAGCAAATTTACTTTAAGCCTTGGTTATCAAAAAGCATTTTAAAATCAATAACTAAAAAAATAGTTTATTTAGAAAACTTCATAGAAATTTTACCGAGTCTAATTTGGAGGTTTATAAAAAATACCGTAACACATTAAGCAGAACAATTAAACTTGCTAAAGAAACTTACTACAAAGAAACTATTGATAGTGCCAAAAGTGACTCGAAAAAACTCTGAAAAATTATAGACACCCTTATCAACTCAAAAAATAAAGAAAAAAATTTTCCACAAAAACTTGACATCGAAGGAAAAAAAGTTCGAGATTCACAAGTTATCTGCAACAATTTAAATTTATACTTTGCAAATATTGAAAAAGATCTAGCAAAATCAATTAGGCCAGTTCCCCATTCAAAAAAATTAAACGTGAATAAAATAAACCACAAATCGCTTACTAACTCATTTTTTTCACGCCTTCAACCACTGAAGAAGTAAATTCTATCATTAAGAATTTAAATAACAAAAAAGCAATTCAGGAAAATGACGTTGAAACCAAATTTTTAAAAATTAGCAACGCCATTATCTCTCCAATCATCAGCAATATATTTAATTTTTCCATTAAACAAGGAAAATTTCCCGACGCATTAAAAAAAGCAGAAATTATCCCAATTTTCAAAAAAGGCGATGTAAATCTATTCACTAACTATAGACCCATATCGATTTTTCCTCAATTCAGCAAAATATGGGAAAAACTAATATTTAATAGAATTTACGTTTACCTGGAGAAATTAAATTTACTATCTGTAACACAATTCGGCTTTGGACAAAATTATTCGACTACACATGCAATAAGCTATATCTACGATAAACTTATTAAAAACGCTGACGGTGGTTTATACTCTTGCTGCATTTTCCTTGATCTGATAAAAGCTTTTGACACCATAGACCACTCTAAGCTATTAAATAAGATGGAAACACAGTTCGATTTTCGTGGCTTATCATTATATTTAATTCAAAGTTATTTAAGCAATAGAAGTCAATATACAAAAATAAACAACCATCAATCTTATCCCTCAAATGTTAACTGTGGAGTACCCCAGGGCTCGTCCCTAGGTTCCTTATTATTTCTTATATATATAAACGATCTACCGACGGCAAGTTCATTTGAAACCATTCTCTTTGCGGATGACGCTTTTTTAACTCTATCAGACAAAAATTTGAACTCTGCAAAAAAGAGTTAATGACGAACTCTTTAAAATAGACCTATGGCTGCGCACAAACAAATTATCTTTAAATTACTCGAAAACTTCTTTTATGATCATCAATAAACATTCTAGCACAACTTTCACAGGAAACTTTCAAATTTCGATTAATTCTCACACTTTGAAGCGCGAAAGTGTTGTTAAATATTTAGGTACGATATACGTACTTATTGATCAAAATTTAAATTGGTCCGCCCACACAAAACAGTTATCTCTTCAACTTCCGCGTTACGCGGGACTACTCTATAGAACCCGTAAATTTCTAGGCAAAGAGACTTTAAGCTTAATATATTACACCTTAATTTATAGTAGAGTACAATATGGCATAACAATATGGGGTTCAGGTAAAAAAACTCAACTACGCGACTTATCAATACAACTTAATAATATCGTTAGAACCATAACAAACAGTAGAAAATTTTGTCCAATAACTCGATTATATAAAAAATTAAATTTTTTAAAATTAGAAGACATCTATAAACTAGAACTTCCAAATATATGTATAAGCTACACCATAGATACTTACCTTCATCTTTAATGAATTCTTACACCAAAATTGAATCAATTCATGTACACAACACTAGACAAGTTGAAAATATTACCTTCTATAAACCAAGCATCAACAAATCAATCAAAAAAATCTACTCGTATACAGAGCAAACAGTATATGGAATGAAATAAACAACTCTATAAAAAAATTAAACTGGAACTCATTCAAAAAACAATATAAAAAGCATTTTATTGAGACCTATAAAGAATTATAATTTTCTGCTTTTTCTTAAGTAATAGCATTTTCACCACTTCAAATTGTATTCCTTCGAACTTTTATTTCGCTCTTGATTCGTTTGATTTACCAAAAATTATTCCTTAAATATAGGCTGATTTTTTTATAAACATCTCACTTCACTTTCAAGTCGTTCGATAAAGACCTATGTTAAGACGTTAATAGTGTGTTTCTTTTTTTTCCTTTTTGTTTTGTTTTGAACTTGTTCTGTTTGTTCTACTTACACTTCAATTTGTTTACAATTATTATTAATTCGTCACTTAATTAATTTCCCGCCACAGCTGCTTAATCAACGCAGGTAGCATCTTGACTTGATAACCACACGGTTCTTCGATGCTCCCTGCCTTTGTACATTGCCGATTGTCATAGTTTATGTTAAAGTTTTTTATTTTCTCCTCGATGTGTTTTTTTCTGTTATTTAAAAAAAGTTGTATTTTCTTTTGCGTGTGCATTGGCTAAATAAACAAACTCTCTCTCTCTCTCTCTCGAGAAAAACCAAATCGAACTTACGTGCGAGCTTAAAGTTGAGGTGGAAGGTCACCTGCGATTTTTAAAACAATAATTCTAACACTACTTCCTAAATTTGAGCGCGTGGAAATTACACAATTGAAGATAACAAGGAATCCTTTTTATCTGAACAAGGACAGTCTTTTTGAAGATTTGCAGGAATTTTTAGAAATGAAATGTAATTCCACTGCCAAAAACAGTTTTGAAACTGTGTCACTGACTGATTACTGGGGGAAATATGTAAACATATACAAGAGTGTAGATGCTGTAACTATAGGTCATTATTCCGTTTTTATCGATTTACATGTGGGAAAGTGGCTTTTCTTCCTGGGTAAAGACAAAACCCAGTAACAACTTGACTGTGATTTAGGTTTTTTTTTATTAAAAATAAAAACAATTGTTTTTTAATTGTATTGGGAAAACATGTACTAATTTTTATTTGAATGTTTTTTTCAGTTTTGGGTCATTTTCACTATAGTGGCTACCGGTGTTGCTTTTTTATTAGCTTATGATAAACATGACCTACAATCATAAATTTACATCTCAAAACCTCCGATATATACGTAGTACAAAGTTTTATGACTCTGTTTCCAACGGTTTCGGAATAGAAAATCTTTAAAAATAGATATGAAGTTAATTTGGCCCCGTGGTATATAGGTTGTTAAAAACATAATCAAAAGATTAATTAGTCCTTAAAATTCTGATAATAAATTTACTTATTCGTTAACATCAAACTTTGATACTTTTGTTCATTTTTAGTAAAGCTTTGGCAAAGTTGTTCTTCTTATTTCAATCACATAATTGCAAAAAGCAGCTGAGCGGATTCAACAACCTTTATGTTAATTAAACTAACATTAAAAAAGGGCTTACGTCGTATTTAAAAACAATGATTGGGGTTGCGTCCGCTTCGGTTGATTTTTGTAATTGTTGCGTGGTTTTTCATCTTTATTTAAAAAACAAAGCCGAGATTTTTTGAATTCACGAAATATAAAATTTGTTTTGTCTGCACAGATATTAGATTATTTACGATGCTTTTGATTGGTTGTTTTCTAGAAAACATAGATTTATCATTCTTTTCAGTATTTTGAGAGTTTCCATCGATTTTTTAACAAATTGCTTTCATATGTTAGCTTGCGGTTTTTGGGACGAAGATAGATTAGACGGCCTACTGACGAAAGTGATTTAAATTTGCCTATAAATTTGTTGTTCAAAGGATTGTTTTCAAATTCTATTCTTGCTCAAGTCAAAATAATTTGTTAAAGTAAATTAAAAATCAAAGCGATAAAAGTTGAAATGTCCGAGAGGTAATTAACTTCTGGTTTGCGGTACCAATAAATTTCTTTCCCTTGAAAACTTTTTTAAGTGCAATATTCATAAAAAAGATTTTGAAAAATAGTTTAGAAAGTTGGAAATTGAAGATATGTCAACAATGATGTCATTAACTTCCACGCCAAGGTACACCATTGAAAATGTGTCAACAATGACGTCATTCAGCCCGTTTGCAACTTCCGGGCCAAGGTACGTAATAAATTTCTGCATCAGTAACAAGCCGGTTGGCCTCTTCACATTCATCAGCTTCGCTTGCATTGTTTTTTTATTCGTAATTTAAAAAATGGCAGCACGAAAACACCAATATCAGGGTCAAGTTAATTTGAAGAAAAACCGATTGGAGTAAGAGTTCGTTTTGGGGAGAAACAGAGTTAGTTTTAGAGAGAGAAACTAGTCGTTTCGCACCTTTACAAATTTTTTAAAAAATTTGAGCCCGCGAATACAATTTGCGCAGCGTTTTTTTCTTTTTTTACCTCTTAGAGGAGCAACTAGTTTTGTTTCTTCTTTACTCTCACTCCAATCGCTTTTTTTTTCGAATTATACTCGACCAATATCAGTACCACCTGGAGTTGATAAAAAAGTCTCTGTGCTTTTGAGACATCAATCAAGAATGGACTCATTTTTTAAAATCACTAAACGGATTTTTGTAATGTGTTTGGCTACATCATCTATTGTGATTGCAAGCCGAGAAAGCTCGGCAACACGGTTTTGTTTAAAACGCAAAGCTACTGATTTGTTGTAACTACTTTTTTAACTGAACTTGATAAATCAGTTGTTAGACGATAGCAGGCGATCCGAAGGCAGTGATAAACTTAATGAATTGAAGCAATGCAAACACCAAGCGGCACTAAAATATAACACGATTTGCAAAAAGATGGCGCAATTAATTTTTGGATTTTTTCGCTTTCTTCTTTTTCTTAACCTGGTAAAAACATTTTTTTCGGTCAAACAATATTTCTATAAAAACTAGGGTTTCTAAACTCGTTGGAACAGGTGGACCACTTGGTTGACTAGGCAAAAAACTTTGTGGATCCCAAATCAAACTTTTTTCACACAAGCCTTAAATCTTTGAAAGTCCAAAAGTCAAGACCAAAAAATAGATCATCAATTTACGTCAAAGGAAACACTATACCCAAACTTTATTTAATGACTTTTTTTAGTTTTTACTTGACTTTGGAAAATAAATTTTATGTTTCAACGTCAAGTTAAACTTTTTCGGGGATAATGCGCTTATCGTTGACAAGTTCTTAGGATCTTACAAATACTACTTTTGGAAAAAGTGAAATGCAAATAAGCAAATTTTATTGTTTTACTGCAAAATCCTTTTCAAAACCTGATTGAATGCTATGTACGTTTAACAGTCCAGTCCATGGATCGTAGTTTAGAAACCCTGTAGTACGTCAATAAAAACTTACAACTGGTGTGTCGGTGGAACTTTCTGGTAGGGCTTCTGATTTTATCTTTTTCTTAACCTGATAAAAACATTTAATTGTCAAACAAATACATATTTTTGTGTGTATCTACAGACTGCGATGCTATATTAAAACTTACAACTGGTGTGTCGGTAGAGCTTTCAGGTACGGCCTCCGATTTTTTCTTTTTCTTTTTCTAAAAAGAAATAATATTTTTTGTGCTTACTACTGTAATGTATTTATCTTTCACGACTTCAAAAAAATCAACACAGACATCAGATTTTAACAATGAAACGATAACACAATCTGATTTCGTAGACGTCAATACTTTTTAGACCAGGTGATACATAGCAATTGGCTCTGCTTTCGCATGAAAATTTTTAACGTCAGTCACTTCGATTAGTGATTTATAAGAAACCATAAAAAATGTCCCTCACTGGTTTAGCTGGTGTTTCCGTGTCTGTCTTGGCTTTCTTTTTCTTTGGAGGTTCTTGCAAATCTCCATCAACAACAATTAACGACGATTCTGCAGACAAAATATACCGTCATAATTTTCAAGATGGTGCATGCATATCGTTGAAAAGATGAACATTTTACTTGCCTTCTTGTTTCTCGTCCAATTCATCTCTCTTCCTCTTCGTCGGGCCAGGAAGAGTGCTATCTAGCGACGAGGGGTAAGATTTTACCTAAAAAAACCATGGTCTTTTGGGTCAAAAGGGTGCCACAATGCCCCGCTATGCTACACACACAAGGTACCAACACAGCGCTACACAACTAGTTTGTGTAAGAACCCCTGGCAAGCACCACTAGTTTGTGTAAGCTCAAGTGTAGCAGTTTAGGTTGGTTTTATTATAGAACAAATGGCTTGTACAAAATCTGCGTTGAAGGAAGACAACAATAACCACAAATCTTACTTCACCACGGTTGGTCCAGGTGTCACCAGGGTATGAAGACCTTGTAGGCTTGCTAATTCCTTTTGATTTTCCAGATTCTAAAAACCTTATTCTTTGTTCCAACTTGGTCTTCTGATCCAAGCCCATGGCTGTTGAGCTCTCGTCCGCCAGGGCATCGTAGCGAGTGGCGAGAGCACATTTGGCAGCCAACATTCTAGAAACTTTTCCCTTTATTCAAAATAAATAAAAACCGTTCTTAAAAAAATTTAATTTTTTGTTGATTTCCACTTCTAATGAAAGTAATAGTGAAGTCAATATTACAGTTAAAAAACCAGCAACGATACATCAGCGATACACCAAATTTGAAAAGCTTCGTCACTAACTTTGTTTTTCGGGTTGGATGATGAGACCATGGTCGCGTGATAGATGAGGCCGTACTTGGGAGTTTGCTTTTGAGTTTTGAGAGCGCGAAAAAGGGCTTTTTCAGCACCAAGAATTTGGACAGTAGACGCAGGATGTTTAGCCAGATTAAGAAGTGAGCCTGAAGAAAAACAAATGTGCTATCAACTTTTCAATCTTCAAAAAATATTAATGAAAGTAGCTTCAACACTAGAAAAAATTTTAAAACAATATTATGCAATAGTTATAGAGATTAATAAGGCTTACTAAAACAACAATGTCACACTTCATTCATAATAATTTTAATCATGACGATGTAGTTTATTCCCGTTAAAAGTAATTCAAAGTTTTATTATGAAATAATAATCGTGTCGCCAGGCAAGTGCTACTCTCGCATTGTGTTTACAATTTGCTTTCTATTGCTTGATGTATTTTTTTTATCCTTTTTCTCTTTTCACCCGACAGTAATCACGTAATGTTTTTGTCCAGCGTCACTGTAGTGGAATGTTCGCGTATATACGATTTGGTTCGAGCAAGAGTCATTCTCCCTAAAGAGTTGGAGAATGATCTAGCTTATGCCTTGTCATCATGTGACCTTTAAGTCTATATACGTATTTGTCGCTTGCTCGATTGAAAAATCAGAGGGACAGAGAGACGAATATAGCGAAAAGTGTCGGTCGGGGCAGAATCGCTTCTAGAGAAAGTAGAAGCTGGGCCCAAGCTTGGGGCAGAGGGCCTGTTAGATTTTGTATGGGTTGACGAGTGTTGAATTTATTTTGCGCCAGTGTTTTGGAGTTTCGTTCTACGGAGGTAGAGTTATTTGTGTTGATCGAATTAAGTCGTATCGCTAATTTTGCTTTGCAATTTGGCAAAGCTTGGAAGAGAATTTTCGCCGGTCGTGAATTTTGTAATACATTCGTTCTTATTAGAGACAGTGGTCTCTGTTTGTTTGTGAAGAAGAGTCTTCAACGAACCAATCCGAGCTTTGTTCAAAGCCAACTGTATAAAAGCTTCTGGCTCATAGCAAACCACTTCTTGAGCTGGAATAAAATAAAATTTAGACACAGCTTTGTTTCAGCGCAGGTATTCGGGTTACCTAGTTCAACTGGTCCTTTAGGATTCCCAAACAAAGTCTGTGACAAACGAAAATAGACAAATCCAATAAGATTAGCGACCTACCCGCGTGGGCGATAAGGCGTGCCCCAACTAATTCCCCTACCATTATAGACAAGTTTGGGGCGATCGCCATCATTCGGTTTTTCAAGTAGTCGTAAAGCTGTTCCCGAAAGTCACTGATTTCAAGAATCTGCAAGATCACATAAAGATTACATACACGTGATGAATAAGAGCAACCGACACTAAACTAGCATAAAATAATAAAGTTCTTGTAAAAAGTGATTATTGGACATATTAGAGTTGTATATTTAACTAAAAAAACAATACATATAGAATAACATTAATACTCAAAACTTGATGACGAATAACAAAACTGTGAAAATGATCATGTTAAACAAACAAAAAAGAGTGAAATTACATTTGAAGTCGTTTTTATTACAGTACTAATAAAACATTCGTCGACGATAGTAAAACGACGACAAGTTAAAATGATTTATAATACGGGTTTATGAGTACAATCGTTAAATCATTACCTGGTCGGCTAGATACTGTATATTTATAAGGTCGTCATCGGATATTTCCGTTCCCATAGATATGACCGCTTGTGCTTTCAACTATAACAGTAGCAACATGGTTATAAATCAAGAGCACTAGACAAGCAATCATACCAACTTTAATAAAGGCCATGCAAATACCTCTTTTTCAATTTCTTCGGGTAAAAATTCGGAAAAGTCGACCGACAGTGCGTTTGTTCTGAAACCCATTTTCTTGATAACTTTAGCGTACGCTGTATGATCAGTGATGAGCTTGCCGATCTCCGGGAAATGCCAGCCGAACCACTCACGACAGCGCATGATATAATTGTTCAATTCTTTATCAAGATCATCGAGTAAGGCTGCAAAAAAGTATTGTTATAATCATCTTGATTTTTAAACCGAAAGAAGCATTTACAAGGAAAGCTTGATTGAACATATGAATATGCGTGTTTATCCATTAGAAAACGTGGATTTATCAAAGCTTGATTGACGAGTAAAAAAATAGGCGTTTTAAAATCCACGGCTACTGAGCACAAAATGAAACTTACAAATGGCTTGAACGATCATTGTATCAACTTTATCCGGTGAAAACTTCAGCTTATATCGAGATAAGCTATGAGCGAGTCCCAGCGCCATCGCTGTCGTGTCCTTTTCAGACAAACCTTAAAAAAGTTGAAATGGAAAAAATTCAATTAAATAGCCTATTTTTTTACATATTAAAATTTACCAGTAATAAGGCTGTTGACATGAGCTCGAATTCCTCGCATTAACTCATGGACTGCTGGACTGTAAATGCACGATAGGTTCATCTTTTCCTGAATAAAGCAAAACATTTAAGCCAGGCTTCTAAGTAAAAATTCTAATCCGAACAAAAATCAACAAGAAATTTTCTGGACAGGGAGCCAATGTAAGGCTTTTTTTTGTCTGAATTGCACTTGAGTAATGGCCATTTAAAATCTAACCGTAAGTATCTTTATAAAAGCACAAAAACAGTGACCATCAAGCTATAAATCGAAACCTATCACTATATAATCAATCGTAGACACGCTTTCAAACTGGATAAAGCAAAATTTGCTAATCCAGCAAAGTTTTAATTTGGTGGACATTAGTATTTTGTGCTACCCTTTGGTTTGAAAAGACTACACCAAAATAAGTGAATAAGCCTAGTGGAGAACTATATATCTATTCAAAACGAACTTTTAATTTTAAAACTTTTTAGAACACAAATAATAATTTCCATAGAACTTCTTTTATAGGTTACAGGCAAAAGTTTAAAAAAGCATCTTAAAACCTCTTAATAAAAGATTTCAAAATTTTTTTTCAGGTTTAAATGTTTATGGTCAAAAAATAAGTTTTTGTTCCGATGAAACAAAACTAGCAAATAGGAGCAATAAAATTCTATATAATCCAAATAACTTATAACTTATGGCTAATATAAATATGGCTAATAGCTTAAAAGTTAATACAACCATTATATAAATAGCATTGTCTGTAAGTCAAATTGTCGTACGTACACAAGATAACTAATTTGAAACATCGTTCAAAAATTTACTTACTTTAATAACTTGACCGAGTTTGGCATCAGCAACAGCTAATTTTTCATGTGCATCTGAAGCAATTATTTTTTTTAAAACTTTTTTTAATGGTTTGGAAAGTTTTCCCTCCACTGCAGCTGTTGTAGCTAAAAAAGAAAACAAAATTGAAAAAGTGCATGTATTTGAAACAAATTAAAAACGCAAAACCAAGCTCTCTAGAAAAAGTCCTACATTAAAAAAAAAAGTTTGCAATTATACTTAAAAGACAATGATGAGTTTTTATGCAGTTTAAATTCAACTGCACTCTATGTTGTCTTGCAATTTAAGAATTAAGTGCAAGAAAAAAAATTTTAAATGCGAAATATTCTCTTTATTTAAACTTTTAATTTTAACAAGCACATAAATACAAATACCCAGACAATTTTTTGTTAAAATACAGGGTGTCAAGAAAGTTCCCGATCGATTTTTAAATTTAACGTAATTCAAAAACTTCAATGAATTATGATAAGTTCTGTACGTCATTTTTCCACTTAATCCTCCTTTTCAATGTTTTAGATACACTTTTCAAATTTTTTTGGCTAAAATAATAATAAAATGAGTAAAAGAGCTGCAATCATTCAACTTCATCGTGCGGGACATTCAAATTCTAAAATTATGAAGTTGCTAAAAGCACCAAAATCGACTGTTCGCGATACAATCTTGCGCTTCCAAGAACTTGGAACCATGGAGGATCGGGATAGGAGTGGACGACCTCGATCCGCTCGCACTCCAGCGAAGATCAAGGCCCTCAGGGAGAGAATTCGGAGGAACCCCAAACGATCCTTGAGGAACCCCAAACGATCCTTGAGGAAAACGGCTAAAGACATGAATATCAGCCATGAGTCTGTCAGAACAATTGTTGAACAGGATCTCAAAATGTCCCCGTACAAAATCAGGACAAGACAACTCCTAACTGACCTCCAGAAGCGAAAAAGAAAGGAGAGGGCCAAAATTCTGCTGAACCGTCTGAAGGGAGGCACGGAGAAAGGCGAAATCGTTTTTTCAGACGAAAAACTCTTCTCGGTGGAGGCGAAGTTCAACACCCAGAATGACAGGATTCTCGGAAAGTCGCCCAAGGACCTCCCTGATCATCTTCGATTCGTTTCACGCCGACAGAAACCCTCGTCTGTGATGGTATGGGGTGCGATCTCCAAATCTTGGAAATCTCCCCTCATTTTTGTTAAAGAGGGGGTCAAAGTGAATACAGATTCGTATGTCAATGATATTTTAACCCCTGCCCTCGCATCAATGAAGGAAAAGTTCAAAAATAAGTCCTTCACCTTCCAACAAGACGGCACGCCTTCTCACACATCAAAGAAGACACAGAAGTGGTGCAAAGAGCACTTTCCTTCATTCTGGACCAAAGATTTGTGGCCACCATCTTCGCCCGATCTCAATCCTATGGATTTCTGTGTGTGGGGTATTCTGGAAAAAGCCTGTTCTTCACCCCATAACAATCTGGAGGATCTTCGAGCTTCCCTGAAACGAGCATGGGAGAAAATTCCTCAAGATGCCCTTCGTGCTGCTTGTCAGAATTTCCGACAGAGGCTCCAACGTGTTATTGATACAGATGGGGGTCATTTTGAATAAACCAGATTTTTTTATGTTCATGGAGCTTTGTTCTATCACCACAATAAACCTTTTGTTGATTTAACCTTCTGTCATTAGCCCTATATAATTTTGTTTAGGATCGGGAACTTTCTTGACACCCTGTATTATAATAGAAAAAAAACTAAAGTTTGGTTGTACAAAAAGAGCGAAAGTATTTACACAAAAGCTACGACCTTATCTTACCAGCAAGAGCTTCAGTTGTATCTTCAAATTTTTTAAATCGAGTTAACTTTAATCTGTATAAAAAATTTTTTTTTGAAAATCACTTTAATAATTATTACCAAAAATCAAAACTTAGTTCTAACTGCACACAAAACAATTTTTTGTAGCATGCAAAAAAATTTTAAACCTTTTAGTCTAGTCTATTGAAATTTTTTCCATAGAACATTGTTCATGTAAAGACAAAGAGTAGTTGGAGTGACAAGGCTTGGGACGAAGTCAAAACTATTTTTTCAGATAAGTTTGGGGAAGCTTTCTTATTATTTTAGACAACTCCTACACTAATTTTCTCTGTATTAGGGCTCATTTTTACTACGTGCATTGGCAGAAGTATTCTTTGTTCATTTTATTGATTTTATACTTTTTTCCATACTTTAGCTCTAAAGGTGGAAACTACTTTTTTTTAGTCATGCAACTTATTTTAGACATGTTGGCACATAAACTTTTCCTCTGCTGAAAATTTGCTTGCACCCTATAATCTTGCCAACTCTGGTCTATAACATTAAACATGTGTCAAAATATACAAAGTTAGAAATAAAAAATTAAAAACCTCCAGAAAAAAGTTCATTACAAAATCCAAAAAATACATATACAGTGCATAAATCAGTTGCAATAGTAGAGGTGTAAGACTGACTGTAAAAAGTTCAATGAAAACTCAAAGCACCGAATTAAATTTCAAGACCCATGCAAAAAACTTTCATTAAAAAATCAACAGTCTGTTTGCCCTTGGTTCATCAGGGGGTAACTCTAAACACAGACCAAACAATACAAAATTTAAATGCATTAATAAAATAGTTAAAGTAAACATAAAACTGCTCACATGATAGTTAACTAAAGTGAAAAGTACTGTACTTACTAATTAAAACCAAAAATCTATATAGCCAATAGGTTTTGAAAAACAAGCTTTTCATCCTCGTGTCTGATGCTGCAACGTCTGGCTGGGAATATGAAACTATGAACGTGCAATAGGTTGTAGGAGATCGTAATTTCATATTACCACTCATATGTTGAAGCATCAGATGCAAGATTGAAATTGCTTAGCTTGTTTTTCAAAATCTATTGGCCATATTAATTTTTAATTTTTATTAGTAAGTACTTTCTGCTTTAGTTAATTATGGTGTGAGCAGTTTCATTTTTATCCTTAATTTCTGTCTCTGTCTTCAACATTATTTAACATTAACACCTCTGACATAACAATCACAACGTCTCACACCAAACACCATAAAGCCCAACAACTCATTCAATCTTATCTTTACAGAATCTATGATTAGGCCACCACTAATAATCTTCATACAAAAACACAGACAAAGCTACAATTACACTTTCTACATTAGACCCAGCTAAATACGGCACAACTCTATTATTAATTTAATTCATCAAACAGTACCCAAAACAAAACACTCAAAAATTCTTTAGATCATTTAGACTGATGGTTTTTAACCTTTCTGTACCACAACCCATCATATTGGCAAGCCAATATAATATAATTAAACTTTTTTTTAAAAAATCCTTTTTAGGCAAATATTAGCTTTCTAATAATTTTGTGAACACGCACAATAAAAATTATCTTTTTGTTAAATAAACACATATTAATTGAATTTAACAAGAAAATCTCAAAACATTATTGGTAAAATCACTGGTGTTTCAACTTGGTGACAAGCTTCTTTATGGTTGGTGCTGCTGTTGCCAGAACATCACAAATCTGGCTCTACTATTATTTTATTCTTGGCCTTTTTTCTTATTCCCAGCAATGCAGAGAAGCCAGACACACTTAGCCAGGTCGAAATGGGTGAACTTCTGCTCTGGAATACAAAAAAACCACGGCTGCCCAATATGCAAACAAACTCTTTTTTATGAAGGCATCTTTGCTGTTCTTGAGTAATTTTCCAGGTAACCAACTTCTCTTGATTAACATCCTTTCTATTGAAAACGCTGACAATGAATATGATTGAGTTGGTCTTGAATACGATGCTTCAACTTAGTTAAAGCTCATTTCCATTACAGGCGTAAAATGGAGCATTTTTTGTTTCTTTTATTGATTTTTTCATGCTTAAAATCTAAGCGAGCACTAAGCGAAGCAAAAAAATCAATAAAACAAAGAATGCTCCATTCCACATTTGCAGTAAAAACGTGCCTTTAGGCAGGCTGCCGATGTTTAAATTCATGTATATGTGAGCACTATATTCATGGCAATTGCAAACAATTTTGTCTGGTTCAACATCTATTTACATTATTTGATAGCATCCTTGGAAAAGATACTTGATGGCATTGTCATTTTTTTCTGTTCAGCAGTTTGGGCAAACAGGTATAAATTGCAGTTATCTCATTAAATAAAATACAAATTTTCATTGGGAAGCAGTATATTAGCATTTCCAAAAGCTGGGCACGGTAGTCCCTTCACAGTTGCTCTAAAGTATAACGCCTCAAACAATGTTTTGCAAATTAAAAGGGTAAACAGAGATGATAATGAATTCAACAAAGAATGAGTTACTATGCTTACAATAACAGAAGTAATGATGTTGTTATAAAAAAGCAATTACATATTATGCTATTTTACCATCTCTTTCTCTATGACACATTATAACCTTTTGCATCTGACTTTTAGCATGAAAGAGTACAAGCTATAGTCAGCATCAGAGTTGCAGAGTCAGAAGGTTTAAGATCAGACTCTGACTCCTAAAATTTCAACTCTGAATTCCAAATATGAGCAATAGCATGATGCAAAATACGATTTGTTTAATATTTAATTGTAAACCTTTTCTGAGTTGCCTGCTGCACAGTGTGGTAGTAGTGGTACTCAGCAAGGTTCTCTTTAAAAGGTTGCTGTACTGTACTGTACTGCCTTGCACAGCTGCATATGCTACATGATAGACATTACTTATAAGTAATTAAATTGGATATCAGGAGTTGGATTCAAATAAAATATTCTGACTCTGACTCCTACCTAAAACCTCTGACTCCATGTGACTATGCAACCTGGCCAGCTTTCACCTCTTTAACCCTTCTTATGCAAATCTGTTAATCTTCTGGACCACGCTGGCATGCTTGATCTAACAAGCATTTCTACAATGTCCATCCATGCCTTCACAATGAGAGCAGGCTACTTATTGAGAAATACTAATCTTAAGCCCATAAACTCTCAAGTGTCTTGTCACCAGTAGCAATAGGTTGCTTCACGCTATACTTTTTTTTCATTGCTTGTTCATGACTAGACATAATCAGCATTTTTGCTACTTGTTTCAACATTCTGCCACTCAGTAAAAATTATTTTAAGCCTATTTTCTTCTGCATAATAACCTAATAAACTATTTATCTTTAATTGTAATATTTATAATTGCCCTTAAAACAAGTTTAAAAAAAGATTTTCTTGTGGTCTTGTTCTAGCATCTATAAAACAAATACCTTCAATTTTAAGAAAATTCTAAAATAATCATTTGGAGTATTACTTGGCTAAATTTTTTTTTGTACCAAAAGGTTTTGCAATGCTAGACAAAGCTATCACTTGCCCATTTTGAAATATGCCAACACCACATAGTCATATCATATAAAACAGGGTTTCTCAAACTATGGGTTGTGACCCCAAATGGGGTCGCCTAAAATAATTTTGGGGTCATGAAAGAAATTGGCATTTTGAGAGGACACCTGAAGTTGGTGACGAAAATAGATAAATCGCAGTTCGATTCTGAGTGAAGACCTTCTTTTTTTTTTTTTAGAGAACACCCTGATTTTGGGACAAAAATAGGTAAAACTGAGAGCAAATGGAAGTGAAGACCGTTTTTTTTTTTTTAGAGAACACCCTGATTTTGAGAGAAAATATGCAAGCCCAGATCAGACCTCTTTTTTTCTTAGGTAACATAAATTTTTTGAAAATTCTAGCCTCAGGCCTCTAAATTGGAATATCCACCACTGATGCTGTACATGATTTTTCCTGCACACACATGGTTTTCCACAAGAAAAATGAACGTAAAATTAGCCTACACATATAGGGGTCGCACAAAAATTTATTTTTTAAAATGGGGTCATAGAACAAAAAAGTTTGAGAAGCCCTGATATAAAACACTAACATCAAGAAACTGCAAACCATTCAGAACACAGCTTTATGCATTGCTACTGGCTCCACATGAGACAGAAACACTCAACAACTACATTACAAAACTAGTGTCCTTGCAATGAGCACCATCCCAAACTTTATCCTTCTCAACTTAAACAATGGACTCAAACACAAACACAGCTTTTACATACTGTAATTTTAATCCACATTCAGATCCACCCAAAAACATGAAAGCACACAATCTTTTATAACAATGAGCACACTAACATCATCATTTCAGACCCAGAAATAACATCTGGAAATGTAAAAACCTCTAACACATTTACACTACCATCACATATTTGTCATATGCATATAAAACTGGCACAGCTCAGAGCCAACAAATCACCACAATTGCAAAGTTATTTACACATACAATAAAAACCTTGATACTTACATGGCACAATCCCCACCGTGCTTAACACACATACTTGTAGCCAAATACCAAAACAACACAATGCTGTTAGTTTGTGAAAAAAGCCTTTGGAAGCAGCAGGGTTAATTTAAAAGTGGGAATCTAAATTTGCTTCTTTGAGAGGTTAAAAAATGGCTACACCAAGATATTCCTTAAAGGAGGGGAAACAACAATAACATAGAAACAATGTAAAATCATGAAGATTTGACTGGAACCAGAGCCAGAGCTAGAGTCAAATATTGGCTCTAGAGCTGAGCTGGAACCACAGTTTAAAAACAATCTGCTCTGAAGCCTAATGTAAATTAGGTTAGCTTCCCAGCCCTTAATAAATCAAGGGCAATATATATAAATTTTAACTTTTGCAATAACAACAATATAAGCAAAAAAATACACTAAATAATCAAGTTTTTTACAATTTTGATGCACTTTCAGCTGTTTGGAAGTGTTCGTACATATCTTCTGCAGCTTGAACTTTAGATTCATCCAAAACCTGTGAAAATAAGCTAAGTCTTGACAAAAATTTAATTACTAATAATAATTCAATCAAACCAAAAATAATTAATTTATAAGTCAACTTTTTTTTACCAATCTATAATTCTGGAATCAATTGTTCTATTTTAATCTTTTAGTATGAACTACTTTTGATAAAAATGATGGACAACAATAGTTTGCAAAAAATTGCTTTAAATAATTCTTTTATTGCAACTCTTGTACTGTATTGCACAGGTCTGTTATAAAGCCAGACTGCAATATAATTGTTACTAAATACTATTAGCTAATGCTAGCCTATTATATGACATAAAGCACATAAAACAGAAATACAGTAGTCCCCGCTTATTAAGCCCACGGTTAATAAGCCCAACCGCTTAATAAGCCCAAAATCGTCCGGTCCGGAATTACTCCATTTATTCCTATAGATAAAAAACCCGCTTTATAAGCCCAAAACCCCGCTTAATAAGCCCAATTTTCTAACACATTTGCTTAAAACTGAGTGAAAACGCGTCGAAACTTACACTTCTTTGTCTTGCTTTCGACGATTTCACACTTCTTACGCTGCTGGCCTAGTTCTTAATTCAACTGTTTCGTCACAGTTTATCTGTGCGGTAATCAATTGGCAAGACAACTGGTGCTCTGAAGGCTGCTTTACTGTATTTTCAAAATGGCGAAGAGACGTGTAGACCTAAGCTTGTCTAAGAAAGCTGAGATTTTAGAAAAGTATAGATTACTGCCAAAATGCAGTCAGCGTGCTGCAGCTGAACAGCTCAACATCTCTCGTGGCTGCCTTCGCAATATCCTGCTCAATGAAGCAGAACGTCAGCGTGAAACATCATTGTTAGAAGGAAGTGACCGGAAAAGGCAACGCCATGGCAAGGACCAGGAAGTTGAAGCAGGTTTGTGGAAATGGTTTCGGTTTGCGCAGTCGCGTAACGCTCCTGTAAATGGTCCTATATTAATGCAAAAAGCGGAAGAGATCTCAAAACAACTCGGACATAACGAATTCACAGCCTCTGAAGGGTGGTTTTATCGCTGGAAGAAACGACACGACTTAAGCTACATTAAACTTCATGGTGAGGCTAGTGAAGCAAATACGAAAGCAGCAGCCGAGTGGACCAGCGGCAACATGCAAGAGTTGTTGAAAAGGTATGAGCCTGCTAACATCTACAACGCCGATGAGACGGCACTTTATTTTCGTGCTTTACCGGACTCGACTTACGTTGACAAAGCTACTCGTAAACAGGCGCGTGGCACGAAAGTTGCAAAAGATCGGCTAACAGTACTGATATGCTGCAGCATGACTGGAGATAAACACCGCTTACTCGTTATTGGATTATCCCGAAAACCACGATGCTTCAAGAACGTGCGAGCATTCCCAGCTGACTACACTGCTTCTAAGAACGCTTGGATGACCACTAAGATCTGGTCTGAATGGTTGCAAACGTGGGACAAAAGCCTTTGTCTTCAAAAACGAAAAATTGCGTTGGTTGTTGACAACTGCACGGCCCATGGCGATGTAGAGGGGCTTAAATGCATTGAAATTGTAAAACTTCCTCCAAACACCACTTCGCTAATTCAGCCTTGTGATATGGGAGTTATTCGAACGCTTAAAGCATATTTCCGTCATGAAATGCGAGCCAGAATTATTGACGCTATTGAAGACGGATCTGACGCTACTGTAAATGCGAATGTAGTTGCAAAGAAGCTTTCAGTTTTGGATGCTCTGCACATGCTTTCCCATAGTTGGTTGAGGGTAGCAAGCAACACCATTCGCAACTGTTGGAGGAAGGCCAAGTTCGTTTTAGCCCCGCGGGATCAGGATTTAGAGCATGAAGAGGCCATTCCGTATCCTAATGGCATGTCAGAAGAATTGTTTGAAGAGTGGGTAACTATGGAAGAGGATGCGAGCGTGTGTGCTGAGCTTACACTAGAGGAGGAAGAAGCAGAAATAATGCAACAAATTGTTTCAAAAAATTCTGATGGCGATGACATGGATGATCAAGAAGAAGATGCTGAGAATGACAAAACTCCGGAAGAAGCAACACCTTCCAGCGCTGAAATGAGATTCTACATGCACCGTCTGCAAATTGGACTGGAGCGGAGAGGATTTGACAAAATGAATGAATTTGAAAAATTGAATGGCCATGTTCGACAGTTTCTACGCCACCAACAACCAATGAGGCAACTTACTCTCGATGTTTTTGCACGGAAATGAATATTGCTTTATCGTAATAAATAAAGAAAATTGCTTGTTATCTGTAACTGTTGTGTACAGTATTAATAGATTCAGCAACTTTTAGCCTTAGTACAGTCGACCATATTCATTTATGCGCATGAGAGTAGCGAAAATTTGTCCCCCGGTTAATAAGCCCACCCGCTTAATAAGCCCAAAATCGTCTGGTCCCGAGGTGGGCTTATTAAGCGGGGACTACTGTAGTTGAATTTATTAGGCTTATTAATTAATAACTTTAAAAATACTTTTTTTAATCTTAACAACCTATCATAGAATTTCTCAGTGCTATGTTCTAGCTATTGTGCCAAGAGTGTGGGCAAACATTACTGAATGTATAGATTTAGTGCCATATCTCCAACAACTATAAGTTTAAAATAGATTATTTATATATAACCTTCGCACAAAAAAAATTTTGTTAAGGCTCAAAATTGCAAATACATTCAAACATTTTCAATTGTACATCATTATAACATTGTGCACAGTAAAAAGTTTTAATTACTGGTATATAAATAATAAAGCAATACAAGTACCTTAAAAATGGCATAACCAGATGGTGATTCAAATAACACCAACATTATTGAAAATATTACAGTTGCTTATGTCTGTAATACTTTGATTTAAACATGCAATAAGTAACACAACACTAAAATCAAAAACATTAATGAATAATAATTTAATTAGTTTAAAAGTTTTTAAGAGGTTTTAATTTTAAATTAAAGAGGTTAAAAATTAAAGGCATATAGGCCAATCTAAATGTTGCATTTTTAAAAAAAACAAAACAAACAACCAAAACTTTTAGACTGTGACAATAGTTACATGACTTTAACCAATTTTTTTCTGGCTGTTTTGAGGCAAATTATTCAATCTAACTCTTTTATAAAAAAAGAACTATTTATAAGTTATCTTTACTAACTTAAATCTAAACTCACTTAACCTTAAAGCTAAAAATTTAATCTAACTTTAATCTTAATGCTTTTTGAATTAAACCATAAAACATTTGCTTACTTACATAAAAATATATAATGTGTGGATCAAATTATGTATTGTTTTTTTAAACAATGATTGAACTGTTACACAATAAATGCTGATCAATGAATTTCAACAGAACTGATAATATAATCCATTTAAGCAAGCACAATAAATATAACTGGCAGAACCTAATACAATCATATAAAAATACACACAGCAAAGTTTTTATTAACGGTCAATTTAATATATAAAACAAGCAAACAATACTATCATTTAAACTTTTCTTTAATACTATTATAACTACTTCAGATAATTTTTTATGGCAACAGTTTGTACACTATTTCAACTGGTAAACTTCTTTTGCTTCTTTGAAAAATTTTATTAAACTAACTAACATTACTTTTCTAAAAATGTTTTTTTTGCACAACAACAATACAATGAGTTAAATTTTGTTTGCCTAGGTCTCATTAAGAAGTCACCATAAGTGATTTTTCTTGATGAAACTATTCCAGAATACCCACATGGTTATTATCACTTCTTAAAGAGATCCTTTTTTTTTTTGGTTTCTTTTGTATTTTTTTTTTTTTTTTGATGCTGTAGATGTTCCTGGCTAGTTTCATGCAAAAAAATTATGGTGACTTCTTTCAGAGACCCATTTGCCTTTGGTTCTCACTTAAAAAATAATGTATAAATAATAGTTACTGAACTGAAATAAAAGTTTGCAAGGTTAATATCGACAAATAGCAAATGGGACATATAAATCTCAAGGCTTTTATCTTTATCAACACTCTTACATTTATCTCATTTCTAATTTTCCCAAGACAACATTTCTCTTTTTGTTCTCATCTCACATTTCATTTTCTGTTTCATGTCTCTTTCATTGTGCTTGACAGCAAGTATGACAAAGCATTAGGGTTTAAGGTAAGTGTAAAGGTTATAGTTGGAGTTAAATTTAGAAGATTGAGGTTGAAGGAATAAACTTAGGGTTGTCTAAATATGTAATTGACAAAAAACAATATTTAACCAGCAGTTTTGTCACAATTAGATACAAAAAAAAAATTAAAATAAAAAAACCATGCAATTAACAATGAACAATATTTAATCTGCAATTCATGATTCAATACAAAAAAAAAAGAAAACTGAGAAAGTGGTGATAAAGATAAAAGCACTATAATCTCTATCTTAGACAAAATTTTAAAATAGTAAAAAGCAATTTTTCCAGAGATTGATAAAAATTCTAAAAAAACTACTCTAGAAAGCTGAATTTAGTCTTTCTAAGTGTTTTGATTGCTCTAGATCTAATGATTTAAAAACTAGACATCACTGTTATGGGTGTTTTAAAGCAATTGGCTTGAAATATTTTTCTTTATATCCCACTTCACTATTTATGAAAAATATGTTTACTTTGCCATTACAAGACTAATAAGTTACAACATAAAACAGTTTAGAAAAATTGTCAGTTGGTAGATAATAGTTTTTCTTTTGACTTGCAAGATAATAGCAACCCTAACCTGCTTTTTAAGATACAATGCAATTTGTGTTTAATTCAAACAAGGTTTTTTGGGCCTCTTCAATAAATGACAATGAGCAATTTTTGTTAGTGAAACTAACCCAAAATCCCCCTGTAGTTACAATTATTTCTTGAGATTCTTTTTCTCTTTGTTTCTTTTTTATTGCCTTCTAGTGCTGTAGGGGGTTTCAGCCTAGTTCCATTGACAAACAACAGTTCCAATCAGTGTAAGCAACTTTTCTTTGTGAACCTAACCTGGATCCCCCTGCAGTTACTATTGCTTTACAAGAGATCCTTTTACTCTTGGTTTCTTTTTTATTTCATCCTTGTGTTCTAAGGGAAATTCCAGGTTAGTTCCACCAAAAGCATTGCTTACGACGACTTTTTGAAGAGACCTATTTTCCAGTATGATACTTTAACCCGTGGTTCTGAAACTTTTCAGAGGTTTCAGGTTCGTGGTCCCTTTACAAAAAAACTGCGCTGAATTAATGCTAGGCCGAAAATGATTTAATTATAGCTGCATCTAAAACGACTTTTATATTCTGACATAACTTTTAAAAACTTAATGTCGATGGAAGCAAACTTCAAAAACACTACTAACTCTAAGTAGAATGATACTAATTGTAAATAAGCTAAATTTTAATAAATATAAGAAGCACACGTGCCAAAAATAAAAAATAAAAGTACGTGTTGCCACAACATTTTCAAATTATAAAAAAAAACAAATTCCAGATTTTAGATAAAAAAAATTAACAGAGTTATTTTCATTGAAGCTAATTATAGTTACATTCAAAAGATTTTTTTCCAGAGAAGATGACTTCGATACGGCTGCACTAATTTCTGAGGATGAAACAAAAAAATTAACAATTTAAAATTAAAAAATTTCAAAAAAATTGTTAAAAAATTTATCTATTTTTTTATATAAAAACATTGTTTCTGTTGTGATATTATGCAATAGATGACGTAGTGTTTTTCTTAAACGCTCTAATCTTAATCAGCGCCTTCTGCTCAAACAATTATTGGACGCGCGCGTCTCCAGGCATAGTTGTTACTAGTTAAATATGCGCCTTTATTTTGGTTTAGCAGTCAGTTCGAAGTATCAAGCTACTACAGCAAACTAACTAATAGCATTATATTTCAATACGGTTGTTTTTTGGCTAAGTACTTTTGTGAATATTTACTATTGTTTTTTAATAAACCTGTGTATTCGTGCAAAGATACAACAGGCAAAAGTGGCGACGAGGATTCAAGGAACTCAACTGCGTCAAGAAAGAAAAAAAGAAAATTTGTTGAATTTGCATTAAAGCTTGAATTGTCGATATGAGTGAAATTTCTGAACTGATTTTGTTGTTAAATAAGCAACACCAAGAGCAGAACAAGCAACACCAAGAGCAAATGACAATGCTTCAAGAGCAGATAAAAATTTTACAAAGCAGCCCAACACCGATGGCAAGTTTTCAACCATTCGATTCCACATCTGAGTTATGGACTGATTATTTGGCAAGGTTCCGAACATTCGTCACTGCTAACTCTATTTCCGACAACAAGCAAGCACAAATTTTTCTTACCAACCAATCTAACTCCGTTTACAAAATGCTTAGCAACTTAGCGGCTCAGCAACAACCTGTCAAAAGCATACATGAGCTAACGATGAATGATATTCAGACGTTTATGGCAGAGCAGTTTGACCCAAAACGATTTGTTGTCAGAGAACGTTTCAAGTTTTGGTCTGACATGAAACGCAAACCTGGCGAAACTATTCCTGAACTGGCAAGCAGAATACGACAAGATGCAGCTACGTGTGATTTTCAATCCATTAAAGATCCTTTAGATGAAGCCTTGCGAACTAAATTCATCTGTTCGGTCGACAACGAAGCAGTTTTGAAGACACTCTTCAAGCTCAAGGACGATGAACTGAAGTTTAGGAACGCCATCAGAGTGGCTCAAGAAGTGGAAGAAGCAGCCAAGGTAGCAAAGAAAACCGTACACGGTCAACCTTCTACGTCGGTGCAGAAAGTTTATCACGCAAAGTCCAAAACTTCCAAAACGCAAGAAAAGAAAACCGCCTGCTTCAGGTGTGGAAATTCTGGACATTTTAGCAAAGCTTGTCCCCACATTAAAGCTATTTGCAGCTTCTGCAAGAAAACAGGTTATCTGCAATCTGTATGCATGTCTCGACTAAGAGATAATAAGCTTGTGAAACAATTGGTGCACAAAGTCCAATGTTCTGTTTCACCCATCTATCAAACTATTAGACTTAATGATCACAGAATTAAGTTTGAAATTGATAGCGGAGCCAGTGACACATTTTGCTGTGAAGCGACGTGGCAAACGCTGGGTAAACCCACTAGGTAAGTAAACCCTAGTAACCCCTAGGTAGCCCGCTACCCGTCGTGGGACAATTCCAATCAACTGCAAGTATTGATGGAAAATCACCTGACGTGACCTTTCCTGTAATTGTCACTAAGGTGCCCAATCTAAATTTACTAGGTCGTCTGGCGATGATGAAGTTGAAACTCACCAACTTAACTGATCACTTCAGAGAAAACCTAAGTTGTGCTGAATCTACTGCAACGATAGAGCACGTCACTACAAGTGGTCCAGAAAACTCTTAAGTGCGGCATGTATTCAATTATGTGGAGAGTTTCCTACTTTATTTGAATCTACATTGGGTTGTCTAAAAGATTTTTCACTGGACATACGGTTTAAACCTTAAGCTAAACATATTTTCAAGAAGCCAAGACCTGTTCCGTTCTCAATCCTACAAGATTTAAACGAAGCATACGAAGCAGGAATTAAGAGAGGTGTATGGGAGCTTACAGATTTTAACTCGTACGGCACCCCCGTGGTTCCTATTCGAAAGTCTCCTTTGCCAGGTCAAGCAAAAGCAAGCATCCGAGTTTGTGGAGATTATTCGGTGACTGTAAACTCGCAACTGGAAGACCATCGTCAACCAATCCCTCTCCCAGAAGATCTAATGCGCAAGCTAGGACGTGGTTACTGCTTTAGTAAGATTGATCTAGCTAATGCATATAATCAAATCTGTCTTTCTCCTGAAAACTTCAAAAAAGACTTCCTTTCGGAATTAAATCCGCACCAGGGTATTTCCAAGAAATCATGGAACAGTTAACGCAAAATTTGCGAGGAGTTGCCGTGTATTTCGATGATATTTTGGTAAGTGGTGACAACGCAAAAGATCATTTGATGAACCTGCGAGCTTTGTTCAAAAGACTAGAAGAAAAAGGTCTTCGCTGCAACCGTGAAAAATGTGTTTTCGCCCAAGTATCAATTGATTACCTGGGTCACACTTTATCAAGTCGAGGAATTGCAAAAGGGTCCAAAGTTGATGCCATACTAGAAATGCCTACACCCAAGAACATTTCTACGTTAAAATCTTTTTTAGCATCTGTGCAGTTTTATTCTAAGTTCTTACCTCCATATTTTTCGGAAATTACCGAGCCGTTGTACAAGCTTACACGCAAAGGACAACAGTGGAATTGGGGTGAAGAAGAAGCGACATCTTTCAAAGAAATCAAACGGTTACTATGCACAGAGACTGTACTTGCGCACTATGACCCATCTCTTCCGTTGGGTTTATCTTGTGACGCATCGGAATGCGGAATTGGAGCGGTATTATTTCATCGCTTTGCAGACGGAAGCGAGCGTCCGATTCTCAATATTTCTAAAATTCTATCGGCAACACAAAGACGCTACAGCCAAATACAGAAAGAAGCACTATCCTTAGTGTACGCTTTGAAGAAATTTCATCAGTTTCTCTACGGTCGTAAGTTCATTGTGGTTACCGATCACAAACCTTTAGTGACCTTGTTTGCCCCTGATAAAGGTACTCCTGCAATGGCCGCGAATCGACTTGCACGATGGGCATTACTAGTCCATCAATATGACTACACGGTGGAATACCGTAGAAGCAAGGACCATGGCAATGCCGATGCTCTTAATTCAAATGACACAAGTTTTGATGGGGAGGAGATGGAAGATGATGTCGATAGCGTTTGTTTAGTTCGAACAATCAGTCGTCAAATCAATCCTGACAATCCATTACTTGTGGTCAGAGAGACTGCCAAGGATCCAATTCTTTCCCAACTAATGCGATTTGTGAAGGAAGGATGGCCGCATGCATTTTCGGAAGAGCTTAAAGACTTCAAAAAGTTGGAAAATTCGTTGTCAACAGAGAATGGTTGCGTTTTTTACGGCTTACGGGTAATAATTCCTTCAACCCTACGTAATCATATTCTTAAATTATTACACCTTGGACATTTCGGCATGCAACGGATGAAACAACTTGCCAGGTCAACTGTCTATTGGCCTAGAATTGACTTTGACATCGAGAACTTATGTCGCAAATGCACTTCCTGTGGCCAATTTCAAAATAAGCCGGATAAACCTTCAATCCATCCGTGGATGATGCCAGAAAAACCATGGTCAAGACTCCACTTGGACCATGCGATCAACTTTCTGGGAAGAAACTGGTTAGTCCTTGTAGACGCTTATTCAAAATATCCTTGCATTCATCCAACAATCTCAACGTCTTCGAAAAGTACTACTGCTATACTTGAACAAGAATTTGCTCATTTCGGATATCCCCAACATTCATGTCTCAAGAGTTCCAAGCTTGGTGCAAACAACGAGGCATTGTACATCTCACCGGAGCACCTTATCATCCAGCAACAAACGGTGTTGCCGAGCGTTTGATACAATCGTTCAAACAGGCATTGAGAAAATCCTCGTTACCTCCAAAGGAAGCTTTGCAAGAATTTCTAATGCAATATAGAAGAATTTCTTTTGCATCGGGACTGTCACCAAGCGAATTGTTGAATGGAAGAAGAATACGCACCAAAATTGACACTTTGGTTCCATCCATTCCGCATCTCCTGCAGGAAAGACAGTCAAGACAAGCGAGCAAGCATTCAAATGCTGAAGACTCGGAAGTGGTTTCGAAAGTCGAACATCACTATACACTAGGGGACCCTTGTTACGCACTGTACTTCGGCCCTAGAAGAGATCGTGACCCACGATGGGTGCCTGCGATAGTTACGAAAGTCCTTGGAGAAGACATCTTGATCAACTTCGACCTCGATACGGTTCGGATCAAGATGATGATCCCTGTGAAATCCCAACGAGCGTTTTGTCTACAGAAACACTTCCAGCCGGGACTGACCACGCATCTAGTTCTTCTTCGATGAACCAACGCAACAATCCGAGATTACCAACCGGAGACGAGTACGGGCGACACAATCTACGACGATCAGCGAGAACAAAGAGACCTCCAAAAAAATATTGTTGCTAATATGTATATATTTTTTTGTCGTAGTTTATTTGGGGAGGTGTTGTGATATTATGCAATAGATGACGTAGTGTTTTTCTTAAACGCTCTAATCTTAATCAGCGCCTTCTGCTCAAACAATTATTGGACGCGCGCGTCTCCAGGCATAGTTGTTACTAGTTAAATATGCGCCTTTATTTTGGTTTAGCAGTCAGTTCAAAGCTATCAAGCTACTACAGCAAACTAACTAATAGCATTATATTTCAATACGGTTGTTTTTTGGCTAAGTACTTTTGTGAATATTTACTATTGTTTTTTAATAAACCTGTGTATTCGTGCAAAGATACAACAGTTTCATACAAGACAAGACCCAAAGACCTAAAACCCAACCATCGTTTCCAAAGGTTGCTGAAAATTTTCCAAAGACGGTAGAAATTTTGTTTATGGGGGCGTTATCTTCCCTGACTTTTTACTTTTAACGCCCCTGGCTACGCTTGTTATTAATCAATCCAAGATAAAAAGTTTAAAACTGTAGGAAAAACCTAAATTAAAAAATTAGAAGTGAAGCAAAAAAAAAATTCTAATAAATTTGTAAAATCAAGCGTTTAAAAGTTGGATTTAATGTTCAAGCAAAAAATTATTTAGGTCTCTGACCGAATGGTTGACTTATTTATATCCATTTCATTTTATCTCTCTATTTAGCCTCCCGACTTGCTGGAAAGCGACGGAGGCGCATACATGGGGCAGGCAATTACCCCAACCTGCTTCAGGAGATGCCAAGATATTGCTGTGGGGTTAAAATTTTTTATTTTGGATTTTATAAAGATATGGCTGAAATTCAAAACTGTTGTTCGCCAAGACCGTCAATCAGGGGATATATAAAGAGATTTTTTTTATATTTTGTATAATTAAAGTATTTACGTTTATGCTAATTAAAGTTGGTGTGCCTTGTAAGTATCGTTGCAGCCAAAATGATGTAAGGAAGTAAACCGATTTGAGAAAACCAACATTTTTAAACCTAAAAGGCCTAAATTCTAATATATTGAGATTTGGCAAATTTCTGGGATAAACCGAGCTGGTTCCTAAAATAGCATAAGTTAAGGAAAGTAAATTTCTGCGGCAGAGTGAACAAGTTTTTTTTAAAGCTAATGGTTGACAGTTAGCCTAAATATAATCAAACAAACTTGGTGCTCCAATTTATAGACTGAATGAAGGTTGCCATACCGTCCGGAATTTTCTGGACATATCTGGAAATTTATGTTAAATTCTGTGTCCCGAAGGAATTTTTAAAAAACACTCAAATGTCCCGAATTTTGATTCGAAGTAAAGACCTTTTTTATATTTTTGGAGAGCATCATGATTTTGAGACAAAAAGAGGGAAATTTGAGACCGATTCCAAGTGAGGACCCATCTTTTTTTTTTTTTTTTGGAAAACACCATGATTTCGGGACGAAAATAGGGAAATCGGAGATCAATTCCATGTGAAAACTTTTTTTGTTTTTTTTTTGGAGAACACCATGGTTTTGGGACGAAAATAAAAAAATCCGAGAATGTCAGACAAATTTGTTTTGTTTGCCCTTTTAAAAATTTTTTTAGCTGGACGCCTTTGTCTGTCCGGAATTCCGCTTGTTTAGATATGGCAACTCTAGACTAAATCTAATCTTTAATGCTGATTTCACCACAAACACTATTTTCTTTTTTAGGTGTTGCTCATAATGGGAAATACACAGACAAAAATTGGTCGCCTTCGCTTTTTTCCAATAAACTAGGAACAATTTTTTAATTTTTCCCACACATTAATCCGTTGCAACTTCCGAAGAATTGTAGAAGTAGGCTACCACATAACATAAAAGATACTTTTAATCGATACTGTAATTATAAAAATAACTTTGACTTGTTTTTATTATAAAAAATACTGATTAAAAGAAAAAAAAGTCGGCAGCGTGGTCGAGTGATCAGAGCGCCGTGATGGTAATCAACATAGTCTCGGTTCAAAACCTACTCGCACCTTTCTGTTGTGTCCTTGGGAAAGAACTTTCACGGTACTTTTCCCTGCTTAGTGGTCTTGGCAAGTAGTTATAAGTTAAAATTGTACCTCTAGTAAATTACAAGCGGACAGCAATATCTTGGAATCTCCGGAAGCAGGTGGGGATATTTGCTTAATTTATGTACTAGTGCCTCAGTCGCTTTCCTGAGGGTCAGGAGGATAAATACAGTTTTTTCATGCTGCCTCGGGTGACGCACAGAATAAATAAGTCCGCGTTCAGTTGCTTGGCAGAGGCATCTGTTCGAAAAGTAATTTTCTAAATGAGTCAGCCTCGTCGAGGTTAGGACACTGGTGGTTGATTTTAAACCACTACAAATAGGCTCATTTCTGCTTGTTGTCTGATCTCTGTTGAAAAAAGCTCTTGATTTATCCAGTGAGAAAAAACTTGTCTTTAGCTTCTCGGAACAGTCAATCTTTCAGTTTACTCACAAACTGGATGATCAGATTGCTGCTTCTCGGCGGCGACATACATCCAAACCCTGGACCACAAACACACAAAAATGGGTTTGCGACATTTGTCTCAAACCTCAAAAATCACTAAACATCAAAAATCTATTTTATGTAACTACAAAAAGCACTGGGTACATTTAAAATGCTCCCAAATCACAACAAAAGATAACAATAACTCATGGTGCTGCAGCAGCTGCACACTTCACAGCACTTTTAAACACAAACGAGCACAACATCACCAAAAAACTTTCTCGAAGTCTGCAACTTAATGCAAATTGCATTCGCAACAAAACAAATGAAATACAACTACTCATTAAAAATACACAAGCAAATGTCATAACAACACACGAGAAAAAAACTCAATCAATCCCACAACACACCAAACATTTCTCATTTCACACCTATCAGAACAGACCGCACTTACAAACAAGGAGGCCTCCTAACTTACATTAAAAACAACATAAGTATTTCACAACTTAATACATCATACAACTTTCCCATTGAACAGCAAATCATCAAAATTCACCTTTTAACATCACAGCAATTACATACCGCAAACATGTACATTTCACCCAGCCATCAAAACAAAAGACTCCAGTTATATCCACTCCAGCACCTTTACAACCATAACAAATCTTCCAAACACAATCATCACAGATGTCAACGCTCACTCACCCTTATGATATTTGCTAACCGTAGACCATAGAAGGAAACTGATCAAAGACATCCTGCTTAACTCCAATCACATCACACTAAACACAAACACTCCAATACGTCAACCAACCAATCAAACACAACCTACTTCACCAGATATCACGACTGCTTCAGCAGACTTGCATGACTGCGCATGCTGGCAGACCATCCACTCCTTCACATTCGATCACTTACCTTTACTCACCATCCTCAGTACAAATCACAAGACCAAAACAATTCGTTTCCACTTCACTAAAATAATAACTACCAAAAGACCGATTGGACATCATTTAAACATATTGAGAATCTCATCTCCTACAGACCCCACAGCACGAATGTTCGTGAAGCAAACAAACACCTTATCAAGATAATTTTGGATGTTGACAGACTCTTCATCCCTAAAGAAAATCACAACAACACAAATCACAGTCATTTACCCATGCATATCCACAAGCTTATTCATCATCGTAACCATATTCGCAAACAAAACAGATCAGACCCACAAATCATTACTCTTAACAATCACATAAATAAACAAATACATGAACACAAAACAAACACCTGGAAACAACATCTTGACAAAATTGATACAAACACAATCCACACTCCCTGTGAGGCACCATAGCAAAGCTATCCAAGAAAAAACCACCTACACAACAGAACAGAAGCATTCGCTTCGGAACTAAAACAGCCTCGTAGAATTATACATGAACAGATTTTTACAATTAGAAATAACTATGAATAGAAATAAAACAATAATGCAATTTTTTGTTGCCAATTAAAAAAGTTTCTCGAAACTCCGGAAAAGCCAACAATAGGATTTCACTATTTTGCCAAATCTTAAGTACTTTTTATGTTTAAATCTTGAAAATACTATACGAATTGGATACTTATCAAAAATATCTTGATAAATGAGAAAATTTGATATAAAAATATTTTTACTAAATTGAACTACAAAAATAGAGACAGACGTGCAGTACGGTGTTATATCACGCAGAAAAATCGTTTAGCAAAAAACTGCAGCGAACAAAAAAGCACCTTCCGAAAAATGGGTGATAACGCCGATAAATAAAATTTAAGCACAGCCATAAGTTTGATGAAGTATAAAAAATATGAAAAAGTTTGTATATGAATTATAGGTAAATAACAATTGCTTAAGTTTTGCATAATCAAACAAGTTTTTGAAGGTCGTTGTTGATCGGCTTATGAGCAAAAAATCAACTAATTAATTTTTAATCTCGGTCAAGATTACTGTATAACGCCAGAACAACCACAGACTACAGCCACCTCAATTTTCAGAGGTTCAGATAAACCGAAGTTACAACAGAAACACAGACTTTATACTTTTAGTGAGAGGACTTCAATACTTTGCCCAGTCTGTTATAAGCACGTTAACGCAAAAGATCATCTGCATCGATATCCAAAAACGATGAATCAATCGCGGCTTCGTCAGCGTCACTATCTTTTTCAGTGACTTGAGCTTCTATTGGGGAGAAAATTGCTTGTTCCGTCACTTGCATTTTTTCGGAAGTTCTCTCTCTTTCGTCTAAAAACAAGTCAAGATATAAAAGAAATTCAACCGGGTTATCAACAAAATGTGGGCAAGTCAACACAATTTTTTCCGATTCCGAGCAATTTACCGTAAAACCTCTAATTGAGCGCCACCCTGTTTTTTCAAAAATCACCGTAAGCGATTTTTGTTTGTGCAACTAACCCGGATTCCCCTGCGATTACTATCGCTTCTTCAGAGATCCATTTTCTCTTGTTTTTTTTTTTTTTTATTCCATGCTAATGCTGATGCTGAAAGAGGGATCTCGGGTTAGTTTCACCGCAAAAAGAAATCGCTTACGGCGACTTCTTGAAGAGACAGGGTGGCGCTAAATTAGAGGTTTTACGGTATGTAGTGAAAAAAATGATAGAACTTCTTTCGAACAATACATATTATGTTCAATTCCGTTACTTGTTAATTCAAATAAAATGCGATCAATGTAAGTTACGATGTTTGGATTGTATCCTAGCTGAAAATAACTAGTTTAAATTTCATAGACAACAAATTGAATACCAAGTTTCACTTCAAAATTGTAGTAATGTAGAAATTTAAATAGCATTCTAATACTTCATCCATAAATTATTATATCGGCCGCAAATTAGTATATAGGGTTTCGATCTAATTCGTTGTTTTTGCAATCAAATTCGTTTTGCAAAAACTTCTAGTAAATAGTAAAAATGTAAAATTTAAAAAGATTTTTTTTTTTTTTCATTAAATAACATATTATCGTGAAATATCTTTTTAAACACAAAAATGTTATTAACCCCATACGGCGTAGGTGAACTAATTTGTTCAGTGAAAATAAATTCTTATTACGAGAAAAAAATACAAAGTACAAGTTTCAAACTACAAATGAATGTATCCGTACAGCTTCCGCATTGATGCCAAATGTCTCCAAATAACCGATTATATAATATGTTATTTAATAAAATATAAAAAAAATTTTTTAATTTTACATTTTTATTTAAAGTTTTTGCAAAACGAAATTGATTGCAAAAAACAAATTTGATTGCCAAAACAACGAATTAGATCGAAAAACCCTATAAACAAAATTGAAGAGAAAGTTGCAAAGGTAACTTAAAGTCTTTGTTTGTTTCATTGAATTTTTTTGCTTTGCTTAGCGCTTGCTTAGATTTTAAGCGCAGAAAAATAAACAAAAAATGCTCCATTCCACGCTCGTAGAGAAAATGAGCTCTTAGCCATCGAAAAAAATTACTTCATAAAAACGAACCTTCTTCAGCTATAGATGTTTGGGGAATGGGTTTTGGTTGTAATCGCAACTGTGGTTCTGGAAGATGAGGTCTGGAAATACAAATTTACGTTTTACCAGCGAGTATGATTTCGACAAAAACAATGACGAAGTCGATAAACGGAAGTTTCGTTATTAACTTAAGACAGTAATACTCACAAGCGCTAATACCCCCTTAAATGATAAAAGATCATATATCCGGTGATCATAATTTGTAGACATCGATTCGCTCTATTCAAGGATACAAACCACACTTTAAAGTAGGCGAGTATATAAATGATTAGTAAATTTAATTCGAACTGAAAGGTTGTGCGGTAAACATTTAAATACTGCTATTCAGTTGCTTCTTCTCCACTTCTTTATATACCTTTTAAAAACTTTTTTAATTTTTTATAAAATTTTGAGTGCTATTTTTTTTTTATTGAAATCGAAGAAGCTTTGGGCTGTTAAAAAACTTACATGTTTGATTTCGGGGAGGAAAACATTGAGGAAAAGTCGTCCGGCGATTGACCCTTTGAAGATGAATCTGGAACGTAAAATTTTTCGTTTACACGACGATATAAAAAAATTGTCCAGTTTATTGACTTTATTAAAATCTGACAAAAGCAAAGCAATCGCAGAAAACTCAGTTAATATCTACTGTTCAACGACAAAATAAAAGTCATCTATTTAAGGTTTTGATCAGACTTTGTTTTAATCCAGCAAACTCTGTATTAACGATTCTGTACCTTGTTTGCGGACATGGGTCAACGATGATTGTTTTCCCGCCTTTTCTTTGGCCCCAATCAGCTTTGCCCCTTTTGCTAAGCGATCCATTACAATGGCGATATGCTTCTGTAACTAAATACAGAGAAATCAAAGTGCTGTCACAAATAGGGTTGCAAACAACCTACTTTTACGGTGTCAGGGGAGGATTCGAGTGATGCGGTCGATGGCATGAGGGGGGTGTCACCTGCGGAACGTGACAGGATGGTTTTGAGGAGGGCCGTCAGGGAGGCGTCCACCATTTCCTCCCATCCCTGTGACACAATCTTAATCGCTATAAAAGATAAACATGAAAGAAGTTTATCGTGATCACCAATAAGCACCTACTCCAACTGTACAAGCAAATTAATTGACCTCAACGCAACTATAAAGATTGAGTTGGGTTGAGCATTTTTATCATCATTATATCATCAATTTATCCTCCAAACTCGCAGGACAACGTTGAGAGTGTTTATTAACTTAGAGCACCCGTGAAGGGATTACCATAATCTGCTTTCGAAGTTGCCAAGATATTGCTGTCCAATTAAAAGTTTTATTTTTGTTTTAGTTTTTACATTGCGATATGTAAATTTGGTGCAACTTGTTAAGAAGCCAAGCAGAGAATAGAGTCGTGAAGTGCCCTTCCCAAGGACACAATAGCATGAGTTGAACCGTGACCGTGTCATCGTCCGAAAAACGGTCGTGCCAACTACTCAGCAGGCATTCCATGCTGAAAGAATGAGCCACAAAAACTAAAGTGAAAACAATGAGTACGGTTAAAAGACCGAAAAAACCTTGGTTAAAGGCTTTACATAAAGATATAATAAGAGGATGCCAGAAGAAGAGGAAAAGCTTACCTACGACAGAAGGACTACCACAGGAGGAGCAACATGTCTTGTCTTAACTGAGGGGCAAAAAATGAATCATGATGACAATAATGAGTGCAATTATGCTTACCCTGGCTCATATCTGAACGATCAGCCCTGTACACAGTACAGAAGTGTTCAGTTTATTGATGGATATTTGTCGAAGTTCAATCGCACACGTTTGATATTTGTCAATAATATCGATAAAACCACGACGCTCACCGCTGCGTTGCACTGCGTGTACGTCAGATCCACCACCATCGCTGCATTTAACCTTTCTTCCTCCTCTTTTGAAAAATGGCGCCACAGTGAGATGAGGAGGACAAGCAGCCGGATGGCGCAGCTCAGCTTCACGCTGCAGTGACGTAATCTCTTATCGTTCTCTTCCATCGCGTCGACGAGAGCAAGGATCTTGAAACGCGTGACTGTGACGTCAAAACAAAGACGCGTCATAGCGTAAAATGACCGACCTGTGCATGGGTTCCCAATAAAAGCGTGTCCAGCCCCAGCATGGGCTGGGGGGTCTTGTCTTTGAAGCGGGTGAGGAGTCGCTTTTGTATGATCCGATGCTGTTGAGCACGCTGCTGGAGGAGTACTCGCATCTCATCAACCGATTTCCTCAACTGTGGAGGAAGAGCTTTACTGTTTTAAATCAAAACAAGGAATATCGCTTCAAGAGAGATGTTATTTTCTTGTACCGTAAAATTGCTATGGAAAGCAGTCAAATTGGATTAAGAAATTTTTTAATTGATTTAATTTTAATTATTAAATTATTGATTATGATTGTTTTATTCTGTCTTGGTTTTTGTTCCTGTAGTGCTTTAATAAAGTAAATAAATCAATTTTAAAAAAATGCTTAATCCGATGTGGCTGCTTTCCATAGCAATTTTATGATAAAACAAAGAATAATTATCATTAATTCTCCTCTCAAACAGAAATCTTAGTTAAATTAATCGCAATCTATTTAGAATTCTGCTTCTTTCAAAATCAAAAACCTGTACAATTATTCTTTTTTAAAAGTGATTGTTTAATACTTAAGAATAAAAATAAAAAAACAAAATATATATTTAAATTACATTTTACGACTATACTACAGAGTCAAAACACCAAAACGTTTAGTTTATTCATTATTTATTAAAAAATTTTAATCTGATGCTAATATATTGTACATAAAATTCATAGTGCCAGAATATCTATTAACGTAGCAAATCTAGTTTATTCTTCGGTGTCATATTAAAAGTTACGGGCTAAAAAATTCAGCAAACAAATAGAAAATATAAAAACCTTGAAATGTTCATCTATGTACGGCACGTAATCCTCAAGGTTTGGAGGTTCGGACAGGGTGAAATGGATTTGAGGATAGCGCTGACGTAATCGATAAACTAATTCATCAACGATCAACCAAAGCTGATCGATTTCTTCGCATTGTATACGGTATCGATCTAAAAACAGGCGTTACCAATGAATTATAAACGGCGCCCGTCTTGACCAGTCACTACCAACGTTTGTTGTTTTATATACAAGTAATTGATTACTGACTACAGATTCAAGGCAGCACAAAAAAACGTGCCAAATTTTAAAAATGATTATAAATTAATTTAGTAAATCAATCAAGCCCTTAAAGGAAGACTTTTTCAGTATTACTTGTGACGATCGATTTTCTATCAAATGTTTCATTCATTTGACACGAAATACAGGGTGGGCCGTAAATAACGCACCAAAGCATATTAAACAATACTGATAATAATAACACACGTTTTTATTAAAGCAAGACTTAACAAATGAACAGAGAAACACGTACACGCTGGTACAATCACAAATGAATAAGCATTGTTTTATAAGAATTGTTTTATATGAATAAGAATTGTTTTATATGCTTTGGTGCGTTATTTACGGCCCACCCTGTATAATACAAAAGTACGAAAAAATAATAAAACAAAAATATGCAGGTGATTTTCGGTTCTTCATTATCGAGAAAAAAATACAATAAAAATTAATACTAAAACCGGAACAAAAACGACTAGAGATAAAAAACTAAAAGTAAAAAATTCTTTGAAGGGTAAACTTAATTTTTAACATTTAGTTCAAGAAAAATACCGTAAATACTGTATGAGAATTATCAGAAGTTGGGTTTTGTCAAACTTATTTCAGCAAATCAGAATCGTTTTAAAACAAAACAAGAAAATGTAAATGAGCAAGCTTTTGAATTTTTTCAGATTCTTTTTAGTCGTTTGCAAGAGCTTAACAAAAAACTTTGTAGTATTTGCAGTCAAGCACAACAGGCCACTGTACTAAGAAGAACGCTAATGACGAAATACAATGAAAAAACAATCAACTCACTGGATGATTTCGCAGTCAAGATGGTCGCCTTGGCTCCGTTCATATACGACATTCCAATGCAGGTCGGACCATTTTGATCGCCTTCGAAGTCTGAAAAGAGCCACTTTGCAAACCATGAACAGGACGGGTTTATAACAACCCAACTTGATGACGCAAACAAAAACCCTCTCCCCCTTTTTCATTCTAAACCATGCCTCACTTAAACCATAGACTTTGACTTATGGCGCGGTGGGTTTACTTGAGTACTACTCCATGGTCAAAAGTTGGGATTTAAAATTAACAGCAGCACCATACCACTGTAAAACACGATATGAGAAGGGACTTCATCGAAGCCGAATCTTGGATTCTAATGCGTAATAAAAAAAGATATTATCTTGAAACTATTTTTCTTAAATTATCATTACTATTTCAAGGTTTGATCAAATCCACAAAAGGGCAAGCAAAGTAGCTACATACACGATTGCAATGGTAATTTATAGATACTTTACAATCTTTTCTAACCTCCCATTAGTTTTCGATCGAACACCAATTAGTTTGCTCACCCGAAAAAATTTCGAGCAAATTGACGCATGGCATATTGGTATCGAGCGTGACGCGCTGATCCAACTTCTTGATAGGCGCGCACGGTGACGCAATAAGCGAAAGCGGGAGACGAAAGTTTGACGTCATTACTTGAGGAGTGCCTTGGAAACAATGATAAGTCAAAGCAACCACTACTTGGAATGACGATCAATGGGTAAAACAGATATAGAATTGTTACTTGAATGCGAGAACTGGTTAATAATAAAGTGAGAACTGCAAGAAAGGGGACACAAGAAATTATTTTATTGCCTTGCTCTTTTTGCCCAGCCTTTTTCCAACGATTGCTTCGTCTACTGATAAAAATTCTACTGGCTTTATTAATGACAGTTTATAATTGGTTTTCAGAAAATTTTCTATAGACTATTATTCTCGATTCAAATATAGAAATTTCGGTTTTTCAGCTTTTAGGACCTCCGCTTGGATTATCGAATTAAATGGAATAAATCTTATTGTGAGTCGAAGTGGGTCTGATAATTGTAATTTTCTTTTAGGAATCACTCCATAAACTCTCTAAGATCATCTTGTAATTAGTAAAATACAGAGATTACTACAAATCGCATATATACCAAAAATCACTTAAAAAAGTAAATCTCGCTGCTAACAATAACCGAGAATGGTATTCAAGAAGTATGACGCATAAATTGAAACGCATACAGCGGGCAGCGGGATAGCTCAAAACGATAACAATCTGACTTGCAAGCAGAAGGACGCGAGTTCGATATTCTGTATACCCAAGTAATTTCCGTTATGTCTTTGTAAAAGGCGCTTTACAAATTCCTTAATGGAATCACGCTCACCTATAATGTTGATTCTGCTTAAAACTGAAAACAGCTACCGATATAAGTAAATTACATAAAGCCATATCAAGAGCCTTTATGGAGGTCATTGGTCTGGTACATTTCGCATAAATCACTAGCAACCATTAAAATTTCAAATTTACCGTTCGTTTTTCTGAAATAAACCATGACGCTACGATTCAACGATGAAGGGATGAGCTTTTCGACCAAGTAAAACGAAGCATGAAGCACTACTGGGTGTTCTACGTCATCTATCGAAAAAATGTCTGGTTAATTACTCGCATACGTAAACACAATTTTCAAGTTGTTCTGCTTAAATAAGTAAAGGGTGAAATGTAACCATACGTCAAAGTCACAAACAAGATAAGCTAAGCTGGATTGCAAGCAAAAACGATATATCTTAATTAGACGTCAAAATGAAGTTGGAGATAGAATATACATTTTATTATTTGATTTATACATAACGATGGCAAAACAAGCTTCAGTTCATACGGCACCCTGGACAAAAACAAAAAATGGAAAAGAGTTGGGGAACCGGCGGTTCAGGTATGTCGCAGCGGCCCGCATTGTGACATCTCGCTTAAGTAATCATCTTTTTTAGTCATCGCGCTTAATATCGACAAAACTTCGTGGATTAAATCGTGAAGTAGGACTTTACGTCAATGCACTTGTTGTGAGGGAAAAAGTTTTGTTTTCGAAAAATTCGCATAATAAAAATTTTATTGTGATCCATTTACCAACGTAATTGCTATTAGTTTACCTAGCTCTAAAAGAATTTACTAGAACACTTACAAACACTAGGAAAACTATGACTGGACAAGGTCGAATGAAGAGGCTTTTCGATTGGTATAAGCACCTGGACATCGTTAATACGCCGAGAGACTTTCAAAGTAATCTGAAAGAAGCAAACGTGTGAAAAGTAGAGTAGACATGGAAACTAAACAGCTTTGCACGTTTTTCTTTGTAGACATCAAATGGCATGTGTAGGCACATGCCATTCTTTGTAGGCATGTGCCGGCACAAAAACTTTTGCTTTGTAGATTCATTTGATACCTCAATTTCATTAATCTAAAGCTTTGAAAAGACATAAGAAAATTAAATGAGAAAAATCCATGTGTATTTTTAGATTTATTTACAAAAGCAACGTCTAACTACAGTCTCCAGTGCGGTGGTGTTTCTTTGTTAACTATCTGTCTCGCACGAAAGTTAAATTGGAGACCGCTATCCAAGACATGCTGCAGCATGTTTAGGTGGAACCGGAGTACCGACTTCACGTGTGCCGTGTCACAGGCGGTGCGCATATTGAACATTTGTAAAACCTTTCATGAAATTCAGGTACCTTTGAATTTCTTATTCAAATTTACAGGAAAAAATCTTGTTTTGGTCAACATTAAACTTGTTGAATTTCATTTGATTCGACTATGTGGTTTCTGTAATATTTACATGTCAGATGATGTCAAATTTTTAAAATATTCTGTATTTTAACTCTTTGTGTCAACAATCGATTTTTTACAATGAAAACAATGTTCCACCAGCGCAACTGCAAAATTTTTTATCAATCGATTTTTTATCGTGGTCCTATGTTTTGGAATAAAGTTTAAAACTCATTAAAAAATAAAAAACAACGTTTGGGTTCGCTTTGCAAAAACTTTCACAAATTTGCGTGTAAATACACAGAGTAATTAATTATTCCTCCATTAATGCCGGAGCTAATTTAAATATTAAGCAATAAAGTTTGCTACAATAATTTAAAAATTAAATGCTAAATAGTAATTAATTATTTTTAATAAAAAGGTATTTTGGTTTTGGTTTTTGTCTTTTGTTTTGTTAGGTAGCTCAAATGCAAACAAGCAACCAGTTGTCAACTATTGGTAAAGCAATGATTGCAGATGACAATCCAATCCCAAAATTTAACAGCGATTGAAATTTGTAGTTTAAAAAAAATTTTTTTTATTTGTTTTTTGCCGGTTATATTCATTTGAAATGGTCCTTTTGACCCGCGGCAAGTTTTTTTTTGTGGGTTTCTTTGCCTGCCTGACCCCTTTTGGATCTTGACCCTTTTGGTCACAGAGTTTGTTGTTTCTCCCACCCATTATTATACAACATTCTCTTCCTATGGCTCGGATGTCTATACTTGATTGCAATTAATATTAAATTTAATTAAAATTGCTTTTAATTTGAATTTTTCTCCTTTTTTCTTTTGTTCTTTTGGTGACGCAGCCATGCTCCGTAGTGTTTTCTTTTTTACTTCTTTCCGTGCCTTCTTCTTTCATGCTGACGTTTTTCTGCGTCTACCTTTTCTTGACTTTCGACTACTTTTTACTGTGTAAAATTTACTATGTTGGTGGTCAAGAATAAAATTAAAATGAATAAATGAACGAAAAAATAGAACATGAAAATGAAGTTTTCTAACTATTGAAAAGTTTGTATTGGTTTTACAAAAGCAAATCAAGAATGAATACAAAATTGCTGCTGAAGCTGATTATTTTTAACGCTGTTGAATTAAGTTAAAAAGTATTGAATTACTGATTTTTAGCTCACTTTGAACAAATGCTGTTATGAACTCTAAAACGTTTTACGAAAATTTCATAACAATAAAAAGCAATGCTTTCTAAAATCATTGATCACACTTTCTAAACAAAATTAGATTTCCAGGTACACAGAAAAACAACTAAACACTACGGAAACTTACTTGAATGGTCAAGGAGGGAAATTCTTGGGCAACGTTGGCTCGTTTAGAAGCAACCTAGACGAGAAATAGATTAAACCTACAATTCCGTTTAGGCAACGACTGTCTACACCAGTATTTCTCAATCTTTCGTGGCCTTTTGCGGTTTTTCATATAACCAGTAACCAGTTTTTGCTCTCATTTTTGCAGTTTGAGAAATATTGGGTAAAGTTTTATTGCAACCGCGTTGAAAAGATTTGGCGACTCTTACAGGGGTTGTGACCTCAGGCTGGTTTAGATTCAAGTCGTTTTTATGCGGTTTCATGCAAACAACCAACATCAACCATTTACGTCCCGAAGTAAGGGACACAACTTGTTAAGAGGGGTTAGCTTGAGCCTGCATGAATCCTTCAAGTCATCATCATATAATTGAATATAGTTTTAACCGAAATTCTGACGCATTTTTGCATTAAGTCAATTTTTTTATTTGCAAAACTATAGTCATCCTCAAACCTCTTGGGATGGCTCGCTCAAGCACCAATAATTTTAAATACCCCCGTTAAAAATCTTAGGCCAGCGTGCCTAACATTTTTAGCCTTGCAAGCAGAAGAGGTGATTTAAAAATGAGATTTAAGGTGATTTATATTGCCTATTTTGGAAGGGTTAAGGAATTGCTCCTCCAAGATAGCTTTCGAAGAAAGGCATCAACAACAACTGTGATCTCCCAGGCCAATCAACCTGAATGACATCATAAATACTGTCTAAAAGAAAAGCGATCACCCGAAAAGGGGTGAAACTGCTGTGTGCTGTGCTTAAAAATAAGCTTAGCGTGGCCGCAGGATTTTAATCTAAATTCAAAATTTTTTAAGACTATTTGAAATTGAATATTTAACAATAATTGATTTTAGGTGGCCGCAAAAATTACGCAACGTTCGGAGAATTCTAATTTAGAATATTGCTCTAAACAAGGTTACCGACGCTTTGTCGATGGTCTTGGGAATCGTTAAGGAAACCATCAGATCTTTTTTGGTTTCTTTATCTTCTAATGCATCACCTGAACATATTACAAAAGTGAACAAACTTTTAAAAAAAGACTACATTAACAAAAAAATTTGTCAAGGCAATAATAAATGTCATTTTGCATAAGTTATACAGTAAAATAGCAAGCTGAAAACAAAAAGTACGCAAAAAAATGTTAAGCACATGCAGTACTTCACCTGATTTTGCTAAGTGCTGAGAGATTAGCAGCTTCGTATCTCGAAGTTCTTTGTCGACTTTGTCGAGACTCAAATTTCGTTGCTTTGATCGCGGCAGCGAAAACAACGTGGGGGAAGTTCCCAGGAAATGACACGACACATCGCACTGCTCGGTTGCAATAACAATCAAGCCCTGACAGCCGCTGTAAATGAAAACAACTAAGAACTCATTGGGTTAACAAATGAATTTCAGCAAACTTTATGCGACGTCGATGATAGGATTTGAAAAAAACAAATTCAACGCAGCAACGACTTAATTTTTGGACAGCTGCGACAATAAAATTATATGATTGTAATGCACAATTTCCTGAGTCCTGCGAGGATGCCAGGACCACTCGAGCAAAAGGCGCTTGGTCTGTGCCACAGCAAATAACTATTCGACGGGAGACAATTCGTCGACAAGCCACACCGAAATATTGCATAAAACAGATAAAATCACGCCAAAATAAAGCAGCTTACCTGAAATTACCGGTTTCAACAATAACCGCCTCGTCGTCTAGCTTCGCGGCCCAATTCAAGACTGCTCCTTCATAAACTAACAACTGTTTTGAATGGGTGCAAGCGATTGTAATGGGAAACTTCCCCTCAGGGGGAGAGTAGCTCTTAAAACATGATAGCGGATCTTCGAACTTCTTCATGAAATCCAACTTACCAGTGGTGTCGAAACAAAACAAGGAGTGCTCGCCTTCAAATATACAAAAGACTAACAGTCAAGCTTTAGCAAGTAATTGTATATGTTTTTATTTGTTTTTATGCGCGTTTTCAACTAAGATTTTTGTGTTCAACAGAACTACCAAACAGGACTGAGGAGCTACCCTAATTTAGGTTAAGCTCCGATTTTCCGGAGCCACTTATCCTTAAACTGCAGCTCCAGCTCCAACTCCAAAACTAATGTTTGACTCTAGCTCCTGCTTCAGTCAAATCTTTAAGATTTTACCAATTTTTTTACACCGCTGTTCTTTGCCGTGCATCATTTGTGTTATTGAGTTTGATGTGTCATCGTTGTTGAGGGTCAAATTGCTACTTTTACTGTCCTTATCAGATGTCAGCAAATTTTTTATTTTTATTTTATTTTTATCTTTATATTTATCCTCCTGACTCGCAGGAAAGCGACGGAGGCGCTATACATAGGGTAAGCAATTACCCCGACCTGCTTCCGGAGATGCCAAGATATTGCTGTGCACTAGTAATTTAATAGAGATATTACTGTAATTTAGAACTGCTTGCCAAGACCACTAAGCAGGGGAAAGTGCCGTAAAGTGTCTTTCCCAAGAACACAACAGAATGGCGCGAGTGGGTTGGATGTTTATGGGTTGCATGTTGCATGTTTTATGGAGATAAGAAAAAAATCAAAGACGGTTAAAGTCCAGAGCGTTTATAATCAGTTAAATTTTAAGATCAAAAAACTTTTGTAACAATATTTTAGAAGCCCTAACAATTTCCTCCGCATACAATCTCCTGAACGCGTTCTGTTTAGTTCATCCAATAAATTCATAATTTCAAAACAAAAGCGCAAGCACCCGAAAATTTTTTTGCCAACTTGTAATCGCTTTGGTGAAAACTACATTTCAAACAAAGCGATTGTACTTTGTATTTACGATTTTTAATCGCTCTCTGACGAGCCTAATAGGCCAAAGAAGCTGTTGAGGCATATACATAAATGCTAAAATAAAATTTTGGTGTTATAGTTTAATTAATTTGTATATAATAGAAACACACTGCGAATTAGCAGTCATGTATAAAATGATGAACTTTAAGCGGAAGCGATAGTAAAAAAAATTTAATTATATAGGGTGTCCCAGAAGTCGGGCACCATATACTCATCTTGAATTTTTTTCCATGTTTCAAATTTGATTTGATTTAATGAATTTGATAACTAAAATTTTCCAAATATGAGTAAAAAACTCACGATACAACAGTCAAATTGATATTTATGTTTGGAAGAAATTGGAAGATTTTATAAAACTTAAATGGTGCGCGACTTCTGGGGCACCATGTATAACAAAGTATTGGCAATATTGTAAGTATTGCAAAAGGTTGACTCTTGTTTCAATTACACTTGAAATTGCTACATTTGCATGTTTAAAAAATGTAGTAACTGGTACATGTAGATTTTTAAAAATTCTACCTTAGAACACTGTCTATCTGTCTGACGCTGACGATTAGTACGACATAATACAGCTTCTTGTTTGTTAGTAAAGAACCGTACGTAAAATTAAAAAAAGTTACTTTTTTGTCTACAGACATTGCTACTGTTTTCAAGTATTTGATGTTTTGATAGTTTGTGCTTAATCGTTTATCGCATCCTAATTACAGTAGTTTGCAGCTGCATGTCGGTATTTACTTTCTGCGTTCTGCTATTTCAACCAAAAAACGCTCGCGCTTCGCTCTTGTTGACAAATGTTCTTCAATTTTGGAAAACGCGTAAATAAGTTAAAAATTTAGCTTTGTGTTTTAATTCTGAGGTACACAAATTGCTGTAAAAAATATACGCAATAAACACCTTTTTTTCGTATTAATTCGAATGTTTGAATACAGAAAATTACACTCAAATACGAACTATTACAAAATATTTGAAATTCTATTTAAAACAAACCTTCTAATGATCAATAACATTTAAAAACATCTGTAACTGTGACTCTATGACACTTGAAGCATAACATTTTTACCAAAAAGCAACTTAAACCTTACAAACTAATTAATAACATGCTATTACAGAAATAACAATACCATTAACGAAGATAGTGCAGAAATATCTTACCTAGTACTACAATCAAAGGCTTTTTTTGAGGAAAATTAACGACTTGGATTTCCATTGCATTTTCTCCAAGAACAAACGACCAGTCGGCCTAAAACCACAAAACTGTCGCAAAAAAGTGTTCTGAGAACTTCACTTCTTATTTTAATTTAGGAAAACTAGAATAAAATTTTTTGTATATGACAAAAGAATGGATTTCCGAGGAATCTTTTTTTTTAGACAAATAGTTTCAGGGTGTAAAACTTTCACTTCAACTATTAAGAGGGTTTCTGACACTAAAAATAATAGACTTTATGCGTTCCAAAACTTGCAGCAAAAATACAAACCAAAAATAATCTTTAAATAGTATTCAATCATATCAAAAAATTTGACTCACTAGTTTTTCAGTGAAAAGCTGTTTCAAAATTTCTTATTGAGCTATTATGTCAGTTGAGAAATATTGGCTATACCAGTGGTTCTCTTAACTTTTTTAGCAAGCAACCCCATTGCTTCTGTGAAACAATGGATAAGCCCCATTAATATCTTAAGCAAAAAACTTCCAAAAATGTAGAACAAAACTTAAATAAATAAAAATGTCCACAATAAATTGTTACCAAACTCGAAAATATTTTAACTGGCCACATTAAGTCGGTAACTTTATAGCAAAAAGAAAAAAATTAATCTGCAATATTAAAACTAAAGAATTTTATTTGAAACCCAGAAAATCGCTGACAGGCCCCTAAGAGTCCTCAGACCTCAGTATGAGAAGCATCAGGCTATATTAATTACGTTTGCGGTTGTTCTCAATGAAAATCAAGAAAAATAACAAAAAAACTGATAAAAGCAATACGAAACTAGGAAGTTTTTTTTTAAATCATTCTTTTACAGTACAAGGTTTTCTGGATCTGCACTGTTAACGGATCATATTTTCCTGGTCGGGAGCTCGCCCGAGCAAGTATGTAAGAGCACAGTGGTTAATATCGGTAAAATAAATAAATAATATAATATCGATAAATATCGGTAAAATAAAATAAAATCGGTAAAATAAGAATACTATTAAACGAGTGTGGCGGAAAATTTTTGCTTTTCGCTAGCTTTTTTCGAGACCGCTTTCAGTCTGAACCGATCTTTCTGCCTTAACGCCTCCAACGTTTTCCTGCGAGTCAGGAGGATAAATAGAGAAGATGGTAATAAATAATACATTTGTATAGCCATTAAATGGTTATCCTTTCAACTAGGTTAGTTCTATTTCAAGCCTTTGAAATACTAATTAGACTTTTTTACTAAAAGACTACAGAAAATGGATTTTATTTTTTCTAATAAGAGTGATTAAATCTATACATGAGAACAAGCTTGTCTAGCCCGATGTAGATTAGAAAAGACAACTTTAAGCCGATTAATGAAGAGACAAAAAAAAGGAGACTTGGTTGATCAAAAAGGCAAAATATTAAAAGCACTTATGTTGGCCATGAATGAAGAGTTTATAAACTAATTTTACTTCGATTTTCTTTCCACTTTGGTGATCACTACTTTCTTCATCTGTCTTCGTATCGGTTGCAACAGCCAAAACCTGGTAACTAAAAAAAAACAATCCGCGAAATACATATCAAAAAGAAGTTTTTAAAAAGAACATAAATGTAAAGTTAATTCAAAATTTAAAAATAAATAATGCTTCAGGTTGCAGAAAATTTAGAAAAATTTGCTTTAACACAAAGTATATTGGTCAGAGTTGAACTTAAATGGTTGTTTGAACTATGATGAGTATTGCCAGCTTGTACCCATAAACCACTACTAACACAAACAATTAAAAGATTTTTATTAATAAGTCCAAGGCCTGAGCTAATAATCAAAGAAAAAGCGCTGAGTGTTCACGCGCCAAATTCTCTGGGACCGTCTCTATTGATACCGGTATTAACATTTGAGTAAAGTAATTGGTCATTTGTATACAAAAGCACTTTTTTGTAGAGTAAACCATTGTAATTCTATTTATAGAGTAAGCAGTACTGCAGTAAAAAAACACTATTGATTGAATAGTGGTACTGACAATTTTTTTAAAGCAGCTAAATTGCAACACAGTTTCTGTCATAATCAGTACCTCATTGAACCAATTAAAAGTTAACATTGAAGTTTACTACAAATGATCAATGCACTAAAAAAAAATTTGCGAGGTTGCAAGATTCATCTTTATACTTTTTTAACACCATCTGTAATGTAAAACTAATCCACATTTAATAACATTTAAAGTAGTTCAAAGTGCAAGGTATGCCACTTCTGTTTCTAAATGGTTTTGATCACATTAGGTTATCACTGGGTCATTTCTTTTACCTAAAAAATTCTTTTTTTTTCCACTTTTGTTAAATTTTGACTTCACATTTTTCGCTTGGTATAGACGTTTTTATGCAGACATCTGTTTAAATTGTTGCAGAAGCGCTAATTTACATCAATTTAAAAAGTATATTTTTTCGGCCAACAGTGAGATAAACCTCAGTTTAAATTGTACATTAGTGATGCATGATTACGAAATCTACAAAATGTATTCTTTTGCGTAACATTTAATTCAGATAAAAACTTCACAATGTATTCAGAAAAATAATTTTATGCATCAGCAATTCTGAATTTGTTGTAAATGTTTTTTTATTTTTTTCAATCTCTATGTATTTTCCTGATTTTCTAGACAGCATCAGAGGCGCTATACTTTAAGTAACTCTTAAGTGATTCCTGACCTGTTTTCCAAAATACCAAGTGCTGTCTGGTTAAAATTTTTATTTGGTTTTTAGTTTTTATTAGAGATATGACTGAAATTTAGTGTTGCTTGGTTAAATCATCGAGCAGAAGTGCTGTAAGTGTTTTTCTTAACAACACAACAGAATTACGCAAGTAGGTTTTGAACTATGACGGTGTTTACCACATTCCCTATCAATACAAAACTTTCAACTACTAGGCCACACTGTCAACTTTTTGTAACAAACATGCATTGAAAAGCATTTTCCTTTGATCAAATGATAATGATGATATTTTAATTTTAATGATTTTAAAATTGGTCAAGTATTTTTAAACTAAAAATTGTGAAACTTGTATAGCTGATTCAGAGCTCCTAAAGAAAAAGGAATGAAAAGTTTTTAAGATTGAGGCTAAGTGGTTGCAGCCTCAAAGTTTTAGAATATTTAGTATAAATTGCAAAAACAAAATATTAAAAATATTTTTGGCTGCATAAAAAATTGCAAAAATATGCAAGAAATGAGTTTTTGTATGTGAAATTTGAAGTAAATTTTGACCTATAAAATTCAGTTAAAAGATTCTTGAGCAACAAAACTAATGCTGTGTAAAAGCCTGAAAATTTGGTGACTATTTGGATTTTAGTGGATCCTAGTAATTTGTAGTAATCAGGATAACTACAGGACCCAAGTAATAACAGGACCAAAAATTTGGAATTCTATTAGTCCTAACCTGAGAATACTGTCATTTAATAAATTTAAAAAACATTTTAAATTATTTCAACTTTCCAGTGATTAAATTCTTGAAACTCTTAGAATTTATTTTATGTATTTTATTTATTTATTTTTTTGTTGCTTGGTTAGTCTTTAACTTAATCTTAATGCTATTTTTACTTTTTTGTTTTGTCTTTTTGTGTGTATACATATTCAATTTTCCATATTGACATATAGCTTGTACATTCCTGTATTTCTACAGGGTAATTGCTTAACTGAAAGACCTCACAGTCCTTTCAGAATCACCCTGTCCCAATTTATGAATTTGTACTATTATATCAAGCCATTATATGCGACAAATAAAATAAAATAAACAAAACTACTGGTTGATCACATATAATTTCATTGTCGATGAATGGTGGAGTGGTTAAGTGCATGGTGATTGTGATTGACATGGTCTCAGTTCAAAACCTACTAGCATCATTCTGTTGTGTCTTTGTGAAAGACACTTTACAGCATTTTACCTGCTTGGTGGTGCTGCAAAGCAATTCTAAATTTTAGTCATATCTTTAAAAACTAAAAAAATAAATAAAAAGTTTTTATCTGACAACAATATCTTGACATTTCTGAAAGTAGGTTGGAGCAACTGCTTGACTGTTTTTTTAAGTATAGTGCCTCCAATGCTTTCCTGCAAGTCAGAACAATAAATATAGAAATAATAATAATAAATTGTACTTGTCAGAAACACAGAAGTTAAAAATCGTTCATTGGTGGCAGGTTTAAACAAAATCAAGCTATTGAATGAGATTTATAGAGTTAAAGGGAAAAGAATAAGAAATCATTATTTTATATTAAGTTAAATGAGTTGATGTCAAGTTCAAAAAAGTCAGTTTAACTGGGACAAAGTAAAAAATAATATTCAAATCAAGTAGACTAAATAGAAATGCTTTTTGAGACATTTATTATTTTTGTAATTTTGAGTTGTAGCTTTGTATATCAACTAACCTAGCATTTCAATCTTTAAATATTTCTAAATTTTATAGGAAATCATAGATTAAAACAGCAAAACCTACATTAATAGGGCATTTCAATTAAATTAATTACGTCATTATGGCAAAATAACTTCTGTTTTTTAGCAGGCAAAAAATTTTAGAACAACTACACCAAGTAAAAAGTGGTAGATTAACACTAAAACAAAATTTATCTTGATTATGGAAGGCAAATGTACTAATCTCATACTTTATATCTTATTTATGAGCCAGAAGTGTTGCACTAAAATTTTAGGCTGAAAACCAGACTAAATGTTCAAAAATATAAACAGTACACATGATTTAAGATAAATATTGTAACAAATGAACACTAATTTAAACAATATATCAGCAGCATGGTTGAGTGATTATGAGTGCCAGGATTGTGATCAACATTGTTGCAGTGCAAAACCTACTTGCACTATTCTGAAGTGCCCTTGGAAAAGACACTTCATGGCACATTCCCTTACTTGGTAGTCTTGGCAAACAGTTCTACATTTCAGTCATATCTCCAAAAATTTCAAGCAGACAGCACCAGAAGCAGGTCAGTGTAATTGCTTGCCCTATGTATTAGCGCCTTTATCACTTTCCTGCAAGTCAAGAGGATAAATAAAGAGAGAAAATAAATAAAAATAAATTAAAAATTATAAAACATTTTACCTGTAAGCTTCTAGTGTTTGACTAGATGAAGCTGTTAGAAAAGAGTCTATATTGGAAGTGTAAGCCAATGGACCAGGTAATAAAAACCCAGGCAAAAATCTTTTAAATGCATAAGTTTCTTGTTCAAATACTGAAATAACTCCATCAAGTGATTGAACACAAATAAAATCACGATCTGTCACAATCACAAAAGTATTTGGCAATTTAAATTGGATGAGATAATGCAATTAAATTTGACTATTAATTAGATGATTGAACACAAATTGAATTGATTCTTGGCTAAAACTAACAATAAGCAGTCTAGTTTTAATGATCAAATAAGTAAAAAAAAAGCAAAGCAAGAATTTTTTAATTACTATACATTGTGGCTTTAAAAACTGATAAAATCAACAGTTTAAACTTAGCATGATATTTGAGATGCAATTTAACTTGTTTAATACCAAAGAGTCATTGTCTTAACCTAATACTATTAATATTGGAATTGAAACAATTAAGAGAAAATAATATTTTGGAGTGAATAATAATGGCTTATTGCCAAAACAAAAATTGTAAGAAGTCAGATAAACTTGCAATAGAGTTTTATTAAAATAGCAAATATTAGATATTACAAAAAATTGTTTTTAAAATATCTTATTTTCAATCTATAGCTTTGTCAACATTGAGTTAAATGTCAATAATAAGGCTTAAATTAATAAAAACAGAATATTATGAAGTCTAACAAAGCTACTGTATAAAATTAATAATATACCTTTTATTCCACCGAAAGGTCCTCCTACCATGTTGGCAGCAGAACGTTCAAGTTTATGCTGATAAATTTTTTGCATTTTTAAACTAACTTCTTGCTCTCCAACACTTTTTGTAAATTTATAGACAGTCAGTAATCTTGGATGTAAAACTGCAAGATGAATATCTTTGTCAACTCTAAAAAAATAAGTTTATGTTCTTACACAAGTGTTTATAATAAGTTATTTTAACTATAGTCAACTAATAGAATTTGAAAGTGTAAAATTAATTATTTTTAATTCAAAAACTTTTCATTAAACCTTAAAAAAAAATTAAGTTTAAAAAAGACTATAACAAAAATGCTAATTAGTGAAACAAAAACTTGAAAAATTTAATTTTGTAACAAAACATATTCATTGCAACATACGGTACAAAACGTCCAACTGATAACTGTAATATAGGACTTTCTAAATTTGCTTCCAGCAAAGAATCATGTAAACCAGTAGAGTGTCTTTGTGGTGAATATATGTGCAATAATCCACTATAGCTTCCCAAAATGATTTTGTCTATTAAAAAATTGAGATTAACAGCATTTCACAAAAAAATGAAAAAGACTAAAAGTAAAAATATAGTCTTTGGTCTACTCCGTTCTCTGCAAGCTTTTTCTTGCACATCATACTTCATAAACTTTATAAATTTTTTGGAAAACCTGGACCATAATTGTAAAAAAATCCAATCATTTAAATCTAATTATAATTAATTTTAATGAGCAAGAAAACCTTGCTAGAGTTTGAGTCAAATAAATTTTTTAACAGCTGTAAAGCTTAAAATTCAAGAAAAATTTTTTTCTTTTTTAATAAAGTATGTTTAGATCATGGTTATCACACAGCAAACTTAGTATTGTTTTACAACATAACACTGGGTTACAACACAGCAGTTGCACAGAATTGGTCTAATTTATGATGTTACTATAAAGAACTTCAATAAAACCATATTTTTGTACCAAAAAAGATTTAAATAATGTTTTTTTTTAATCATCTATTTTTGCCACAAATATTAGCAAGCTTTACAATACTTAACCAAAACACAACAAAGCAACTTACACATGGGCAGTGATTACAAAATTTTCTATTGGCTATTTTAACACAACTAAAAAAATGTTCTGTTGGCTATTCTTATATGATTTCCATGACCAGATTCTTCCTATATTTAAAGTTAAATTATCACTGAAGTTGATTTTTTGGTAACCTGAGGAGCACCAACTTTAATTCTAATGATGTAATAAACTGTAATAGCTATAGCTGCTCTCAAAACAAGTTTAAAGTAAGATCTTTCTCTGGTGATGCCATTATTATAGATATAGATCAATTATTGATAAACAAATTAGAGTAAATTTTAAAATAATAGTTATGATTGTTAGTTTACCTAATTATTTTATGTTATACAAAGGATGTTGTTTAAAAGAAGCTCTAGCAACCCCAGAAAAAAGCAAAATGACCCACTAAAAAGTCACAACCCCCAGGTTGAAAACCATTGCTTTTAAGTAGATTATGAGACAGGTTATATTTAATTTGTGTCACATGACATAGTAAGATAGCAAGTTTAATAGCATATAAAAATACATAAATCAAATTGTAAAAAGTACTTTGGCATACTAATTACTAAAGGAAAGTTGTGACACACAATCAAAACATTTGTTGTAATTTTTTTTCAAAAAGCAATAAGCATTCTAACTTTGATTGCATATTGAGCAAGTAACTTAGATTATACTAAGACTAAGTTAGAAAAAAAGCTAGTTGCCAAAAAGTTATAAAATTTTACATTCTTAACCCAGACAAATAAATTGCTATTTGCTTTTGGTTAATTTTACTAAGGAATTTTGTATTTATAGTTCAAAGACAACAAATTGTCTTAGGAAGTATATGATGGCAACATTAAAAATGGCTGTTAAATAATGCTTTTGGGTCTTGCTCACTGTTGGCTATTACTAACTTTGCAAGACCTAGGAATTCCTTAAAATTTAAAAGGTAATCAAATAAACTTGGCAAATAGCAAACAAGAACCATCTTTTTATCTTGAATATTGTCTTTATTTAGCCCTCTGATTTGCAGGACAACATCAAAGACAATAATTTTTGGATCTCTTTAAGAAGAGACTGTAACTGTTGTTTGTCAGTAAAACTAACCAAGAATCCCCTCTACAGCACTAGGAGGCAGTAAAAAAGAAACCAAGACAAAAAGGATCTCTCAAGAAACTATAGTAACCACAGGGGGATTCTGGGTTAGTTTCACTAACAAAAATCGCTCACGATCACTTAGTAAAAAGACCCAAATTTTCTTAAATTACCTGTACCTTTAAATTTTTGCAAAGATGCTAAATATTGCAATCCAGCTGAGATGTTTTTATTTTGTTTTTTAATTTTTCATATAGTGATGTGATTGTAAATTAGAGCAGCTTGCTAAGACTAACTACCAAGCAGAGAAAATTGTCATAATCTGAAGCAAGACGGAAGGCTATGTTGACTACATGTGCAATTGCACATCAATGTCTACAAGTCACTATTGCATTCTAAACCACACTGCTGGTTTTTTGAAAAACTAATTGCAGCAGCAAAAAGGTTTATATAGATGCAAGAACAGTGCCTGTCATAATGATGTGACACAAATTAATTCTATCCATAGTTGTAGACTATTTGCAGGGATTCCAAAAAATTTAAAAGGTTGTGAACTGAACTTGGCAAGTCATGAACGATAACAGACTATTCTATATAAATACAACTCAATGCAAAAATTAGCATCTTACAAATACTTTTGTTTCTTTTTTATTAAAAAATTTTTAAGTTTAATTATGAATTATGTCAAAATAATTGTAAAAGTTACTATGAAATGATATTCTCTGATACCTAATTGGTTTTCCACCAATTTACATTTACTTGTCAAGTAATTAACTGTTTCATTAGATTAACTTTACAATGCCATTATGATGATAATAAATACTTCAAACTGCTGGTTCATTTTTTATTACTAAACCAATAAGTAGAAACGATAAAAAAACAAAGCCAATATAATTTTATCAAGTTTAATTGCCGGAGTTAAAAATAAAATTTAAATTTAAACATGCTTTACCATATCCATCTGAATCGTTATCTATGTTTGCTACACATAAACAACCAGTACCACATTCTTCTTCTGTTACTGTACGAGAACATCTCCACCATTCATTTACTTGAAAAAGCGACATTTCTCAAGGAAATATGTCATTAAGAAGAGTGCCGATCAAGTATTACACAACTACTGTTAATACGTCAGCTTGAAATAAAAATAAAATTAAATGGAGACAATAAAATAAAAACAAATTTAACAGTTTAATGTTCAGCTATTCACTTTAAAAAAACAAAAACACCCCCAATGAAAACTAATAAACTGACTGCACAGTTGCATTTCGATTGACTGAAAAACTAAATTTGGGTTTTCCATGAAAATAAACAAAAACACCAGATAAGGTTTTAGTGGCCAGAATAAACTTTCATAAAAAAAAAAGAAAAGGAACGCACTTTAGGATTTATCAAAAAAATGACACAACAAGAATAATAATTGGTAAAAGCAATACCAGATTTGTATTACTTGATCAAAGAAGCAGAATGTAACCACAAGTCTAACATTTGAATGACTCGAATCAGACCAGTAATTATTATTATTATTATTATTATTATTATTATTAAGCTGCATTACTTGACTGCTTTCCAAAAACTAATAAGTCAGAAATTTAATTAGAAAATCAGATTCTCTAACAATATCAGAAACTACAAATAAATTATGAGTAAAATCTGTAGTTTGTACAGCAATACTGTGACTTGCTAAAAAGTCAATCAAATTAATCATAATGCAAATGCACACAAGCCAGCTTCAAGCATTTGTATTAATTAATAAATATTGAGCTAGTCAAACATACTCAAGAAACATTAGTATCTTGCTTGATTAATCATAAACTTTAGTATTTCCATTTTAGCTTAATTTAAGTTTGTTTTTTATAGTAATACCTAAAATAAAAAGCTTTGCAAATTGTGTTTTCCATGAATGATAAAAGTAGGCTTTGTACGGAGATTATGTTAAGCAAATTTGACATCAATAAAATGCTATATTTACTCAGCCACATTGCCAACAAACTTTTGGTTTGTAACAATTATTGTTACATTGTTCACGTAAAATATTTGCGAAGTAGGTATTGGGTACAGGTTTCAAGCCAGCATGCCTTTTGTATTAGCACTGAATAATCAGCGCTACTTTTTAGTGCATTCTCATGCAGTTGTTGGGCATCCAGCATCACGGAGATTATGTTAAGCAAATTTGACATCAATAAAATGCTATATTTACTCAGCCACATTGCCAACAAACTTTTGGTTTGTAACAATTATTGTTACATTGTTCACGTAAAATATTTGCGAAGTAGGTATTGGGTACAGGTTTCAAGCCAGCATGCCTTTTGTATTAGCACTGAATAATCAGCGCTACTTTTTAGTGCATTCTCATGCAGCTGTTGGGCATCCAGTGATGCCTGGTGAGCCTTTCAACTTGAGCTGGCTGTGACTTAGCATTTGGACAGAGTCTTTTAGACTTTATTTGGCTGCTATATATTTATCCCTTTGGACGTTGTCTACTTTTGGTAAAGAATTTGGTAGTTTGATTTCCTTTGCTCTCTGCCCAACATCATTGAAAACCGTTTCCAACTAGTGCTGCAACTATTGTTTTATTTTTAATAAAATAAAATCATAAAGTCTGGTGCTGGTCGTGAAGTGCATTTATGCGGAGCTGGAAGGACGAGGCAGTTTGGCAACTCCATCACAGAAAAGCACAAAATAACTGAATTTTAATTTGAAAAATTATTCTAACATTGGCATTCTAGTACATACCAGTATAAATAGCAATATTTATTCAAAAGTACATCAACAAGAGTTTGGTTTTTGTTGTATTACCAAACTTTTTCATCAATTGAACATATTAATTAATAGCAAATGTTTTGCAGGCGTAAAATTGAATTTTATTTAAATGCGCTAATTTATGCAAATAACAGTTTCTTGTTTATTTTAAATATCAGGATTTTTGTTTGTAAAACCAACCTGGATCTCCCTTGTGGTTACTATTGGTTCTTTAAAAGATCCTTTTCCTCTTGCTTTTTTTTTTTTTTCTATCCTGGTGCAGTAAGGGGATTCAGAGTTAGTTTTGTCAAAAAAAATTGTTTATGTTGACTTCTTAAAGAGACTTGATTTTGTTTGCTTATTGCATTTGGAAAATTTTTAGGTAAATGTTCAAGAAGCAATAGTAACCACAGGGGTGATTCAGGTTAGTTTTCATTTCACTTTCATAAGGGGCTATCAGCTGCTAAGATTTTCAGAGTTTTGAAAGGAACTGTAAGTTGTTCTAGTGTATACAAGGCAGCAAAAAGGTTCAGAGAGACTGGCAGCTGCTTACCAAAGATCAGGAGCACCCCAGAAAGGTCCGTAAAAACAAAAAACTCATTATAAATATCAGAGAAAAGTTGAGACAGAATCCTCAAAGAGCACCAGAAAACTTGCTCAAGAGGCACATGTTAGCTGTTCAATTATGCAAAGGGTGCTGGTAAATAATCTTAAGGTCAAGCCCTACAAAATTACCAAACGACAAACTCTCTGTGATACCACAAAGAAAAGATATGAAAGATCAAAGATACTTCTGAATAAGCTCCTTGATGGCATGCGGCCACAAGTTCTCTGGACAGATGAGAAATTATTCATCGTTCAAGCTATTCACAACAGCCAAAATGATTGGATTTGGATTGAATCCAAAGATTCAGTGCCTTTTAAACGTCAAACTAGAACTAGATTTGAACATTGCACTAGAACATCAAACTAGAATCCAAAGATTCAATGTCTTTTCAGGTGGCAAAAACCAGCTTCGGGCAGTGTGGGCAGGGGTTACATTCACAAGTCTTGAAACCCTTTGATTTTCATCAAGACTGGTGTCAAAATTAACCAACATGCTTATCTGAAGATGTTAAAAGGTAAAGTTGTTCCTTGAGTAAAGAAAGTCACTGGAAATAAAGGAATTACCCTTTAGCAGAACAGAGCAACCCCTCAAACAGCCAGATTAGTCCAGAACAAGTGCAAAGAAAATTTTAAATAATTTTGGCCCAAAGAACTATGGTCTCCATTTTCTCTTGATTTGAATCCAATGGACATTGGGATATGGTCCATCTTGGAGCAAAAGTCCTGTGCTGTATCCCACTCCTGAAGCAAAAACTGACTTAATCTTGAGCAGAAATTGATACTGAAACTGTGAGTGCCACATGTGCTCAGATGATTCCTTGTCTCCACCAAGTTATCAAAGAGAAATGAGGATATATTGAATAACTCTTGGATGTTATTAAAAACAATAAATTTCTTTTTCATTTAATATATGAGTTATTTTTATTGACCTACATATAACTGAGAAAACTTAACTTTTATTTGTCCACACTTTGCTCAACTAGTATTTTTTATGATTTTTTACAGTAAGTAACAACAAAAAATAAAAAGTTATTAAAGTATTTAGTGGAAACAACAAATTTTACAAGATCTTTTGATATCAAGCAAAATGAGGTTGTAAGCAAACACTTTAAAAATTTCTTAAGCTTACTTCAGTTTACCAGACCCTAAACTTCAAAAATTCCATTAAAATAACTTTGCAAATTTACTAAACCACAATAAACAAAACTACATATTTATTTAAAAACAGCAATTGGTCTACCTTCGAGACCCTGCATTTGTACCTTTTATAGATCAGAAAATATAGATTCTAAATTGAAATGAGAGAACTACCGGTATCGTATTTTGCCATGTGAAAAACAAAACTGAAGATTAATCGCTCAATCATAAGAGGCCCTTTACACTACGAGCGTTAACCGGAGTATTCCTTCTTTATTCATTGATTTTTTTACTTCTCTTAGAGCTTAATTCTAAAACTTACACATTCCATTTATTTGAACTACAAACCAGGTTGCTGTGTTTCTTATTTTGCAAATCAAAGTGTACCGGTAGTGTTCGTATTTGGTGTGACTTGACAAACAAAAATCCGGATCCGCGAGCTTGGTAAAACATTAGATCCGGATGCGCTCCGGATTCTTAAAATTTTTTTATTTTTATTTTTATCTCTATATTTATCCTCCTGACTCGCAGGAAAGCGACGGAGGCGCTATAGATAGGGTAAGCAATTACCCCGACCTGCTTCCGGAGATGCCAAGATATTGCTGTCCGCTTATTTAGTGGATATTCGCTCCGGATCCGCTCCGTGATCACCTCTGGTTTCCAATGAAACTGTTTGCAATACTGCCACAAATGTATTTGCTGTTTACTGAAAAAAATTAACACCCTTATCATCATCATCATTTTTGGGTGGTATCTTTAAAATGTACAGGTTGGCGTGATCGGCGTGGCCGACGTGATCGGCGTGCTCACTGGTCAATGTAGTCGACGTGGTCGGCGTGGTCTGCTTGATTGGCGAGGATAATTTGGAATGTTTAAATTTTGTTGATCTAATTGTATTTGTAGGCCTAATCTAAATTAATGTACAAACAAGAGATAACGAATTTTTCTGTTTTGAAAAACTTATCAACTTAGTAAGGTTTGCCGAACTAGTTAATCGCACCAACTTCGTCCAGGCAAACCTTGCCAAATGATTATGCTTTTTATAGTTATTTTCATTACAAATATAGTCGATTTTAACAAAATTCAAATATCTTCTACAGTATAGCCAAATTAGCTAACTTCTCAAAACTGAATGATTAGTAGCCTATAGCTATTTACATTACAAATACAACCGGTTTCAACAATAAATAAATATTTTATACAACTAACCCAGTCAACCACGCCAATCTAGCCCCCCACGCCGACCACGCCGACCTGTACATTTTAAAGGAACCCCCAGGCCAGGTCTTTTAACATAATCCCGCCAGCGAGTTCTGAGTCGCCCTTTAAGCCTTTTGCCATTCGGAAGAGCATCCATTAGTTGCTTTGCTGTTCGTTCGTCGACATTTGTGTCACATAATCATACCATAGCGCCGTTGCGATTGTTCTATGCGGAGTAGCAGCTGTTCGATGTTGAGAGATTGACTAATGTCAGTGCTTTTAACCTTCTCAAGTAGGGATAAACCTCTGACTTTTCGCAAGAAACCCGTTTGGGTTGCCTGTACTCGGGATCTCACTCTTTCGGTCATTACCCAATACTCATATCTATCCTAACCATAGATGAGGATAAGAACAAAACTGATCTGAAAACTGAAAGCTTTGCATTTGTACACAGTTCTCGTTTCAGTACAACCGATAGACAAAGCTGGCGCATCACTGCACTTGTTTTTCCAATACGGGTGTCCAGTTCGTTGTCCTGTCAACCATTACTCGAGAATATGTCTCCAAGATACTTAAACTTCTCTGCCTGCTGGAGAGTTTAGTAAAAAAACCCATTTGTTTAGAAAGGAACACTAGACAGGTTGCCTTGACATACACATAATCTCAGTTTTAGCCATAATAATTTTCATCCTAGCATGCGTCAGAAGCCGATCAAGTAGGCTACATATTGGAGATTACTTTCGTTTGAGCTTAACAATGCAAGGTCATCCGCAAACAGCAAGCACCGAACATTACACTCCCCAAATGTGACGTCACTACTGGAGAAACTGTCCCTGCCTATCTTGTCCATGAATATAATAAACTATAGAGGAGAAAGAACACAGCCCTGTCGTAGTCCAACACTGACAATAAAAAGCTTTGTTTCCATGTCATTGACACAAACACAGACTTCTGACTGTATGTTCAACCATTTAAAATAGCTTATAGCTGATATCTCACGTCATACTTCAGCCACCATTTCCATAATTTTGAAAAACTTGCTGAGGGGCAAAGATCTGGTCCATGGTGGATCTGCAAGGACGAAATTGCATTGTACATCTTGAAGTTGTCGGCAGTGTGGTCGAGTGGTTAAAGCGCCGGACTCGTGACCAACACAGTCTCGGTTCAAAACCCACTCGCACCATTCTGTTCTATCCTTGGGAAAGACACTTTACGGCACATTCCCCTGCTTGGTGATCCTGGAAAGCAGTTCTAAATTACAGTTATATCTCTATTAAATTACAAGCGGACAGCAATATCTTGGTATCTCCGGAAGCAGGTTGGGGTAATTGCCTACCCTATGTGTTAGCGCCTCCGTCGCTTTTCTGTGAGTCAGGAGGATAAGGATAGAGATAAAATAAATAAAAAAAATAAAATTAAAAAATAAAGTTGAGGTTTGACTATTTCACGGCATCACTTTTCAAGGTACTTTGCCTAGACTTTGTCAGAAAGACTTAACAAAAAAATGCCCCTATTGTTAGTGCACTTCTTCTTGTTTCCTTTTTTGTGAAAAGGTATCAACATACTAGTCTGCCATTGCTCCGGTACTTCACCAGTTTTCCAAGCTACACACGAGTCAGTCAACGAGCCCCAAAGTTGTTCATAGCCTTTAACATTTCGGATCGAATATCACCTTCACCAGGGACCTTGCCAACTTTCAAAGGTTTGATTGCTGTGTTCACTTCTGCTTCTGATAGATAAATGTCTTCACAAATTTGTTCCTCAGAATTGAGATGTTTTCAAATGTTGGATTTTTACTGGATTTAAGCGCTGACAAAAGGATTCTTTACAACAATTTAGGCTGCCCTTTTGATGCTTCAAAAGCACACTATTAGCACTCTCGATGAATGAGGCAGCTGGTGTTTGTTTACCGCGCAAACGACGTATGGTTTGTTAAAACACTTTGTTTGCCGATCTGTAGTCTATATCCAACTTTTGTCCACATTCTTCTTCTGATTTTTCTTTATACTGTTTGACAATAGTGACAGCAGTATTACGTGCTGCGGAGTACCGCAATCAAAGCTGCTGAGAGGATTTGTTTGATAACCAAGCTCTTTACGAAAATTGCACCGATAGCTTTTTTAATTTCTTGGTTCCACCAAGCAGTTCTTTCTCACTATCCGTTTGACCTTCCACACGTTTGCAACCACAATAAAACAACGACGACAACGACGACGACGCAACCACAATTAGCTGCTGCAGATGTAATAACTGCTGATTTAAATAAATCCCACTCAATGTCAACTTTTTCAGTAAAGTCAGGGAGTTCTCTGAAAAGGGTTTCAAAAGCTCTGAACTTTGCTTGCAAAACTATGTGTCACTTTTTGTCCGCGAGTGACTCTCAATTTATTCTGTAGGCTATGCTTTTCGTTCTCTGATTGTTTCCTTGTTCTCGAATCATTCAGGCCTTTGATTTTCAAATTATTTCCGAATGTAGGCGACTAGGCGATGGCCAGTAAACAGTTCAGCTCCTCTCTCAACACGAACATCGACCACAGAAGAAAACAAGTCCGCTAAGACAATACAGAAATCAATGATACATAAAACACTGTCCCACCGAATCTCTGTGCCAATTGTACTAGTGAATCCTCTTGTGTCGAAAAAAGGTATTCACAATGCACAATCCGTTGGTGGCACAGAACTGTAGCAAACACCATCCGTTTCTGTTAATTTCGGAGTCGCCTTGTTTTCCGATAACATCCTTTATGTCTCGTCGTCAGTACCCATGTGTACATTCAAATCACTCAGTTGGACAATTGATTCTGCAGGTGTTACTTTCTGTAAAGCAACACCTACTTCAACTAAAAAAAAGCTGGTACTGTACTTCAGCGTTTGGTGCCTCAACCTGCAAAATGCATAGTGACCGTTCTTGTAGCCTAAGCTTAAGGAGACAAACCCTTCCTCGAGGGGGACCCAATCAGTGACACGGTGGGCCAAGCGCGCGAGGGCTTACAAAAATGCCTTCCCCGGCTGAGTAGACATGCTTACATCTACATCTGAGTTGAAAAGCTTTCAGCCTTCATTCAATTCAACAGTATCATAGAACCACGACACTTGGTAGAGGAATCTCCAACAATATCAAGAAGATACTGCTCTGCCTCCTAAACCAATTCGTGCTCTTTTCCATTGAGTAAAGTGGCGTTCCAGTTGCCGATGTTCCCGATGTTCGGGACCAACTCGAGTACAGATACTGTTTGCTGCTCCTATTTGCCTCCCCAAACGCGTAGCGAATACATTGATGAGGTTCCAGTTACGGTCATCTTGTGGGGAAAAATGTAGAGTTTTCTTGCGAAACTTTACTAATCACAATTAAAGGTGGGCACAGAGCGAACTCGGAGCGAAAGATCCGTAAATTTGGCGGAGGCGGAACGGATACGGATCCCTCTTATTTTTTAGTTTCAGCATTTGTACCCCCTCCTCCCAAGCATACAAAAATTTTAAGTATGAACAAACTTGCATAATTTTAGGAATTCTAATTAGATTTCGGTTTTTCCTATGGCAATGCAAATTGTGAACTGTTGCATGATTTTGGTTTGGAATCCACAATCCAAAGAAAAAGTTCTTGCAAATGCATTTGTTTGTTTTATTGAAATATCTCTAGTTTGTTTTTGTGATTTATAAAATACTTAACTACAAATTTGATTAAAAAATTAAAGCTTAAACTTTGGTAAACTGAAGTAAAATTGAGGAAGTTAATTGAATTTTTTGGTTTGTAACCTCGTTTTTCTTAAAACACTTATCGTAGCTAAATAATTAAAGATGACTTTAAATTTATTGATTGATCGTTTAATTGATTGGGCTAGGTTATTATTGGTAATAAACTGTAATGAAACTCTTGTTGATAAAAGTTTGAATAGATCAGTATTGATACTAACATACTGATATAGTTACTGAAATGTCAGCATTTCAATTTTTCTAACTCAATTTGAAATTATTGTTCTTACACTTATGCATTATTTAAAAAAAGTTTTTGAAGTATGGAGACTCTTCAAAAAATCACCATAAGTTTGTAAAACTAACTCGGATCCATCTGTGGTTACCATTGCTTTTGGAAGAAATCCTTTTCCTCTTGATATCTTTTTTATTCCATCCTAGTGCTTTTGGGGGGATTCTGGGTTAGTTTCACCAAAAAAAAATTGCTTACAATCACTTCTTTAAGAGACTTGAATTACGTAGAGTGCTTTTCATTTTTGATTTAAATACTCAATGTAAAAGAACATTAAGTTCTTGTTGAATCACATAAAAGCTTAACTGTTAATTCTGGTATATTATAGTTTTAAATTTCTGTTAAAATTTAGGCTGCAGTGTTCTGTAAATATTTTTTAAGAAGTTTGCTAAAGCAGTGTGTGTGGTTATATTTTTACATCATTATAATTAGTAGTGTATCTTTATTTCTTTTATTATAAAATCTGTATTTGTTTTATCATAGCACATTTGTCTGTATCTGTTTTTTCAATTTTTTTATTAACATCACTTATTAATAAAAGCTTGATAAAGAAAATTGTAAATTAAGCTAAATTTGAGGTGCTAAAGTTGGTGTTTGAAATATTATGTACTAACATTTTTGAGGTTGGTTTTCTTAGCCTAAGGTACATATTTGGAAACTGATTACAAGTTTATATTTTAATTAATAAGGTTGTTTTTTTCATCAAATAACAATTATTTCATACAATCAGCTGACTTGACTCATTTTGAAGTTATAATTTCTATGTTAATATAGAATTTAATTTTTTGTAAAATTTGTGACATGCTTTTGTTAAACACAAGAAATATTGCAGATTGATGTGAAAGTTCAATTAAGATGTATTATGTTAAATGCCATGGTTGTTGGGCTTTATTGTTAGCTAGTGGAAAGACATAGAATCAAACAAATTTTGTTTAAATCAGGACTGGGGAGTAATGATGATTTTGTGGTTAGTTTTACTTGTACTCTGGAGTAAAATTTTTTTTATTAATGTTACTTTTTTAAAAAAGGTTTCCACTTAGAATCAGTCTCAAATTTTTTTATTTTCATGACAAAATCATTGTTTCCCCCCCCCAAAAAAAGTCTTCATTTAGAATCAGTCTCAGTTTTTGCAATTACAATGTTTTAAAAATTCCAGATGTTTTGCAGTATAGGAATCAACCCAATAATGCAATATAAGAGTAAGGAATAATAAATATGTTTTGTTACTCCTACTCTTACTCCTACTCTCCAGCCCTGGTTTAAATAAAACATAGGTCAATGAAAACAATGTTCCACCAGCGCAACTGCAAAAGACACTGCTAAACCACAAGGGTATACTGGCGGCGGTTCTGATATGCTAACCACATCGAGTTAGCTAACACGGATACAGGTTAAGACAACCAAAACCCTGCAGTTCCCATTACAAACATATAGTAAGAATGGTCAAGTCAATCAACAAGCAAGTGCCGACAGACCTGTTTCGTCCTTATTAGGACTCATCAGGACACTACAGCTTGTTGTTGAACCCAGCTGAAAAAGTTGAAAACTTAAACAGCTGGCACAACTTCCTGTTTGTGGTTTTTACACCTCAAACATCCAGTTGTGGACCTGAACGCTGGGTAGGTAGTACAATGAAAACAATGTTCCACCAGCACAACTGCAAAAGACACTGCTAAACCGCAAGGGTACACTGGCAGCGATTCTGATATGCTAACCACATCCAGTTAGCTAACACGGATATGGGTTAAGACAACCAAAACCCTGCAGTTCCCATTACAAACATATAGTAAGAATGGTCAAGTCAATCAACAAGCAAGTGCTGACAGAATCCATGTTAGCTAACTCGATGTGGTTAGCATATCGGAACCGCCGCCAGTATACCCTTGCGGTTTGGCGGTGTCTTTTGCAGTTGTGCTGGTGGAACATTGTTTTCATTGTACTACCTACCCAGCGTTCAGGTCCACAACTGGATGTTTGAGGTGTAAAAACCACAAACAGAAAGTTGTGCCAGCTGTTTAACTTTTCAACTTTTTCAGCTGGGTTCAACAACAAGCTGTAGTGTCCTGACGAGTCCTAATAAGGACGAAACAAGTCTGTCGGCACTTGCTTGTTGATTGACTTGACCATTCTTACTATATGTTTGTAATGAAAACATAGGTCTATATGAATATATTTGGTTGATTCATATATAATTTTCATTATCTGATCTTTAATTTAACTTACTATGTAAATAGAATTAACAAGTGTTAATCAGTGGTATATTTACCATTATTTTCAATGACTTTTTCCCATTTACCAATTAACTTTTTCTTGCCATCCAAATATAAAAAAGAACTTTTGGATGTACTTGATTCACTTGCTTGTTTGTCTTAAGTAATTTTTCGGCCTTGAAAATTATTCTGTAAAGACTTAAAGAGATGAAAATCAGTTGGGGTGAGGTCTGGGGAGTATGGTGGATGGGGTGAAACAGACTAGTTGAGTAAATTTTTTTCTTGCATTACTTTTGCAGCATATGGTCTTGCATTGTCATGAAGAAGAACAACTGTTCTTATTTTGTACATGGCAACAATTGCAAAGATGGAAGCAATGGCAAAAACTGTGCCACTTTCTTGGTCATATTTGCTATCATTGTTATCTTATCATTTTTGCTATCCTTGCCTTGAAATATTTATTGCTTAACATCATAATTGGTATTGTAGCTTATATACTGGCATTCATCTGTAAATATTTTGAATAACTTTTTGTTACTTGTATTTGTGTGTTTTATGTTGAAATTATGTACTTTATGTATTTAAATTTTTTTGTAATATGCCAATTAATGTAGTTGGCTTGTTAACTTTGTTACCTCTTTACTTAGCCATGCAAGCAATAACTGCTTTGCAAAATTTGATGATTATAATTTTATTTAAAATTTGTAGTCACTTTTTTCCAAGATTTTTCTAGATCTGCAGCAAATCCAGATCTTAAAATGTTGAAACAAGCAGATCCAGTATGGACCTGGTTCTTTTTTTGCAAATTTGGATTGGTGGGATTTATATAAAGTAGAATCTGGCCACCTATGATCACTACCAATATTTAATCATTTTCTTTTTTCTTTAGCACTTATTCATATCAATTTTTCTTTGAATTAAAATATATTCTGATTAATATGTTCTGCAGAACAATAAGCACATTTGGATAGGTTTGTCAGAAATATAGCTTAACAAATATGTAAAATAGCTTAACAAATTGGTAAAACAAAAATGCCAAACTATAGCAAACTATCTTTGAATTTTAACTAATTTTCAGATTAAAAAAGTCTGACATTAAGCTTGAACTGATTTATCACTTAAAAACCATTTGTTTTGATAATCATCTTTTACATGGTTACACAAAAAATTAATCTTCAATTTTAAAGAATGTTTCATTGCTTAGTGCTGCCGAAGTATTGTATTGGGCAATCAAAAAATAAACTGGTGTAGCTTAGTGGTTGTCAACCTTTTTAAGCCTGTAGACTGGTAATATTGTATATGAAAAAAAATTTGGCGGAACGGTAATCTTTTTAGTGTCTGAAAAAATTGTAATAAACACAATAAATTGATAAAAAAAATTTTTTTATTAAAACAAAAGCATTTAGCATCAGAAAAACTCTATTTAATGTGAAATTTACTGCTGTCTTCTTGATATAATATGTAGTAAATGTGGTTCTATTGAAGTTTTTGAATGGCAAACTCAGGGGAGCCAGAAGTGGGGGGACACAGTGGGGTAAAGAATTTACAAGAAGGTACTAGGTACTTTTTGATATATTTTCTTCAAAACCAAGCTTTCAAACTTTTCTTTCTTGATTAGTATTGATTTTTGATTGTTTCTTTTATGACAATGCTGGTACTTTCCATCATTACTATTCATTTAAGTTTAAAATTGTAGATTTTGGTTACAATTCCAAATTTCCAAAAAAGTTACTTTGTGAAATTCTTATCTTCTCTTGCTTAGTCTTTTTGGATAATTGTTGTAACTCAGTTGAAAGATAGTCTGGCACCATTTCTCTCAATAACCAGAGACTGGTTTCTTAATTCATTTTCATACCTTTTCTTCACCACTTCTTTTGAAACCCTTAGTTTTGTTGCACACTGCAAATATATTGATGCAATAACATTAAAGAGAGCTATTAAGATCATTCAAGCAGCTGAATACCTTCACTAAATATGCAAGTTTACTGATGCACATTTTATTGGATAAAAATTCTTTTAATGGGAATGTTCATTCACATAAAAATTGATTTGCTTCTTCCCTCAACTCAAAAAGATGTGCAAGAATGTGTCCTCTTGAAAGCCAAATCACTTCTGCATGGAAGATAAGATGGCAATTTTGCACAGCCATACTCACACACAGTGCCTCAAGAAACCTTAAATGCAATACTCAGTCACAAGTAATTAATAATCTTAACTGGTCAGATCATAATGTCATTAAGTTTCAGGCAACAGTTTCTGGGAAACCATATGTTCACAGCGATACATGCAATGTGTAAACAGCAGATTTTTGTTTGCAATTTTTTATTTTTGTGGTCACACCCAAATGACAACCAGCCATGTTGGCAGCTTGGTCAGTACACAACCATACACATTTTTCCCAATCTAATCTTGATCTTGCTTTTAGTTATTAAGGAAAATCAATAATTACTGTTAATATTCTTCTGACATTGTTCTACTTCTGAACTCATAGGGCTTTCTGAAAGAGTAAAATTGAAATAAATTGTTGCAGACCAGCAGAAAAGCTAATGTGAACCAGCACGGGTTTGTGGACCGGTGGTTGAGAACCACTGGTGTGGCTTATGTTTTTTTCTTAAAGTTATAAATATTTAAAATTTAATAAAGCAAAGATGATATTTAAAAGTTGCATGAGGTTATAGTTGTTGTGGTAAAAAAATACCAGTCTTTTCAAGAAGTTACTGTAAGCAATTTTTTTTTGGTAAAACTAACCCAGAATCCTCCTTTTGCTACCAGAATGGAATAAAGAAGAAACCAAGAGAAAAAAGATCTCAAGAAGAGATGGTAACTGCAGGGGTATCCAGGTTAGTTCCACAAACAAAAATTGCTTACGGTGACTTCTTGAAAAGACACAAAAATACACAGTTGATTTTAAACAATGCCAGTAGTTTTTATGCATTATTCATCATATAATTAGAAAGTATGAGCATGTTACATTATTGTTCAATTAAGTGTTTTACACAGATATTACCAATATTTTCTAGTTTTTATGAGTTTGATTGTTTGCAGTATAAAGAAATAACATGAAATACTGTTGTTAATTGCTTTAACATGATCTTTCAGATACAATCTAATTTTTGAAAAAACATAAAGGTATTCTTATGTACTGCTATATGATTAGATAGCACTGAACCTGATCTTAGAAATGGTGAGTAGTTTTTCATTCATGTTGAATTTTTAGTTTAATTGTTTTGTTTTTTACATAATATTGTAATAGATATATAAACCACTCAAGTTTTAAGTAGCAGTTTGCATAGGCTTGTTCTGTTCATTACAAACTGTTGAATTGTTGTTGTTTGAATGCCAGTTAAACTAGTAATTGTTATTTGTAAGAATTTTTTTTTTAACAATGTGAATATTATTTTCTTATCTTGTAGTTAAATATTGATAGGTAGTAATAGTTAGGTAAATTTTACCAAGAAAAAACGCTTTCTTTCAAAGAAACTTGAATGCTCATAACACAGCCTACTTTGTTTTTACTATTTCCTTGCATTCTTGTATTAATAGGAGCAAGCCAGAAATTTGTCTTGGCCAGGACTTAAATTACATTTATACCAGTATGTGATTTTATTATGCAAATTTTATGCATTTTTATTCCTATTGTTCCAAGAATAATTTAAAAAAAACAAGAAATCAACTTTTTTAATAAAGATTTTACTAAGTATCATAATCTTTCATCTTTTGTTCAAGTAGGTTTTGTAACATTTATGAATAATTTATAAAAGATTCATATTATTTTTTGTTGACATATGAGATTGTTGTGTTTAGTTTTAACATGATGATTTTTTTTCAATGAAGTGATTGATGATATTATTTTTAATCTCAGTTATACAGGGTGGACCATAATGATGGGACACATTTTTAATGCTTTTTTCACAGATTATATAAATGACATAGAGTACTAAATTTATTTATTACATAACTTATACACAGGAGTTTAATGTATTATCAAAGATCTAAATACTACTTCACTGAGATGCTCACCATCACGACTAAAACATTTAACAGCTTGATTTTTTATATCACGTAAAGTGCAGTTTAGCATATCAGCTGGAAGAGCGGTAATCTCTCTATGGATACTTTGTTTTAGTTCCTCTGTTGTGTGGGACCTGCCTAAATATGCCTAATCTTTCAGGTAACCTTACAGAAAAAAGTCCACTGGGTTAGATCAGGTGACCTGAAATGGCCAATAAATATTCTCAACTACATATGCAATTTTTTGGGAGTCCACGACGTTATGAGGGTCACCAAAATCTGTACCTAAAAGTAATGAAACTTGATATAATATTCAGATCTTAGATAATACGTTAAACTCCTGTGGATAAGTTATGTGATAAATAAATGTAGTACCCCTTTGTCATTTATATACTCTGAGAAAAAAGCATTTAAAATGTGTCCCATCATTATGGTCCACCCTGTATTATTCTATGATGATTAATTATTTTTTAAGAAAAGAACAAAAAAACACGAATTCAGAAATTGGTTATATACAGTTATATTTTACCTTAAGAGTATTTGAAAACCAAAAGGTTTTTATTGTCAAATGCTTTTTATTGATGTTACACAAAAACAGAAAAACATATAATTTAAGCATACATTCAAAAATACAACAGAAGTCCTTTAGTAAAAAATAGTAATAAATAATAACCATCCTTAAAATAAATTTCTATAGTGGAAAATTAATGTTTACAAAAAAGCAATTGCATTCAGAAACAACTTAGCATACAGGATCATCAATATTTAGCTTTGCAATTAATTTCAAATTAAATATTTTGTATTTTCCCCTCATGTAATGGAACTTTTGATATTTTCTGATGAATCTTTGTACTCTCAGGTATTTAATTTATCCATGACTAAAGTTTTAGACATAACATGTGGTAATTGTTGAGCTATATAAGGCCTTGAAGGTGAAATGTCAGAAAGAATGGGCCAAAGTATCCTGGCATGTGATTTTTGAATCTTGTAGGTCCTTTTCTAAGTGTCTCCAGCTTGTTGATTTCTATGGTAGATATATTGAGTACTGTAGATTTCGTTGTATAAGTTGAAAATTTGACAATAAATTTTAAGTTTAAGAATCCATCCTTGACTTATATGGTGGTGATGTTTCTCATGACATGAATTCTAGTGAATTTAGATTCAAAAAACCATTGCAAATCAAAATTATACAATATGTCACGTAGTATTTATTTATAAACTAAAAAATACTAGTAGTCTTACTTGTCAACTATCTAATTCTTGGAAATAGCACCATCTGACAGAGTCTGCTGATGACACAGTTGAATAGCTATGCCTTGCCTCTGATGCTGACTGAAATATTCCAACCAAGCAATTTGAGCCATAGAAGGGGTTGAGTTATATGGCATATGTCAAAATCAGGATTTTTAGGTCAAACTTATAGACCTTCACTTATACACCATGTCAACTTATACACCGGAATTTATGCTAAATCTTATTTGTACTAGATTTCTATTTACTTTGCAATGATATTCTGCCTGTGTTACTCCAACTTTGTTTCATTTTATAAATAAAGCTTTTTCAAGTTGTAATGCTAAATATTGATGACCCTGTGGTGTCATTTAAAGCTGTTTCTCCTATCACATAAAAATTCATGTTAAGCATGTAATCCTAGTTTTTAAGATAGTTTATTATTATATTTTTTAATGCTTTAAACTAGAAATCTGTAATAATCTTAAGGTTTCTTGAAACATAGGTTCAATGAACAAGTATTCCCCATTAACAGTATTTGAAAAATTGGCTCAAGGTTTTATATGCTCAAAAGGTTAATGAGTTTTATATCTTAATTGCTTAAACAAACATTTGCTTAACAATATCATTTAAAAGTGTAATAGGATAATATTTTAAAGGATAAGTTTTGCTAATAGAAATATACATATTATGATTAAATAATTTGATTTTTTTAAATTATCAAAAAGTGTCTGTCAAAATGTTCCATTGATGAAGTAGTGTTAGATTTTTTTGGTAATTAAATACTTTTAAATAAAGAGTCAATTTAAACTGATGGATATACACCAAATTTGAATACAACTTAAAGAATTTTTTTTGTTTACTTTGGTGATTTAAAAATAGTCAGTTCTAATTTATTCATTGTGTTCTTAAGACTAAACTTTTTTACAAAACCAAACACTAGGACGAAGTGATCCACAACTTTTTCCTATCCTAATTTCTAAATTCATTTTTCATTATCACTATGCTACATGGTGATTACCCTAATCAGAAACCAACATATATCCATGTAAAAATCCACCTGATGCCTTTTGTACCTGTTAAGCTACCATAGGATTGCAGATGACATTTTTAAAAAAATGTCCCCAAAAGAGGAACATAGGATAGGAATGACATGAATGCAATAGTCCTAAATTATAGCCCTTGGATAAGAAAAGGTTAATGCTTTTCTGGCTCTCTTTTTAAAATTTTTATCTCTTATAATGGATCTAATTCATGTTAACTTCATTAGATTAAAACAGAGATTGGCAACCTTTTACATATCACAACCCAAAAACCAAATTTATAACAATATGGCAAGCCCCCCACTTTTTCCCAGCTTCTAAAACTTTTCTTGAATTGATCAAACATTTCAACTTGTATTGACCTCAACTATAACTGGATGTATCACGGTTTTACTGCCATATAGTTTGTTTGAAATTGTTATGTCAAAAATTAGAATTGTAAATGAGACATCAGGCTATATGCTTTTAATATCTAACGAACATGTCACAAGGCAGATAATTTTGCTTGGTGGGATGTAGGTTGCCTACCCCTGGGTTAGATGATTGTTCATTAATCAATCAAGGGATTGTGATGCAATACAAAGTTTAATATTTGCTTTGTTTTTCAGGAAAGTGATGAAGTTCTTATAGGTCTAGAAAGATACCTTTCTGAGTTTTTTCATATTTCAACAAGTAATCAACGAAAGCGGGAAATAGGTAAGAACAATAGGTTTATTTTATTAGTTTTTTTCAACTATCTTTGATTGTCAAAAAGTTTCTTAGATGTTTAAAAAAAATTGAAATTAAAGTTTCATTAGTTTTTCTTTATGTTTTATTAAAATATAATGTTGAAAATAATGAGTTAATATTAAATGCTCTGTATATTTTTCACAATTTAGTTGGAAATGTTTTGTAAAGACAAATTTTTGTATTTATTATGCAATTTTTTTGTTAAAAGTTAAATTGTATTTTATAATTTTTTCAATTGGCTTTATATTTTGGTTGGTAGAATTGTTAATTGGTGAGCAGTTTTTTTTACAGTCTTAAATTTTTTTGCATATTTATAAGACATTCTATTTAGATAACTTTAGTATTGTTTAATGTTGTTTATTGAAAAATATATTTTCATTTACATCTTTGAATGCCAAAATAAATGAATATATTTGTATAATAGTTGTTTCAATATTTTACAAATGAATTCTATGCTCCAATTTTAGCCTGAAAAGTATATAACTTTATATATAGATTATTGTTTAAGCGTCTGCTTGTCTTTTAATCAGGGGTGGAGAGCTAGAATAATTTAGGTTGGGCTTTGACCTTAGATCTGAAGTCCATTATTTTTAAACTGTAGCTCCAGCTCCAGAGTCAATGTTTGTCTCTAGCTTTGGCTCCAGCTGTGACTCTGATTTGACAAAACATATATAAATATTGGTCTATAAAAGATAGCTAGATGATATACTAATCATTAAAAATCTTTTAATTGGCACTTTGCTAACCCTAAGATTAATTATATACTTTCTTCAATTTAAGAATTTTATTTTTATTAAATAATGAATTAAGTGAATTCCAAATGTAAAAATATATATATTGATAGGAGCTGGAGCCATCAAATTTCTGCTGCCTCCAGCTCCTCCAAAACTGGCTAGTTCCATGGCTCTGGGCTTTGGCTTCAGCTCCCCATCCCTGTTTTTAATAGTTAAAATAGTTATATTGTAAAGATGTTTTTAATTAATCAATTTTTTAATATACGTAGGCATGTACAAAAACTGATATTAGCAATAGAGTTTTTTCAAAACAATGCTGCATTAACCATGCATTTACCATATCTATAATATGTTTTTTAGAAGAACAATTAAGTCGATTTGGAACTCAGACAGGATCATGGAAACATTGCTTATATGTTTTCACCAAAAGCCAAAATGAATACGTTCTTATGTATTGTCTTTCTGTATTAGAGGTATATATTCAAACAACTATATCATTAATCAAAAAAATGTCAGTTACCTATCTTTGTTTATGTAATCTTGTTGTTTTATTAAATACTATTTCCCGAAATTAGATAAAAATTTATTTATATCATTATTTATGCTTTGATTTATTTAAGATGAGAAAATATGTTTCAGAATTTAGTAAATAAAATGTGGATTGGTTTTGATCCAGCTTCAAAAGCAGAAATTCGTACCAATCTAAATCAAGTTTTATTGCTTCAACATAAAGTAAGTTGGATTAGCTATTCATACACCATGTCATTTAGTATACAAATTAGATTATTTATTTTGGGCATTGAAACAATTTCTATTTTTTTAAGTTCAGGTTGATTTTAACTTTTTGAAAACTGTCATAGCATGTGCATAAATGCACTATCTCTTACATTTTCTCTGAAAATTTCAGTTAGAGATAGTCTTTTGGATTAATAGCAATAGTTTTAAGTTAGATTTGTAAAAATTAAGAAAATTTTGTTTCTTTTTTAGACACTACCGCTTTTCATTACGCACAAACTGATCAAGGTCATTGTTGATATCGGCCGAGTAGACTGGCCAATGTTTTATCCAGATTTTTTTACCAGTTTACTTCAATTGGCTAGTTCTACTGCAGGCGAGCAGTTTGGCGATACAAGATCAATAGGACTTGCTGCTTTAAGAATTGCTTCTGAAGAGCTTGTTTCTCCCCGAGAGGATATTTCTGGTCAGCGAAAAGAAGAATTAAAAAAGTTGTTATTGCATCAAGTTCCCAATATTATTAAAGTTATTACAGGTATAATGATTTCATGCATAAGCTATTTTTTAAAGTTATGACTTTATGAAACTAATTTGTACCATCATGTATGCATTTTTAGAAAACAAATATTTGCACAAAATATGTATTAAGTTGCATACATAATTAGCAAGTCATCAAAAAAATTTTGTATATTTGGCTTGCAAGAGGACACAACATCTTATTGAAAAAAATTTAGAGTTGACTAATTTTATCTAATTGAAATTTTGTTTGCAGTTTTAGGACACTTACCCCCTGGTCACATACTAACCACTTGACCAAAATAAAACCAAAATAAAACGATGCTAGGGGATTCATGACCAAAATAAAATGACACTAGGGGGGTATATAACCAGGGGGTAAGTGGCCTAATACCATTGTTTGTAGTGTCGAGCCTAACAGGTGAAACAAACTGTTAAGCAATTTTAATAAACGTTTTGTTTTTTAATTTGTGTTATGTACAATTGGTGCCACAACTGAAGTAAGTCGTTAAGTCTACTAAAAGCATGGACAACTTTCATTTATATTTGTTAAATTGTATATTTTAATTATATAAAAATATCTATTTTTTGAATTATGTAATTTTACAGATACTCTTCAAACAGAATGGTTAAAATGTTTTGAACAATTTGCTCAAATGTCAATGGCAACGCCACCGCCATCACCTAACGCTGGACAAAACAATCTGTTTGATCTTTTTACTCCAGTTGATGAAAATATTCTTCCCAAAGCTACTTCTTCTATAGATATATCTGGCCATTCTTTTTCTATTATGACTCAATCATTAGAGTGTTTGTGTCATTTTTTTAGGTAAGTCATTTTGATAATAATTAGGGGTTTTGCAGTTCTGTTTATTTGAGAACAACAAACATTATCAACTTTTGGTTTTTATGGTCATACCCTACCATGATTATCATGATAACTTAAACAATATTTTAAAAAATGACTTGCATCTTGTCTATTTCGTCAATTTGAATGTTTCTTTTTGTTGTTGTTTTTTTTTTTACTTTCACCAAAAAGAAAAATAAATCAAGATGTTATCAATGCGAGAACATCTTGATTGATTTTTCTTTTTGGTAAAAATAAAAAAGCAACAACAAAAAGAAACATTGACAAGACAGGACAAAGTTATATTTTTTAAAGATTTGTTATGTTCTCAGCAGCGTGTTCGAGCGATAAGTAACGTAGTCGTTTCAACGGCGACTGCGATCGTCATTTCCTCAATTCAACGCTTACTCTTGTGATGTTGCTGTGACCTTGCTAAAGACAGTGTACGGCACTTTCCTCTGCTTGGCGTTTTTTGCATGTTACTCAAAATTTTAATCATACCCTTAACATAAAAACTTGAAAGCGAAATAAAAAACTTTCAACTAGACAGCGATATCTTTTATCTTTAAAAACAGGTTGGGTAATCGTCTGATGGTTGTTGTAAGTTAATGTCTCCAGCGTTACCCTGCGAGTCAGGAAGAGAAATATATAATGTGACGTTGACATCAAATTAAATGTCATCGGAGTTTCGTTGAAATTCAAGATATTATGAAGTTGATTGCTAAGTAGATTGTTTGACACATATATCAAAACACGTAAGGAGAGTAATAGTTAAAATAAAAAGCAATGTTTTTAAAAGCATTAATAGCCAAAAAGCTGTCACAACATCAATTTAATAGTACTTGATAATACATAAACATTTCAAGCATGTGCAAGCTAATTAGCTTAAAAAGCACAAAAAGAAAAACGATTATTGGTAAGTCATTTTAACCACTCAAATTTGTCTTCTGGGAGAAATATATGTTGGTTATTTTTTGAACAGACGTGTGTTAAATTGAAATCGTTTTAAGTAAGCTAAATCATTACATACATTACTTAATAAGAGTTTATCAGGATTGGTTTAACCGTTGATAATTGCTTATGATAAAAAGAGCTAACTGCTGACTAAATTGCATTTATGATGTGCTGAAAACAATTGTTGGTTGCTTGTTATGCCTAACTAGTAACTCGGTTGTTGTTAGTTGGATTCCTCTCACCAGCAACATATCGCCGGAGCTTCTAAGCGTCGTGTTCCAATACGCCAGACTCGGCTGTTGTCTCAATGCACAATCGCAAAGGTTTTTGGACGTATTTTTTTCTTATTTGTGTTGTGTTGTGGAGAATGATATACAATATGCAAACAGAACTTGTTGATTGTGTTAGGAGAGTTTACGAACGAGATGTATTTTGTTATCCTCGCTTTTGCCAATATTGCAATAAAAAAGTAGAAGTAAATTTCATTTGTCCAGTTGGAAGTGTTTGCACATCTTCACGTTTGAAGTTACTGTTAAAGGCCTGGCCTGGCACGTAGGTTTATTTATTAAAATTTTCACGCTTAGCTAGGTGTAGACCAGGCTTTAATTGAGATGCAAATTCAATACCCTTTTCGTTCAAAACAGGGGTGGAAGTCCGGCTTCCTATATTCAATTGAGTGCGTGGTCCAAAAAAATGGGAAAGTGCTGCTTTAAATACTTTATTGTTGTTTATTAACGTCTTTTTTGTCGTCACTTGTTTAAACGAACGATTTGCGTCTCGTTAATGACCAAGACTCGGGAAATTTGGTGTTAAGCTTTAACTGTTGGGTTGCTTGCAAAATAATGGCCGTTTCGGTTGGTATGTTAAAAAATTCTTAGTTCATGTGGGACCCATTTGTCAAGCTTTTTGACCTTGTTTGCCGATTTGCTTCAGATGGTCCGACATAGTTGAAATGCTGACACCAAGGCACTGAGAAATTTTCCTTAACACTTAGTTATGGGTTCTGTTCGACAATCGCTCGCAAATCTTCATTCCCAAGAAATGGGTGGCTGTCCCCTACCGTCTTCATTTTGAGTCTCATCTCCACCACGAAATTTCTAAAACCATCTTCATACAGTTCTAGTTGTTGTGTCTTCTTTTGCTTTATTAATATTTGCAGTGGTTTGAGCAGCATTGTTGCCGAACTTGAACTCGTTTAAGAAAAGTAATTGCAAATCTTTTTTCATGTTCGAAATTGTGGGCTTTATCGCTTATGAAATGAGTTGTAGATGAAATAAGTACCTGTAGATAACTAGTTATGCTCATTGTTTACCTAAAATACGGAAAAAATTCAATGGCAAAACCAATTTTAAAACATACCACCTGAAACGGCCATTATTTTTTGATTTATCAAATATAAAAAATAATTTTATCATACTAGGATATACGCTCTCTTTGAACCACTCAGTCGGTTGATTGCCTTCAAATAAATTGTTTTACAAGTGAGAAATCTTTATTTTTAACTTTAAAAAACTTTTTTTAGCAGCTTGTCAATGCTCTCAACCTTGGGTTCACACGCCATGACATGCATCAATGAATTACTTTCAAAAAATTGCGTTCCCCAAAATTTTGAAGATTTTTTAATCAGGTAGATAGCCTTTTTCTCTATTTTGTAAACAAGTATATTTTGAGTTGTTAAACCTGACGTGTTTATCAAAGATTTAATTAAATAACAACATTCTGAAGACCAAACTTTTGACCATAATGCTTTATAGTCATGTGTTTTCATGTTTTTTTTTGTTATCTTTATTGTTTTTGGCAAATGAATTTGTTTTGACCGGAAGTGACCTATTGGCTTGTCAGCTTATTCTAATTTTTTGCCTTGGGCAAAATAATTATTTTCGAATGCGAGCGATGTAAAGAACGTATATAGTAAAAAGCATTTGACACGTCCAATAATATCATGCTTGTTTTGCTTGCGTTGAAATGAGAGTATGATTGGTCAACAAGACTGTGCTTTGTGCTTTTGCTCACGTTTTTGGCAGTTGAATTTCAATCATAGTCTCGTTGGTGAAGATCAACATATTCAACCAGTACTTAAACTGCCGGTGATTTGATTCTAGCTCTATTTACACTACAAAGAAGCTTACTATAATTTTTTTAATTTTCTATATATTGTGGAATAGGAAGAAGCTTAAAAATTTGTTTTGCATTTTTTCTAGAATATTTCGTCAGATCTTTCACATTCTACAGCAATTGACGAAAGGTGAAAACCCTCGTTTGACCTTCGATAACTTAGACGACAAGTTAGTCAATTTAGTTTTATTTTTTAATTTTAGCATGTTCTGCTTATTTTCTGCCTCTGTCGTAATCTATTCCTTTCGAATAGCGAAATAGACTGACATTTGGTTCTGAAGAAGTAGGTTTGGATTCGAATCCGACCTTGACCGCACTTTTTATGCTTGGTAATCAGCAGTTGTTAACGTTAGAAAGTGAGTTTAAACTGTTCGGCTCGCAACTTTTTTTTTTTTAGTTTTTAGATAGTTTTTTTAGTTTTTTTTGTTGCTTGTAGTTTACAGACATCTTAACAACTTCCGAAATAAGCTAGGTTATTAATATCGATATCTAAGTAAACCAACATTTATTTAAATTTCAGTTATTTGGAAAAGTTTATCGAGTTTCTCCGCTTGTTTGTGAGCACTCATTTCAGCCGCATCGAAACGAACAGCAGTTTCCCGCTTCTCCCATTCCTCACTCTTCTTTTTAAGTTTACTTTCAACCAGGTGACATAGATTAGCATTCACATTTCTTTTGTCTTCTTACTTCCGCGTTTCGTATAGAATTCCCACGAACACTATTTAAACTGCCTTGATATCTGGGAGATCTTTGTCGACTACGTCATCACGAAAGCCGACCAATCAAAAGGCAATTCATTGAACTTGCTGCACAGGTATGACGCGAGCGGTGTTGAAAATGCGCAGTTCGTATAAGTTCGTTCGTATTTCCAGGTACAAGGAAGGCATGGTTGCCTTTGGATCAGCTACGTTTCAACATATTCAATTCCGATACAACTTCTCGTCAATAGAAGACCTCGACAACATATCACGTGATGAAAACGTAGGCCATGAATTTTTGACCACAAAAACAGAGAAGAAAAATTAACGTTTCTTGTCGAGAGGGGTTTTAAAAACGTAAAATACCCCTCAAGTCATTATTTGAAACAATGTTATTAAACTCGCCAGATTTGTTTGCCAAAGTGCTACGCTGCTGCCGTCACAAAAAGTTTATAAAGGCTGTCTGGTTTTAAATTTCACGCAAAGTTTGAAAGTTATCAAACTTCGTCCTTTTTTACTCGACGAATTGGAATTGAGATTAGTAGGCTTGTGGTGTATCATTTAAAGCTGAATCATTTTTAATCATCCATCAAAGTAATAGAATGTGAATGGTTACGTCGCGAAAGAAATATATATTTAGAAATGTACACCAATTAAGATTTCGCTTACATACACGACAAGCACATTAACCCTGTTTCTGAAGGCTCTGTTTTATTTATTGCACTTGTCACTTTAGAGAGATGGAAATTTTTTTAACGACTTCATTTGTGTGAATAGAGCTCGCATAAGCTTCCTCATTCGTCGCATTGTGACGTTGCTTTGCTCCTCTGTGACGTATTGAATGACGTATTTTATGTAGGGCCACACTGAGTGGGAGAGCTACGTAATTGACAATCTCGAAGTCTTCGCAAAAATATGCACTCTTTTTCCTAAAGAGTTAATGACTGTTTTGGTAAGATATTATTGGAATAACTGCACTAGCTGTTTACTTTTTGGTGTATTTTTAGTCCTGATCTTGGCTTTTGTTGTCGAAAAATTAATTTAAGATAACCTTAAAAAGCGTGTTTATTTCTCGAAAACTTTTCATCTGACACTGATTGGGAGGAATCGTCAGAATAAACTGAGAGCGATCCGATCGTGCTTATATAAGAAAGGAGGAGTCTGATTGGTCGAGAAAGATTACCAATCAGAAGGCAGAGAAAAAGAACGTTAATAAATGAGTTTTAGACTAAAGAAATTCTTTGTGTCGACATAGATTAGATTGAAAAGATTTGATAAAAGTAGCTTGAAGAACGGAAAGGTGGCAAGAAGTACGTCCACGAGCAAGGATGGAGAATTTGGTGTCACTGTATTGGCTGGCACAGGAAGGGTTTTCTAAAAGATGCTGTCCAATAGCAGAGTCATGGGCGATAATTTAAGAGGTGCTGTTTGTCTTGCTGGCACGGGAAAGATTAGAGCGGTCTTGGGAAGAATCATGCTTTCTGATCAACCTGGAATGTGGTGCTTAATGCGTTCTCGCGACCTTTGGGATGTACGTCCTATGTACCGACTATTGCAGTGGCACACAAATTAATGAATAACATTATTTTGGTGATGGGCACGTAATGCATCTTTCTTGGTTGCGGGAAAAAGAGGTCTGGTTGTAAAAACAACACGTGTTTCAACATCAAAGTAGCAACGCTAAATGGCTGTACTAATTTGCTTTTCAAATTTGGTTGTGTTGTGACATTGTGCAATCGATGACGTAGTGTTTTCTTAAACGCTTCTGAATCTTAATCAGCGCCTTCTCTATCAATTATTGGACACGCGTATCTCCAAGCATAATTGTAACAAATTAAATTTGCGCATCTATTTCGCTTCATCAGTCAATTCAAAGTCATCAAGCTATTACAGTAAACGAACTAAATAGCCTTCTATTTCAATACGGTTATTTTCGGCTAAGTATTTTTTTATGAATGTTAATTATTGTTATTTAATAAACCTGTGTATACGTGCAAAGATACAACAGGTTGAAACATTTCCGAGCCATGGAAGATGGAGATTAACCGGGCATTTCTTTGGTCCATGTTGAGATAATTGGTTGAATTGTCGGATCTTCTTGGTAAATATGGATGTAATAATGTGGTTTGGTTAGCCATTAGGAACCAAGATAGATTGACTTTTGTCGAGCTCGGCCTGAAGCCTCCTGTTAGAGCAGATAGACATGGCTTGGTGAACCAGTGTAGCCTTTTTTAACCAATCAGACTGGTTCTCCTTTCCTATCTAAGCACGGTCGGATCGCTCTCAGCTCATTCTCACGATTCCTCCGGATCAGTGTCAGATGAAAAGTCTTAGAGGAATGAACACGCTTTTTTAAAGCTATCTTAAAGTTTCTTACCGCCAATCGACTCTTCAAAAATTAATTTCGACAACAAACCGCCGAGTTCAGGATTAGGTCGTCAACGTGATCGTTTGGTTAATAGCGCCGTGATTGTGATCAACACGGTCTCGGTTCAAAACCTACTCGCCTCATTCTGCTGTGTCTTTGGAAAGACATTTTACGGCAGTTCTCCCTGCCTTGCGGTCTTGGCAAGCAGTTTTAAATTTCAGTCATATCTCTTTAAAACTGAAAAAAACAAAAAAATTTCAACCTGACAGCAATCTCTTGGCATTTCTGGAAGCAGGTTGGGGTCATTGTCTATCTTATGTATAACGCCTCAAACACTTTCCTGGAAGTATAGAGATGAATGAAACAAATAATTCGAAAACTTCCAAAACATGAAAATTTTCTGGTTTTAATTCACGTCATTTCATGCCACTTGCATTTGTTCGCGAGTTAAAATTCAATAAGCAAAATCTGTGATTGAAATATGTCCTTAATATATTCGATAAGAGCATGAGCGAAATGTTACTGAAAACGACAGTTATTAAATTCAACAATGTGACTTTCCACGCCGGAAAACGCAGCCGAATTTTTGTGTCAAAGAAACACTTTAGAACGCTTTTTTGAAAACTGCGATCATTTGAATGTTTCGTAACGAACCCTTTCGACAAATTGTTGATGCAGCCTAAGCAAAGTTCAAATTCGTTTTTGTATACAGTGTGCACCATAATAACAATGGCAAGAAAAAACTTTTAAAATGAGACCTTGACATTTTTTTATTATGCTTCTTTCATACTTCGAACTGTCTAACGAGTTTGCTGTATTATCTCCCAACAATGCGCCTGGGTAACATAGTCGCCCGAGTGAAACTCTCGCAACCGTCGGCTACCGTGTGTCGGATGTGACTGGCCAAAAAAATAATCCAGAATTCCCTCCCCGGAAGCAGGAATGACAACGGGTGATGAGGAGCTGTATTAAATTGACTCCATTTTTAGTATTCCGCTCTTGAAGAGACCGCCGCGGCGTACACAGGCACGGACTGGTCGTTGGCAGCTGGAGGTGACCCTCAAAATATCAACCGGCTGCATTGCATTTTACGAGACCTCACCACTACTTTACAGGTTTGTTTCTCAGTTTTGTTGTTGTTGTTGTTGTTACAGTTAGTTAGTTAGTTTCTCAGTTTAACATCGAAACTAGCATTAAAACGTTTGTTCTTTTTTTAGGCTTTCGGCAGAGTCTCTGATTTGTTTCTTACCGAACATTTTCATGAACGTTTCGATAGCGCCCTCGCCCTTGTTAAAAAGTGAGTTTCAACGCCGTGCGTTCACTACGAGCGTAGGTTTTTTTGCTTCTCTTAGCGCTTAAGCGCGGAAAGACGTAAGAAAGTCAATAAAGCAAACAAGGAATAAGACCGCCAACGCTCGTAATGGAAGCGAGCGCTAACTGTATCGTACTGTGCAGAAGCACATTGTACAGCTTCTTGTTGTAAAAGGTTTTTGAGCATCGCACTTTACGGAAGCCAAAATCAACTGTACGAGCAAAACGCGCGCCTTCCGACCGTCCTTCTCAATGACGTCATCGACATGTAAGTGAATCTTCGTTGCACTTATTTCAAACAATCAACGTCTCGCTGTTTCGTCAGTCAAGCCGAGGTCCTCGCGGCCCTGCAACCGTACACCCACTGGTTGGCGCAATTGTACAGCGAGGCCCAGCAAGTGGGGCATTCTCAAGCCCAACTGTCGCAGCTACTCGATGGTTACATCGATGTCGTCATCCCTGTGCTTACAAAACAGGTGATTGTGACTTAACAATATCCGAAAAAATTAGAATTTTATGTTTGTGTTGGTAGAGTCTAATTTGAAGAAAAACCGATTGGAGCAAGAGTAAAAAAAGAAACAAAACTAATTGCACGAAGAAATAGAAAGAGAAAAAACCCCGCGCAAAATGTACTCGCGGGCCGAAAGCGGGACCGAAATTTTTTTAAATTTGTTAAAATGCTCGAGAAAAACTTAGTTTCTTTTCAACCAACTAGTTTCTCTCTAAAACCAACTCTCACTTCAATCGGTTTTTCGTCGAATTAGACTCGACCGTTTGTGTCCGCTTTAAGTGTTTCCACATGCGAAATAGTGATTTGTCTGCAACAAGCTAGATCACATTAAAATTTCTGTTACACATTGCACTGCGTTGATGAAAAGTTTTCTTCTGTTGTTTTTTTACCATTACGCTCTAAAAAGGTATTAATTAATGACATGATTCAGCTGATATTGCAATACAGTATGATTACATAATCCCAATATAGGTTGAATGATGAATATGTCGGTGTTATGACAGCTGTCACTTTAAGGCAATCACGATTGTTTAATGTTTTTTTAATGCTCCTAATTGCAATTTTCATCTCGACCTAACTCGAGGTTTTTTTTACCATAGATAGTACACTTAAAATTGTAGCGTTTAGGTTGATGTTATAACAACTTCATAGTTGTCAAATGCCTGAAAGAGACTGTTCTAATTGTGCATAACGACTACTGTTGTTGCTTTAGGTCCCCGACAAAATCGTTTTTTCCGCCTCCCACACCCTTCTGTCCGTCGTGAACACAGTCCGAGCCACTTTCTTATCTCAATCTCCAGCCATTGAAAAGCTCTTCAATGACGTCACAAACGGAGCGTGCAATAAGCTCCAGTTCCAAGTTGGTTTGCTATGTCTTGGCCAAGTTTTGTTTTTTCTGTTTTAATAGTGACGGAGTTACCGCCTGTTGCCGACCAGAGGAAGCAATGATTTCATTTCCATTTCATCTTTATATTTATCCTCCTGACTGGCAGGAAAGCGACGGATGCGCTGCACATAAGGCAAGCGCACACCGACCTGCTTCTAGTAATGCCAAGATATTACTGTCCAGTTGAAATTTTTTTTTGGTTTTTGGTTTAATCGAGATATGACTGAAATTCAGAACTGCTTGCCATGACTGCCAAGCAAAGGAAAGTGCCATAAAGTGGTTTTGCCTTCAGTTTTTCGGTTTTGTTATATAAGACCAAATATGTGTCTAACTTATTTAACTCGTCAATCAAGCAAATAATGCATTTACAATTTATGTAATTTTCATGTAACTTGGCACATAGCCGTACCTAGGTTACACAATATTTTTCGATCTATTAACTCTTGTTGATTTTTTTGTAGACTCAATATCTTATATACAAGGCGTTATCTAACCTCCTCCTACTTCCTTGGCCCAACACCCCCGAACCTGAACAAAAATGGGAAGCAAGAGAAAAGTCCCACCGTGATTTTATTTCCGCGCTTCTGGCCGATTATCTAGCGCTGGGGAGTAGAGTTCACGAACTTCAAAGTAACAACGGATCGAGAGAAGAAGGTTTGATGTTGGTTATAATTCACTTTGTACGTTCATTTTTTTATCTTCCTGACTCGAATGATAACGTTGGAAAAGTTGTTCTTGAGCAACCCTCAAACAATTACCCTGACCTGTTTTTTAGATGCGAAGATATGCTTTCTGTTTGAAATTTTATTATTTAGTGTTTTTGTATTAGATTTTATTTATTGACATACCTGAAATTTAGAGCTGCTAGCTTTAACCTCCAAGCAGAAAAAGAGACCGTAAAATGTTTTTCTCAATGATCAACAAAATGACAAAAGTAGATTTTAAACATGTAATAAACTGAGCCACTGAGAACGAGATCCAACAGACTCGAGTTTTGTTCTTGTTAGAGCTCGTCAGTGATGCATATCTCACTGGGATTCGAATCGTCTAGCTGCTGTTCTACACAACACCACTAGACCAAACACCTGGACGACAACACAATTTCAAGTAACCTAGAAGTGTTCCCCGCTTTGCCGCACAAGGAATCCGTAGAATCCATACTAGGTTATAAGACCAAGGTTGTACCTCATGACCAGACATCGAAGAATCAACATCTAGTTGATTCAAATTTCAATGAGATATATCTCACTGACAAGCTCTAACAAAAGCGAAACTCTAGTCTGGTGCTTCTCATTTTAAGTGGTTAATTTCTTACATATATTATGTAAATAACTCACGTTAATAGAGAGAGAGAGAGAGATCTGTTTATTTGCATCAAAATCTTTTCAATATATTAACGGTTAAAACAAACGCAATGATTTTTACATATTGAAATTAAACAAATTGATTAATAATGATAAGCAATTCAATGAATTAGCAGTCAAAACAAACATAGTGATTTTTACATATTGAAATTAAACAAATTGATTAATAATGATAAGCCATTTATATTAAACAAAAGTGCACTATAAACATATGATGCAGGGGTAGGAAGGGACAATAAGTCATTTAATCACTACTCTCGGCTTATTTGAAAGTTTCATAACAAGCAATTAAATATATTAGTTAAGTTTTTGGTACGTAAAATCGATTATTAAGCACAGAAAAGATTAACACAAGACATATTACATCATAAATATAAATCTACCTTGCAGACACGATGAAAATAAAAAACAAAAAACAAAAAAAGCACAAAAAACAAAGGCCACATAGATAAAATTAAACGACTAACAGCACAACGATGAAAAGAAAAAACAAAAACAAACAAGCAACAAAAGAACGTTGATAAGATTAAATTAAACAACAGTAATAGATCTCAGCATAAATTAAATTGAAATAAAGGCAGATAGCATAAAACCAACAGCACAACAATGAAAAGGAAACAAAAAACAAACAAAGAACAAAAGCACGAAAAAAAACAGAGGCCATAAGATTAAAGTAAACGACAGAATAGATCTCTGTAATTGAAATAAACACTGTTACCAGGGATGTTACTTAGTTTAAAATTAATTTATTCTTCTGGTAGAATCAGAGGCAAGTAAAACTTCAACAAATGCAGAAGGCGTAATATATTTATTAAAGAAAAACTCAAAGAAACGTCGTGTTTTAACTAAGAATAGATCTCAGCATAAATTTGATTGAAATAAAGGCAGATAGCATAAAACAAGCAACATAACAGATTTCAGCAAGCAATTAAGGATTAAGAGGTGCACAAAAAACAATGCAAAATATAATATTTCTTAAAGTTAAAGCTTAAAGCATTAAATTAGTTTTACAGAATAGCTAGTTCATTTTGTATTAATACTAAAAAATTATAATTAATATGGGGTAAAATTTGGATGTTGTTTAAATTGCATAGGTATCTAGCAGGTGTTTGTACAATAATCTATTAGATGGTTTAATTATTTTTTCGGTTATATTAATTGGCAGCTTATTCCACATTTTCATAAAATTTGCTATAAGACTATTAGAAGATTTACAAGCTAAAAAATGTGAAATAAATATGTTTTTATAATTTGATTGCTGTGTGTTATAAGTATGAATTTAATTTACTAGTGGGATTTTATCTTTAAACTCACTGTCATTGTACAATCGAAACATGAATTTTATTGCAGAATATAAATACAATTCATTTACTTTTAATAATTTAGAAAATGCATACAACTTATTCAATCTTGTTCTATATGGTTGCATAGTAATGTATCGTATAGTTCTATTATGCATTTTATTAAGGTTTTTTAATACTTATTGATTTGCATTTCCCCATAGAACTATGCCATACTTCAATCTGCTTTTTAAAAGTGCATGGTACACGAGCTTCAGGTTATTAATGGAAAGGTATTTTTTTAAATAATACAGCATTCCCACTTATTTAGATATACGAGTAGTTAATTCATCTATATGGCGTTTCCATTTTAGATTTTTATCAATTACAACTGCCAGGTATTTAACTTCATCTTTTTGGCAAATTTGACTGTTATTTATATGAATGTTTATCATGTTATTTACAGTTTTCTTCTCACCAAACATTATAGTAGTTGATTTTTGGGTGTTTAAACTAAGCTTGTTTTTAAGCAACCAATTATCAATTTTTTTAAGTTCTTTATTGACCAATTTTTCTAATGAAGTTGAGTTATCTATCACCTGACGCAAAAAGTGCTGTATCATCAGCAAAAAGAAGAGTTTTTATGCTTAAAGCATTTGGAAGATCATTTATATATAGCAGAAATAAAATAGGGCCAAGGACACTACTTTGTGGGATACCATAATTTATTAAATTTTTATCTGATTTAGTTGAATTTGTAAATTAATATCTGTTTACTAGATATGAAGAAATTAAATCCAAAGGTAGCCCCCTAATACCCATAACAATCAATTTTTGTTTTAAAAAAGTGTGGTTTACTGTATCAAAGCTTTTTTTAAATCAAGAAAAATTCTACAAGTAATTTTATTGTTGGCCTTGCTGACAACGCAAATAATTTTCTAACTCAATAAGTGCATCGCTAGTGCTTTTGTTTTCCTGAAAGCCATATTTATATTCTGATATAATTTTGTAATTATTAATAAAATCAATAATTATATAGATTTTATACTGTTAACCGTGTTGATCGCGTCCGCCGTATAACAGGAAATTTTCAATGATTTTTGTTATTGGCAGTGAAGCCGACTATTCATCGAGCGCTTCTTATCACTGTCGAGCTTGTTGAAGCGATTTCGGACGAGGTTGTGAAGACACGTCAGATTTGCTTCGCTTCCTTTCAACAATGCATTGCGCTCGCCATGGAAATCTATCCCTTCTTCCTCAACTACCCTGGTAAGTTCAGATATTTTAATGATTAAAGTGTTTTCCATTATTTAAGTTGAACTCTTTTTTTGGTCTTTTCTCCAGATACAAGCGAAGTCTTCTTTTCTCTCTTTCTATCTATGTTCAGCTCCTTGCGGCGGCAAATGGGAGTAGAGATGATCACTCGCACCATCCGATCCTTCATCAGCAAGTTCTCCCACGAGCAACTCCACCACATCATCCTCCACGAGAATGTCGCTGGAGTAAGAGTTGTTGAGAAGTAAGTCGAATCTCGGTGCGTGGTTTTCATTTTCGTAATGGCAAGAAGCACAGTTATCAATTCAGTTTTTGTCCGGCTCTGTTCGAGTATTATATGGAGGGAATGTAAGATAACTATAAATTGTAACCAAACAAACTTGCTGGTTAGATTTTTTCTTTGCTTATATTTTTTATAATGACGTCAATCCGTTTCTTTTTTTTCTAACAATTGATCCCTTGATCCAGGGATTCTAAACTGGAAGCGACGTATCCAGGGGCTCCAGTGAGATTTTTTTTTACTCGTAAAATAATAATCTGCTATTTACATTCACTTAATCCAAAAGCATTCTTTGATTATAAAAACTTGCCAATGATAAGTGAATTACCAAAAAAAAAAGGTTTTGGTGATGAACACTACCAAAATCAACTTGTCTTGAAGCATTAATTTCTTGTGAAAACCCTCCAAAAAAAATAAAATGAATTGAACTTCAAGTGTCAGGACCCCCCAGAAAATGAAATCAATTGAACATCCATTGAACTTCGAATATTTTTTTAGTAAATATTTTTATTGAGTCTATGCTTATTAAATAAGCTCTTGGTATAGTTTTTCGTTTAAAGGTAAGGGTTGGTTTCTACTACGAGCGTGGAATAGAGTATTTTTTGTTTGTTTCATTAATTTTTTTGCTTCACTTAGCGCTCGCTTAGCTTTTAAGCGCTGAAAGATCAATAAAAGAAACAAAGAATGCCCCATTTTATGCTTGTAGTCGAAACGAGCCTTAAAGTGAAAACTTTATCTTTTTATTTTCAGTTTCGAATAAAATTTTAGACTCGGACTTCATAGAGTTTTAGTTTTACAAAATTAGTACAAAGGTCCTCGTATTCCAATGAGTTTAATCCGTAAGAAAAGTCGCAGAATAAGCTTTGAATAAAAACTATTTTTTTGCTAGATATCTGTTGGAAAGCGGGTGTTATTTACGAATAGTTTATATGTCAAAGAAGTCAATTGATTTTCAAACAAAAGGCTTTTTTTGCTCATTAAGTTTTTTAAAAAGTTTTCAGCGCGCTTTTTAAAATCTTTTTTTTTTAAATTTATTTCTATCTTCATCTATCTTGCCTCTTAACGACAGCGCATTGCGACACTGCTTTGTTTTTCTGAGCTTTATCAATTTATTAAATTCGATTTTTCCGGTTATGCTTGTTTGAAAATTGAAAATTAACGCTTAGAAAGGTTACAAGCACGGCGTAGTAGAATGCCATCGTTACTAGTCAAGATTGTTGAAAGCTGGTGTATCTTCTCGAAGCTTTTCCTCAGCGCATGCGCGGGTTTGAGTCTTGTGTATTTTTTGTTGCAACGTTGAAGTTGTTTCTCTTTAAGAAACCGTTAAGAGCGTCTCGACTGCTATCAAAATACAAATTTTTTTTAGTTTTGTTTCATAACATTTATTGAATTCATTGGTCAGGTTGTTGAAGATATTGGCAATGGTAATAATTGAACCCGGGAACTCGTTTAAGTCCTTCACTCCAAGCATCATAGTGTTCGCGATCGAACAAATCTATCCGATAGTGAGCGAGGTAGGTGCAGCTCGATTAAACGCGACCGAATCGTGAAGCATTGTTACGTAACTTTCACTCGGCTCAGCGGTCTTCGCCGGAAGTGAAAGGCGCGATCTTTGATCTACTTCGTCACATTCTTTTGCGCCGCTGTCGCTATTTCTTTCCGAGTCAAATGATCGCGTCAATGCTTGTGGATGGGACGATGAACAGCAAAGCAGCCACGATCGCTCACAAAGCTCAGTTCCTTTCCATCATGTCGGTGCGTAATAAAGCTAAGGCCTGCGTGTTCGAGCGTGGCGTTACGTGTTCAAATAGTATCTACCGTGTTTGAGTCGCGTATTTTTACGTATTTCGCGTATGAACTCGTTGTTACGTCTCACGGCTTTGCGTTGCTTATATGCAAGCTTGGCGTTTATAATAAGCGCTTTTCATTTGAATTGTATTAAAAGTGTTTGCACCCTACTCAAATTGTTTGTTCATGCGTACAGTCCAAGTATTCTTGTTCATTTATAAGCGGCCCATTACTACCAGTTGACTAGATGTAACCTCTTGGGTTTTTCATTTGTGTTTTATATGTAAGGCTTTCGGTAATGCCTTCCTGCAACCCGATATTACGATCTTCAAACAAACACTCGACATCTTGGAAAATCTCAACCAGAAATTGAAGCTCTACGAAAAGGTTTGCAGTGGTTTCGACGGCTTTGTCTGTTCGACTTTACAATGATTTTTGTAGACATTTGTAAACAAACAACTGTGGGTGCAAGTAATTCGATATGGGATATGAAAGTGATTGCTAATTGTCTGGCTTTATACTAATTTTGCGTTAAATATGTTTTAATTCTCCAATTTAACCTGCGTAATATCAACTGATTTTAGCATACTCGCAAAGGTATCATAGATTTTCTTGAGAGTAATCTAATTTTAAAATACGACGATTTTGAAATGAGATATTACGATCAGCACTTGACATCAATATGTTCATTGTAGTTGCATAGCGTGCTCGCGGAAGAGAATGTTCTGTTCCAGTTTGTCAATGTTCTCATGCAAGCTCTCATCAACAAATCTCACGATTTGCTTCAGGTTCGAATGAGATTTTAATCAATCCCAACATCAATTATTTGGCTGATTTGTCGCATTTTTTGTTTTTGGTTTTCTTTTGAATTCTTCAGAGCAAGTGATTCAGAAAGGCAAAGCTTGCTAAAAACTGTTTAGATTCTAAACTTTAGAGTCTGTTGTTTTGTACGTTTTGAGTTTATTCCATCACATTATCAATGGCAAACGGTGAGCTCTTTTAAGGTGTGCGCTTAAACCAAAATACATGATATCGTGGCAAATTCAAACTAAAATCAAAAAAAAATTATTTTTCGGAGATGGTTGTAACGAGAATAAGTTGTTTTTTTGGTTTTGTTTTAAATTTACCAAGAAATCTAACCCTAATCTTATTCTTTAGTTTAAGCGCACACGTTATAAGATCTCACCGTCTGCCACGTTATTATTGATCCTAACTTATAGGACAACAATAGAACGATAAAACTAGAATAGGCTTCAAAATGTTACTTCGACTGCTTGGTCATCACAATATCAAAGAGTGAAGAAACTTTGCATCAGTTTTTTTGTGGAACCGAAACTTGTTTTATAAACCAATGCCAAAAGTATTTTTATGGTTAAAAAACTCGAAAAACTTGTTTACTATTCATTACTTTTAGTTGGTTATCATCATGACTTGTTTTTTTAGCCGATTAATCCGATCGTCTGTTGAAATACTGTATAATATAACGCTTTTTTGTATAAATTTCAATTAATTATTATTACCCGAAAAAATTGTCTTTGTACCAAAAATGCGCAGCATGTTCCTCTGAAACGATTACTTTAAGAATTTCTTTAGATGCAATGTTGTCATCCTTAAACTGTGTTTTTTCTAATGTTTGTATCTATGTCGCAGGAAGATATTTGTGTGGTGATTTACAACATGACTGCTACGGACTTCGATTTTTTTTACGGAGTATTTATGCAGCAGTTTCTTCAAAACACTCAAAACATTACTGAAGATCAAAAAAACACATTGTTTCAGGTTATAACGCGCGTATCGGTGAGTTTCGTGTAAACTTCATTAAACTGTTTTAAATGCTGTAGGCCTACAATTGTTCTTATCAATTACGAGCACATTGGTTTAAAATTAAACTTATTTGCTGCATTTGTTATGATGTTGTGCTATTAGTTTCAAAGTTGCATTGCTACTTTAGTAATACTTAAATCTTTTTGTTTTCTTTTACTAGCTATTAATGCCGTTAGTGTAATTTGCTCCGTATATTGTTGTTCTGTAAACTCTGTTTATTGCAAACCATTTACAATTGTTTTTGCAGGATTTACCTTCGTTTTCCGTCAATCTTTTCCGCTTCGTCAATGATTTACGATATTATAGAATTTGTAACTCCAGTCTTCCCGATGGAACGGTTCAGTTTTAGTTAGTTTCGTGCAGTTGAATTTGTTTAATCATCGGGGTAGCTCGCGTCGACGCGATTGGCTAAAGCAATTGAGAGACGTGAGCAAAGTCGCCGTATCGTACTCGCTTTGATTGGATTCGTTAACTTTACTGTTGCAAGTTTCATCTCTGTGATTATTACGTTATTATCATCGTCATAGTGTGATGTTTTTAAATAAATGCAGTATTAAAACTTATCTTTCTGACAGTTGCTTTGAAAACTGTAATACCAACTGCTTTTCGGCAGCAATACGCACTGTTGTAGTAGTCTAGTCAGTTGTGGATATTGGGTGAGGCGAATGAGGCAGTTGCCTCGGGCCTCCTCGAAAATAGCACGTATACAGTGTGGCGCAAAAGTCGCGCATTGGTTTAAATCAGTAATAACTTTAACATTTAATAAATTTTTCTATTTTTTTTCAGAATTTTGCAGATATAACATTGACAATTAATCATGGAAAAATTTAGCACTAAGCAACGGACCAAAATTATTGAGCTTTATTTCGAAAATCATCAATCAATCAATCAATCAATTTTTTGTTTAGTACAATAAACACGTGACAATTTAAAAGAAATACATACCAAATAATGATGCACAAGGAGACAGTGGAAATGACCATACGGTCTTCTATGTCCAAAGCCACCTTAATTCATCGTTCCATAATCTTGATTCAAAGAGCCTATCGTCGGCATTATAATGTCAGACAAGCTCCCAATCAGTCTTGTGAAACGGTTTCAGCAGCAGGGCTCAGTCAGTGATCTTCCACGAACTGGCAAACAACGTTCAGTACGTACAGCTGAAAATGTAGCACTCGTAGAGGACAGCATTGCTGAAAACCCAGACACTTAAAACTCGAAGACGGGCCACTCAGATTGGGATGTCCAGAAGGTCACTTCAAAGAATTTTGAGGGAAATGCATCTGTTTGAAACTGTTAGAATTAAGGAGTTTTTATTTTTAACTAACCCTAACACAATATAACCAAAACTTATATCAAATAAACTTTATTTATTATAGCGCTATCACGTTGTGCGTTATTTCGTCACTTGTCTCCTAAATCGTATAGCCACGTTACTATATATAAAGAGCATGACTGAATGTACAAATCACCGACCGTGGGACACAGAAACGCCCTCACACAAAATTTCACACGATGAAAATTATGAGAAGCGGGCACGACCGATAAAACAAAGCATAAGCCGAGCATGCCGCAACCACGCATTCGGCATACACGAATCACGATGAAACAAAATTGCTGAATGTGAACAGCATAAGCTAAGCGAGACTGCAAATCTGTGGGTTGCAATGCCTGTGCCATTTCAATTTTGTATGGAAACAGATGCAATTCCCTCAAAATTCTTTGAAGTGACCTTCTGGACATCCCAATCTGAGTGGCCCGTCTTCGAGTTGAAGTGTCTGGGTTTTCACCAATGCTGTCCTCATACGAGTGCTACATTTTCAGCTGTACGTACTGAACGTTGTCTGCCAGTTCGTGGAAGATCACCGACTAAGCCCTGCTGCTAAAACCGTTTCACAAGACGATCAATTGTGCTCTGATGGGAGCTTGTCTGACATTATAATGTCGACGGTAGGCTCTTTGAGTCAAGAGTATGGAACGATGATTTTCGAAATAAAGCTCAATAATTTTGGTCCGTTGCTTAGTGCTAAATTTTTCCATGATCAATTGTCAATGTTATATCTGCAAAATTCTGAAAAAAAAATAGAAAAATTTATTAAATGTTAAAGTTATTACTGATTCAAACCAATGCGTGACTTTTGCACTACCCTGTAGTTTCATTACGTTGCAGATGTTTTTTAGAGATCATTATGAGGTCGGGACGAAAAGTGGGAAATACAAGATCGATTCGAGGTGAAGACTTTTTTTTTTAGAGATCACCATGATTTTGGGAGAAAAAAGTGAAAGACGAAATCAAAGCTCTTTTTCTTTTTTAGAGAACATCAATTTTTGGAAATCCTTGCCTCGGGCCCCTGAATTTCAATATTCACCACTGAGTGTAGTCATCCAGTTTTGGTCTAGTTCAATAAGCAAGTTTCTTAGCAAAAGCAAAGCGGTATATACATGTATAAAAAATATGCCAGTACTCGTTAAAAAGGATTAAAAAAAGCAATATAGTTTGTCACCCAGTCAACTACTCCCTAAAAAAATAAAAAGCTGGACATGTCACAATTAAAGTAGATAAATTGTACATTACCTAAAACAGCTCTCAGCAAGCATTCTCAATAGTTGGTAAGCCGTTCAAATTTCAGTTGTAGCTTAAATATAACTAAAAAAGAATAAAAAGTTAAATCGGCCAACATTATCTTGGTTACTGCAGGTCTGAGTAAGCCTTTGACCCTAAATTAGTCGCTCTTCCAGTCAGGAAGATAAACAGAAATGAATCCGATAATAATGACAAAATATATTTTAAGTTATTAAAATTTTGTTTTAATTGAAATAAAATTTTGGGCGTTTCTTTCGGAAGCTTATCATCAAACGCAAATATAAAGGGTCTTTTTAAGTAGTCACTGTAAGCGATGAAATTAATCCGGATTTTCCTGCGGTTAATATCGCTTAAAGAAATTCTTTCTTCTTCTTTTCCTTCTTTGTTCCATCCTGGTGCTGTGGGCGGATTCCGGGTTAGTTTTATGAAAAAAAATCACTTAAAATGACTTTTTAAAGAGACCAAATTTGAAATGTTAAATTTTGCATTTTAAAAGTAGATATTACTACTTGACTTCACTAAGATTTGTCAATGAATTTTTAATAAAACAGAAGTATTTTTAATAAAAACATACGTGCATTTTTAGTATTCATTAGGACCGTAAGATTGAAAATTATTATGACTTTAAAGTTGTATTCATTTTACAATAGCTCATGTGCTTGGCGAGTTCGAATTTGTCTTGCATTGAAAAAAGTAAACTACGAAGTTGTACCAGTCAGCAGAGACACTAAAACAAATGAGTTTTTTGATATAAACCCAATGGGTCAAGTTCCTGCTCTGCTAATTAATGATAAATGTCTGTCACAATCAATGGCTATGATGGAGTACATTGAAGAAAAGTTTACTGGACAAAGATTGCTGCCACAAGATTTATATCTTAGAGCAAAAGTGAGAGAAATATGTGAATTAATATGCTCTGGTATTCAGCCTTTGCAAAATAGACATGCTTTAAAAAGATGTGATTCTGAATGTAATGTTGAATTGGCTGGAAAAGCAAGCATCACTTATGGATTTAAAAGTCTGGAAAAAATTCTTCAAACTTGCTCTGGTAAATACTGTGTTGGAGACGAGATAACAATGGCTGATGCATGCCTGGTACCACAAGTATTTAATGCTTACCGTTTTCAAGTTGATATGGAACCTTTTCCTTGCATTTGTAAAATTAATAATTCATTAGAACAACTTGATGCTTTCCAGAGTACACATCCTAAAAACCAACCAGATTTTCCAAAATCTTAAGGTTGGATTGTACAGTAACCATATGTAAGTTTAATTTTTGATAATTATATATTTGTACCAATAATTTGATTTTGTTGTATAATTTTTTTACTAGCTTTTGATTTCCCTTTTAGCTATGATTTAGAAATCATTTATTCTGTTAATTTGTTATTTCAGTTCAGTTGTTTCATTTTGGAAAAAAGTTAAGCTTTTTACATTTTTATTTCAAAGTTTGTGGTGCTGTAGAGTTGACAAACTATTGTAAATTTTTTTTGTGTCTCAAAATTATATAGATTTATTTTATAATTGGGATGAATCACTGTGTTGAACGCTACCTAAATCTTTCAATTAAGTTATAAAAATTAGTATTGTACACTGTAAAAAGAGAATTATATTATTGATGAACATGTGTGTTTGTTTTAAAACAGTTACAGATGTATCCTTAATCAAACCTTTAACTGCTTGTATTTGCATTGATCGATTTATAAATTTTCATTGATCAATATGTCATATTTAATCTTATTTTAATTTAGAAATTTTTTATACTTTTTTAATGGTCAATCAGTATATCAATCCTGGCAGTTTGAAAAAAAATCTAATGCAAAAACTAAAATTGTTATTTTACTTAAATAAATTATTGTGAGTTATAGTTCATTGAAAGATGTTTTAAAATTTTAACACATTTCATCATTCAATTAAACTTAATTTACTTTTTAAACATTTTTTTATGCTCCAAGATATCAAATCACTGTTTATTAAAATCTACTTGTAAAAGTGATCCAAGATTTAAACTGAATTTTATGAAAAGTAAAAAAGTTTTTTTATTGATTAAAAATGCACAAATATATTCAATAAGACTAAATAGGCATAGAACATACAATCAAAATTTTTTTGTTTCTAATGCAAAATTTTCAAAAGTGGCGAAACACTTTGTTGTTTTCATACATGTATCTTCCAAAATTAACATTTAGATAATAATAAAGCCCAATGTGGTCAAAATCTGGCCAACAGAATGTGCAGCATCCATTTTTTGAAACAAGCTTTGACAAAAAACAGAATTAGTAATTTCTGATAAATATTAATTAATTTCTACAGCATAAAATTTTCAGTTGTGCAACTTATAAAAAGCACCTGATTGTATGGTTTCTGGATTTTTATTATAGTATAGCTAATGTTTATATAGTTCATATTAATTATTACCAAATAATATCTTTCCTAGTGTCTATTTACCTGCAACAATCATGAAATTTGCTTACTTATTAACAAATGTTTTACATGGCTAAAACAATTCTAGTTGATGGAAACACGCCATCAGTAATTTTAAACATAAATTATGATCAATGCAAAAGATTGGTTTAGTAATTGCAAAAAATAGAGATGAAGTTTTTACTTTTTTATTTTATTATATTATAAAGATGACTCTGAAGCAGCATTATGGCAATAAATTTAGTATAAACTTTAAATAAATTTTAAAATCTTAAATGACTGACTTTGTTCAGATTTTTGCAATAGAATTAAATGTCCATCTGCACTATTTGTAAATTATCAATATTAGACAATAGGTTATTGTAATTTTTGCAAACATTTTGAGAGTGCAATTTTTTGTAATTATGCAATTTTGTTGTTGCTTTTTTTACTGATTTTATAATTGTACTTTTTTTAAATACCTTGTCTATTAATTTTAATTGTAGGTTTTAAATAGGTGTGTAATTCTTATTGAATAATTTTCTGGAGTTCTTCAATAAACTGCAAAATCTCTATTCTTTGCACATTAAATATGACATGTGATGCGTTCATTTTCTAGAAAAAAGCTGACTTGTGCATTGTGCATTTACACTTTTTGGTAGTTGAATCTTCCAGCATAATTTTTGATAAAGCCACTTCAGTAAAATAAATTAAGGCATCCAGTAACAAGATCTACAAGCATCTTTAAAAATTATTTGTTGGCAGCCGTTAGAGATTTTGAAAGCATTGTTTCAGCTGCCCTGATTGTATTGTGTGGCTTTTGACAGTTGCAGTAAATTTGCTTGAAAGAAATCAAGTAGCTGGAAAACAAACAAAAAACTTTTAACATGCTCTTGTCTATTTCTATGCATAGTATGGATTCATCAATGTTTAATGCCATTCTATTCTTGGGAGCAGATCACAAGTTTATGAGAAAAAATATGTTTGAGAGTTTGTAGCCCAATAGAATTTGCCAGTAAAAGTCAAACATGATCATAAAAACTTTTAAATCAAAAGCATTTATTTTTGATACAATGATTGATTTGATATAAGTGAGGTAATGTTTATCAGCTGTGAAATATAGAATTTGCATCCCAGAAATGTTATTATCATTATGTGGAAAGACATCCACTCTGGGTCACAGATAAAGACTGGACTGGGACCGAACGTTTATCCTTTACTGCTCCAGGCAACTATATTGCCCGGAATTGCTATTAATATTTAAAAAAAATTATACTAGGTTACTTACAGAGAATTCAAAAAATTTTAACCTTTTATTACTGAATGCAACTATATTTGTGGTTTAGTAATTGGATGACCACCTCAGGACCTGGTCTCTTATTAATTCAGAACATTTTATTATTTAGCAATTTGTTGAGAACGTGGCTGAGCAAGTGAGAGCGTGTTTGTAATGGCGACTGCGATCAACATGGTCGTGGTTGGTTTAGCTATTACTCTCGTTATTCTGTTGCATCCCTGAGAAAACAACTTTAGGACACTTTCTTGTGCTTGGTGGTGTTAGCAAGCAGCTTTAAATTTTCTTGTATTAACCAGACAGCAAAAGCGAAAAAGCCTTAAATAAAAAATTTTAACCGACACCAATTTCTTGGAATTTTCAAAAGCAGGTCAAGGTAATCGTCTGATGGTTGCTCTAAGTTTGATCGTAGCTGTGACAGAACAATAAATTGGGAGCATTATATTTTTGCCCAAGTTTTTTTGACGGTTGGCCAAATCTTGGTTTTACATCATTCCACGAAGATGCCCAAATGTCACTCAAATTTAAAGTGAAGATTTTTTTGTGTTTTTTTTAGTTGTTAATGGAGCAGAAGTGTTTGGTTTTGCGCCCAGCTAACTTTTAAAGACCCAAAAAAAAAGTCTTCACATTAAGTCTTAATTGTTTTTGCTCACCGGTCTGGATCGTTCTTAATTGAGTAACTTTCTCCTTCCCAAATAGTTCATTGTCGGTGCCCAAAAAATTATGTTTTTGCCCAATTTTCTTTCATCTTGTGTGGAGCAATTGCCCCCTGGCCCACGGCCCGTACGGCTATGAGTTTAACGCGTGCAACATTGTCCCATAAGTTAGAGAAATAGATTGATGATATAATGATGATGAATTTGTGTTGTTACTGTATTTTAGCCACAGAAAAAATATTGATATTGATTGAAAAAATTTCGTAGCTTGTAACCCGCTCAATTAAGGTTCGGTTTATATTATAATTTGTTGGTACCATTTACTAAAAGTTCTTCATTAATTACTTAAAAGTTAAGTATTTTGACATAGTTTTATTAGCGAGTTGCGATTATAACTTTCATAAGTTTCTCCGCACAAATATCTTTATTTACTAACAATCGATACTAGATATTTCTAATATTATACGTATCATGTTAATTTCGATAGTGTTTTTTTTCAAGTTAGTTTTAAAGTTAAATAAATTATCGGCAATATGCCTTTAAAATTGTATTCGTATTGGAGAAGTTCTTGTAGTTGGCGAGTTCGTATTTGTCTCGCGTTGAAGGAGCTTAAATACGAGTGTGTTCCTGTTCATTTGGTGAAAGATGGTGGAGAGCAACACAAGAAAGAATATAAAACTATCAACCCTATGGAACAAGTGCCTACACTTGTTACTGATGACTTATCTTTAACCCAGTCAATGGCGATCATGGAATATCTTGAAGAAAAGTACGCTGAGCAAGGGCACTCTCTTTTGCCAAAAGACACCGTTAAACGAGCAAAAGTAAGAGAATTGTGCGAAGTGATCAATTCAGGCATTCAACCTGTTCAAAATTTAAGTGTTCTGCAAAAAATTGGAGACAAGAAAGTCGAATGGGCCAACAATGTAATAACAACTGGCTTTATTGCGTTGGAACAGAAGTTAAGTGCGTCTGCTGGAAAATATTCAGTCGACGATGATATAACCATGGCTGACGCTTGTTTGGTGCCACAAGTTATGAATGCTGAACGGTTTAAAGTAGACATGGAAAAATTTCCCATAATCTCGCGCATCAACAAAGCATTATTAGAACATGCTGCTTTCATTGAATCTAATCCCAAAAATCAAATAGACTGCCCAGAGAAATAGATAGTGAACATATGATAACGACTCCTCAAAATCTTTTTTTAATTTATGAATTTGTGCCTATTTTTGATATCAAAAGATATTTTTTTGTGAAATAATTACTCTTCAGTATATTAATTGGAATCTACAGAAAGAATTTTCAATTTGATGGTTTTTCATTTGGACTCCGAACAAGCAGTTCCTTCCTTTCTTTGGATCATGATGTCATTTGCTATTAGTTTGGTGCATTGTATCATGGAACCCTTTAAGCTAATTTGTCAAATTTTGACAAACCCCTATTTATACGTTTATTAAAAAGGAATGGGGAATAAGTAGCCTATTGTATCAACTAAAGAGCCATGATTGAAAAGCATTAATTGCAAGCAAATTATTTTTACAAAGGTTTATTTTCACTGAAGCAAAATGAAAATATTTGTATATTAAGTACTAATAATTTGAGGACAACCAATACGTACCAGCAAAGGTACTATATTCCGACCCATATGATTGTCGTTGTTGCGAAACTGTGGCTCGCGTGTAAGTTAGAAATTAACATAAACGAAACAGTGTCTTAAAGTACACTTCATTATCCCAACACGTATGGCTGTAAAGTAATGCAATTTTCTTTTCTGTGTGATAAGTGCATTAAAATTTTTGCAACTTTTTTGCATTTTAAAAAAATGTGCTATTATTAACTTTTGAATACGTGCATTTCACAATCATAACTTTTGTTAATAGGCAAATAAAATTAGCCTTGCAAATTGAAGTTAGCAATCGAATGAACTTATTCCAACAACATTTTTTTGTTCCATCTTAAAAGCAATCACTCAAACAGTCACATCATCGCTATGTTATCGATAGTTACAATTACAGCACTGTTGGTAATTAATTTTTGTTTCTCAAAAAAAAACGACAAATTTATTTTCAATTTTTCGACACACAATGGCCTTGCCTTAAGAAAAAATTTTGCTAGTAGCCCTTTAACATTACAAAGATATAGCTGCTATGCATTAAAATTGAAAATTTTGAAACAACATACCTAATGCAAAGTCGAATAATGAGGCGACCATAATTATCTCTGCACCAACGACAAGCCACCTCAACGTGGTGGTGCAGTCCCCTTCCCTACACTGGGGAGGGTCGAAATGGCTTGTCAATTCCCCGAGGGTCTCATCCTCGGGCGATTCTCTTTTGGACAAATTCTTCTCATTTTTTATCCCTGCTGTCCAATGCGCGGTCACATGTGGACAGCACTCTTAAACCCAATTGACCGCCCCCCTACCCCTTCTATTTTCTTTCGGACATCTCTTCCTCATCCCTCCTTCCACCCCAAACCTCTTCATTACTCATCCCACTCACCGCTGATTCTTATCTCTATGCTTCTCCTCATCAGCGGTGACATTCACCCCAACCCTGGCCCTATAGACCCCTGCTCTGTCGGCTTCTGTAGAGTTACCTGGGGAAACAGATCAATACAATGTACCGGCTGTTCTCTCTGGGTGCACCTCTCCTGCTCTGGTCTATCTCCCGCTAACTTCCGCAAAATCTCCCCGGGACACTCTTGGACTTGCCCAATGTGCCCATCCTCTTCTCAACCCCTCCCCTCCCTCTCACACTCTAATCCCGTATCTTCATTCTTTTCTGTATCTCCATCCTCTCACACTCCAAACCCCCCACCTCCACTCACAAACAACCACAAAACCATATCTTCAAAAACTAAACCCTCCTCCAAAACAACCTCGAATAAACCCACCTATCTTCCTAATCACCCCCAACTAATTTATACTTACCCTCCCTCAGCATTGTCTACTCCTCCTCAAACCCAACATACCACCTCTCCTCTCACACAATCCTCTTTTCATCCTTCCTCTCCCTCTCGAAACAACCTCCGAATCCTACAGTGGAATGCTAATGGGATTCGCCCGCGTCGTACTGAACTCCTACACTTTCTCTCTCATAATCAGTACGATCTCATCTTCATACAAGAGTCACATCTCTCCTCTGACTCCACCTTCCGTATACCCGGCTACAAAACCCTCCAAAAGAACCGTTTTATGACGAGAAGAGGAACCACCAACTCTACGGGAAACCTAGGAGGAGGTGTACTGATACTTGTCAAAAACGGTCTATCTTACACTTCACTCTCCACACAATCACTCTCCTCCCTCGACCCCAGCTCCGATTATTTAGCAATCGCAGTTAAAATAAAAGGAGCCGCTCCCATACATCTTTTTAACGTCTATGTCCCTCCTATCCGCTCCTCTTCCTCCGACTCTCGCCCAAAATCCTTCTCACCCTTTTTCCTACCATCATCTCCTACCACTTACATCTTTGGCGACTTTAACAGCCATCATTCATCCTGGGACTCCCACTCACCGGAAGACCATTCTGGTCCGGATGGTAGGTGCTTTCTCGCAGCCTGGGCCGTGAGTAAGTCTGCTCATTGATTTTAAAATGACAGACCGAAACCGAACCTACCAAAACGGAAGGGTATCCACCCATTCCGATGTTCAGTGTGGGTCTGCTAATCGGCAAACGTCCTTTTCAGGACGGGGCAATGTCAGGATAAAACTGCCCTTTTCAGGGCACATTGCCAACAAGTTCCGAAGACCCACTATTCTTCAGCTGAACATCGAAGGCCTCACTGTAAGCAAGATTAATGTTCTTCATCACCTCGCTATGCAGTCTGAGGCACTCGTCATCCTACTGCAGGAGACCCACTGCACTGATGCAGAGAAGTTGGTACTACCACACTACCAACTAGCTGGGTCTTCTTTAAGCAGGAAGCATGGCCTTGCCACGTTTGTCCACGAGCGACTGAGATACATGCTTTTGGACCAATCTCCACCGACATCGGAGATCGAATGGCTGTGTGTGGACGTTGATGACCATAAAATAGTCAACGTCTACAAACCACCGCCAACGCGATTGCGAACCCTGGATCTCCCAGTGTTTCCTCACCCCTGTCTGTACGCTGGCGATTTTAACTGTCGTCATGCTGACTGGGATTATGATGACAACAGTCCGGACGGCGAGTGCTTGGCTGGCTGGGCAAGTATTAATTGTCTTGCCCTGCTATATAATGCCAAGGACGCTGCCAGTTTTTATTCCGGCCGCTGGAACACTGGCACCAATCCAGACCTAGCTTTCGCTAGCGTAGGTCCAAACAATCGCTTACCGGATAGACGTGTCCTTGAGAAGTTTTCCGGGTCACAACATCGACCCTCGCTTATTACACCATCAAGGTTTGCTATGGCAGTGCCAAGCATGCCTGTTCAGCGATGGAACTTCCGCAAGGCCAAATGGAGTCACTACATTGCTTTGACGAATAAATTCGCAAAGACTTTGTTGCCGCCTAATTCACTTGATGTGGATGCGGCTTACCAGGACTTCTGTAACACCATTAAGAAAGCAGCCAAAAAGACTATCCCACGCGGGTATCGAAATAACTATATTCCGTGTTGGGATGCAAAGTGTGAATCCCTCTATAAAACCTTTCTGCAGTCTCCTCAGGGAGACGACTCAAGTTTGGCTGCGACAGCTCTGCTTGCCAAGCTTGACAGAAAGCGGAGGGATCGATGGTCCGAAGCAGTTCGGAGCATTGACTTCTCACACTCTAGTCGAAAAGCGTGGAGTATTTTGAACAACCTTACTGGTAGGTCACGACACTCTCCTCGTCACTGTCCCGTTTCAGCCGATGCTATTGCATCTCAGCTGGTTAGAAATGGGAAATACGAGGCTGTTGACCACAAGTCATCCCGACTTGTCTCTCAAGAAGTGTCTGACCTTTGGAGGGCCACAACACCAGACGCAGTAAATATCTCTGACAATTTTTCACAGAGAGAATTTGCTGCTGCCCTTCAACATTTAAAACCAGGTAAAGCTCCGGGTCTTGATTCCATCTGCCCCGAGCTTATACTCCATGCTGGAGCTGCTTTGAAGTCCTGGTTACGTGACTTCATTTCTTCCTGTTTGCGCCGACTCAAAATTCCCAAAATCTGGAGAAGAGCGCTTGTGGTCGCGATCCCAAAACCAGGAAAGCCCGTGGGGGATCCAAAGAGTTATCGACCGATATCTCTGCTCTGTGTCCCCTACAAGATCCTCGAGAGGCTTATCTACGCCCGAGTTGAACCATTAATCGATCCACTGCTCCCTAAAGAGCAGGCTGGGTTCCGACGCGGGAAGTCAACCGTGGATCAAGTTGTTCTGCTAACCCAGAACATCAAGAATTCTTTCGAGGCTAAAAAGAAGGCCGGTGCTGTATTTATCGATCTGACAACTGCTTATGACACTGTCTGGCACCGTGGCCTTACCTGCAAGCTGCTGAGACTACTTCCGGATAAGCACATGGTCAAAATGATCATGGAGCTTGTCCGAAATCGAAGTTTCACCCTTACCACCCGTGACAGCAAGCAAAGCAGGCTACGCCGTCTTAAAAACGGCGTTCCTCAGGGATCGGTCTTGGCTCCCCTCCTATTTAACATCTATACCTACGATTTTCCTTCCATGATTTCCAGAAAGTTTGCTTATGCTGATGATTTAGCATTGTTGCACTCTTCTGGAAACTGGAAGGACTTGGAGGGGACCTTAAGCCAAGACATGTCCACACTTTCAGCGTATCTCCAGACTTGGAGGTTGAAGCTCAGTCACACTAAGACGGTGACGGCAACCTTTCACTTAAATAACCGAGAGGCTAAACGTGAGCTAAAGGTCTACAACAATAGTAGACTTTTACCGTTCTGTCCAACCCCTACATACCTTGGGGTAAAACTGGACAGATCGCTCACGTTTCGTTACCATTTAGTGGCATTGCGCAAAAAACTATCATCGCGCGTCACACTGTTGAGGCGACTCGTGGGCTCGGGATGGGGTGCTGGTGCTAAAACACTACGCATAGCCACCTTGTCTCTAGTCTACTCAACAGCTGAGTACTGTGCGCCAGTTTGGTGTCGCAGTGCTCACACTCGCCTCATTGACAGTGTCTTGAATGACGCCTTGCGCATAGTTACTGGATGCCTGCGTCCCACTCCAACGGACCACCTACCTGTACTTTCAGGCATCCAGCCAGCTGAGCTTCGCCGACTGGGAGCGACACTCTCCTTGGCTTACCGTGGATCTCTGTACCCCGATCATATCTTGTATGGTCTGTTAAGTGGGTCCTCAGATACTGGCCAAGTGAGACTAAGATCCAGACGCCCGTTTGTGCCAGGTGCGCGGAATCTCTTGGACAATCTTGCCCGACTTGGCATCCGCGCCTCTGAATGGACAAATCACAAATGGAACACGGAGTACTGTGAAAGTGCTTCCAGGCTCCGTACTTTTGTGCCCGGGACCGGTGCCAGGCCTGTTGGGATGGGCTTACCCCGAGCAGCTTGGGTTAAGCTCAACCGCCTGCGGACTGGTGTTGGGCGATTCCATTCGTCCATGCACAAATGGGGTCTCGCTTCTACATCGAATTGCGAGTGTGGCGCCTCTGAGCAAACCGCAGACCATGTACTAACAATGTGCTCCATACATCGGGCACCACATAGAGCACGCGGTCTGACGGTTTTGGATGACAAAACTCGATGCTGGCTTAATAACATCACTGCCAGCATCTGATCCAGGCAGTGCAGCAGTCTGGGGTAGTAAAAGGATAAACCCTCGGCCCCAGTTCTGTTTGTATTTGGCCTGGAGTGGATGCCCTTCAAACGACGACGACAACCATTCAGGCAAAGATCTGTTTGATTGGCTCCTCTCTTCTGATCTTTTACCTCTTAATAACCCCGAACACCACACCCTACTACACCGTGCCACTGGAAACCGCTCTTCCCCTGATCTTTCCCTAGTTCCTGCCCGAATAGCCTCTAAATGCATATGGCAGACCCTTCCGGACCTCGGCTCAGATCATCTTCCTATCTCCATCACTATTCCCACTTCCCCTATAATTAACTCTTTCCACCGCCCCCCCTCATTTAACTATCATAAAGCTCGCTGGGATGATTACCTTATTTATATTGATACCCACTGCCCTACTCCCTCTAACTTTACAACACTTTCTCTCTCTGAAGCCACCCACACCTTTACCAAACTCCTCAATGATGCTGCCACTTCTGCCATTTCTTTCGGCAGCATCAACTGCCCTGCTAAAGCCTGGTGGTCTCCTGAAGTCGCAGATGCCGTCGCAAAACGCCGAAAGGCATTTGCAAAGGCACACTGTTCCGAAGAAGACCGCCAGCACTATATCGCTACTTCCAGATATACCTCCACTGTAATTTCTAAGGCTAAAGCCAAGTCATGGCAGAACACTTGCTCTAGCCTTTCTCCTAAAACCCGTCCCGAAGTCTTTTCTCTACTTCGCTCCATCTCTGGCTCCCCCTCCCCAACTACTTCTGACCTTCCCAATTTCTCAAATTGCCATACCCCTGTAGATTGTGCCAACCATCTCTCCTCACATCTACAGTCTCATTTCTTTACCCAAACCCCAAAACCTTTTCGAAGCACTGAGAAAGCCCAAATAAAGCAAATCAGAACTGCACACTGCAACACCCTGCATTCCACTTTCTGTTCACCATTCTCCTTAATTGAACTCTCTACAGCTATCTCTCAACTCTCAACCTCAACCTCCTCAGGCCCTGATCAAATTACCTACCCTCTTCTATCCCACCTCCCACAATCTGCGTTAAACTTTCTTCTATACATCTTCAACCTTTCTTGGTCAACACACACCTTCCCGTCTGCTTGGAAGCAATCAACAATCATCCCCATTCTCAAACCCGGAAAACCCTCTGACTCACCTTCTTCATATAGACCCATTTCTCTCACTTCATGTACCTCCAAACTCTTCGAAAGAATGGTTTTAGGACGACTAATTTATTTTCTCGAACTACAAGACATCCTCTCACCCGTGCAAGCTGGTTTTAGACCTGGTAGATCGACTGTAGACCAGGTTCTTCTTCTCTCACAATCAATCGCAGATTCCTTCCACCAATCTAAGCCAGGCGCACGTACAGTCCTTGCCACTGTGGATTTTGCGAAAGCTTTTGACTCAGTTTGGCACTCTGCCCTTCTCTCTAAACTCTTCTCATTAGATCTTCCTCTTTGCTTTGTCGAATGGATACGATCCTACCTCTCAGGTCGCTGTTCGAAAGTCCGTATCTGTAATTCATACAGTCGTCCTTTCCGTCTCCGAAAAGGAGTTCCCCAAGGTTTGGTTCTAGGACCAGTTCTCTTCTCTTTATACATCAATGACCTTCCTACTTTCCTTCTTGCATCTGTTAAAACCTCTTTTTCTCTATGCAGATGACCTAGCCATCTGACCTCCTCCCCGAGTGTTGAGTGTGCAACCGCTGTAGTACAAGCTGCCCTCAACAGACTGGTGGAATGGTCCTCAAAATGGCTCCTTCCTCTCAACCCCCTCAAATGTGAAACATCCTTCTTTAGCTTAGACCCCTACCAATCACGTACACAACCATCTCTGCACATTCTTAACACCCCTCTCAAATTCAACCCTCGTCCAACCTTTCTCGGTGTAACCTTCGACCGCACTCTCTCTTTCAAATATCACGTCTTATCCTTACGGAAAAAGTTTTACAGCGATTCCGTGCTTTCCGCTCCATTGCCTCTGCCTCCTGGGGTCCATCAAAAGAATCCTTGTGTACCCTATACAAAGCCTTTATTTGCCCCATCCTCACCTATGCTTCCCCAGGCTGGTTTCCCTTCTCATCTCCTACTCACATTACCTCCGTGGAGAGGATGCATAGATCTTCCTTTAGAGTAATCACAGGTTGTCTATCGTCCACTCTCATTCCTCTACTTCATATAGAAGCACTTCTACCTCCACACGAGTCACCCTCACCCACCAATCCCTCTCCTTCTTTGAACGAGCCCTCCGTCTACCTCCCACCTTTCCCATAGCCTCTAACCCCGTACACGTCTCAAGAAGAGCTCATGGAGATCTTTCTCCAGATCACATAACCTTACCCCTAACCTAAATCTTACCCGTGAACCACTAATCCTCTGCCCTCCTAAACCCCCCTGGTCTGCCCCATCTAATTACACAATCTCCTTCCACCTCTCATCCCCATGCTCTCGCAAAGACCCCCCCTCCCTTCGCAACACTGCAGCTACCTCCCATCTTTCCACTCTATCTCACAGCGATATCTCTGCCTGGACTGACGGTTCGGTGCCTGGCGGGCTGGGACAGGGGGGTGCAGGGATACACATCAATTGTACAAAGTGTGTCACTGCTACCTCGCTCTCCTTCTCGACTGGTCTCTGGGCTACCAGTTATAGTGCTGAAACCTTCGCTCTCCCACATGCTCTTGAGTGGTGTATCTCTACATGCTCTTGAGTGGTGTATCTCTCACTCCAAGACATGTAATTTCGACTCTATCACCTTCTTTTCCGACTCTTTATCTGTCCTATCAACTCTCTCTACCCCCCTACCATATTTAACCCCCAAATCCCTATCCAATACTCAATCTCTTCTTAACTCTCTATCTCAATCCAAGGTTGTCCATCTACAATGGATACCTGGTCACTCTTCCCTCCCAGGTAACGACTTAGCTGATTCTCTAGCTAAAGCCGGTGCCTCTCTCGATCCCTCCAATACATCAGTGTCCCTCGCACCCCTTATCTCCTCCCAACGACTATCCCTCTACACCAGTTGGAGACGCAGTGTCCAATCTGATTTCTTTCAACATCAAATCCCTTCGGTATCTCCCGAGGAGCTTACTCTCCCTCGCTCCGCTCTCTCCCGTTTACGCTGCAACGGGCACAGCACTCTCCTCAACTCTTATCTCCACAGGGTTGGTCGAGCCGAGACTCCTTCATGCAGCAACTGTGGTTCTGAACCACAGGATCTCTCACATCTCGTGCTCGACTGCCCTGTACTAGACCCTCTGCATCAGGCTATTTTCGGCCACACTCCTTCTCTTCTGGACCTCTGGTCCCGTCCGTGGGGTGTCGCCCGACTATTGGGATTCCGCGGAATTGATCCGCGCCCCCATCCCTAGGAATGGGTCGGGTAAAACCACCACCACCACCACCATAATTATCTTTTATTTAGGCTTTTTTCGTTTACAGTCAATCAAGTATTATTAACATTAGGAACCGATTAGTCTTGTCCATATAATTAGATTAATTGCGGATGCCGTCCGTGGTGGTCGCTTATATGAACAATCTTTTTAGAGAAAGAGTAATCACCATCAATATTATAAGTATATTTTGTCTTGGCGTAGTTTGTTATTGTTGTTGTGCTTACCCATATCACTTCTAGGCATTAGAGCCTCTTGCATTCCTTTACAGAATGCAAGAAAATATTTTTTGGTACATAAAGCACTAAGCAAGACCTCGCAGTAACACTTAAAAACAGCCAGTAGGACTTGCGGTAATATGCAGTCAGATACATGAGCCCATGATAAAATTTCTTAACTAAAACAATAATAGCTAAGAGCCGCCATAACATCAAGTTAATATGGCCTAATAAGACATTTTCAAGTATTTATAATTTACAATAGCATTTCGTGTTTTTGGAATTATACCTAGACGTTTTCCGTTAGTGGTTGTAAAATCGTCTCACCCTTTTCAAGATGAGGGCGTGGATCAACTCCATACGGAGTCCCAATAATCGGGCAATCCCTGTTCGAGAGGAAAATTGTGAGAAAATGATTAAACGTGGCTAAGCGTAGAGTTAAAATCAGGGCAGCCCTACGAGAAATGTTTCGCAACTTGGAACCTGAGTTGCTGCACGAAAGACACGCGTCTCGAACTGATGCAGAAAAACAGAAATTGAGAGGCAAAGTGAGTAGAATTATTACATTTAAATGTCATACGAATTTCGCTAAGACATTGCCATAAGATAAGATCATCTTTTATTGGTGGTGCGGAGAAGATTGCAGATTGCAAGTCTCATTTTGTTGATATGGAAACACTCAGTTTCACAGGAGAATTTCACTACAAAAATGGGACTAAAAATTACAAAAAGACGATTTGCACAATTTAGAGCAGTACTACAAAACTTAAAGGCACTGTAGACCTGCCGGCCGCGTATTTTTTATCATTGAACGTAGATCTACCAGTAACACATTTCAAACAAACAATAGTAGGTATAATTTTTGTTTTACAGTAGAATGAATATAAACCTAAAGGTGGCCCATAATTAGGTAGTAGGTATAGCCTACAGTGACTCAGTTTGACAAAATTCTCTGCTGTAGTCACCAAATTGTTACATTTACAAATTTGTTTGCTGCAGTTTCATTCTCTACCAGCTGTTGAATATACTATTCAGTATACCCTTGCCCGTTCGCGGTCCCGCATACTCGCGGATTTCGGTCTCTAATGAGGAGTTGCCTAAACTTCTGTAAATATTATCAAATTATAAAATTAAGATAATTTTTTATTAGGCTATTCCTACATATTTCTACACCATTACTTTATTAATAAGTACGACTGTCATTAGAAGGTGTTTGGGAAGCATATTTTAACGTATAAAGTATCGTATATAGGCATTTAAAACTGCATCAATGATTTCTGGATTTTCGAGATTCGCCGAGGGGGTTAAGAAACAAAACCTCCGCAAATAATAAAGGGTAAACTGTATATTAAAAAAAAAACAATTGTAGCTTATACCAGCTTTTGGGCCATCCTGAACAATAAACAAAGGCACAACATAACAAACGTACTGGCAGTCAAATACTTGCGTACAATGGCGGACAGTGTAGCGTTTTTGGTAAAAGCCCACTACTGCCTTGTGTGTTCTATTCCTATCTTTTATCACTCAAAACCAAATAGTCAATGTTGAACTTTCAAGCTTGTATTGTCATCGATTTTCAATCTGTTATTTCCAATCTCCATTATTTCCAATCTGTCTGTTAAGTCTTTTTGCAGGAAATATATAGAAAGAACACAAAAAGGCTTTAGGGTGATTACAAACACGCGACAAGAAAATAGTGCGGTACAAATGAAGATGAACAAAAGCACGATAAACAAAAAATTCGCTCGAACCTCGCAGTCGTCACACTAGCCAGCCCCCAGATGAAACGTGCACTGGAAGGACCGTTAAGATCGGTTGATCCAAAGTTTCGTGTGACGTGCTGAGAGTGCAAAAGTCTTGACAGTTCGTCAGCTCGTGGATGAGGACCCGTTGCTCGTGAGTACATTCCGTCCTAATGTTGCGCCATTTCTCCGGGAGCATCCTTGTTTTGTCTCCAAGCGATAACTTTTGCGCTTGAGTGGGGGTTTGAAGTGCCAGGATTTGCAATTTGCCTTTTTTTTCTTTTTTTTGTGAACTTGTTTGGCAATTGGCATTTCCCGCACTACTAGAGAACAAAACCCCTCCAGGAGTATCCAATGATTAGGATATACTGGAATGCAGTCGACGAGTTCTGGAAGGTTCACATCTGGCGAAATAAGGCTTGTTCTTCTTCTTCACTCTTCTTTCTTCGTACAAGATTGTTCTTTCTTCTTCACAAGAGGCGTTGTCGTGGGTCACCAATGTAGCGTTTTCGGTATATAGGGCCTTCTGCTTTTGAAAACAATCTTCTTTTTTTGATAAAGTCGATGAAGTTCTTTCTATTTCTCTTTAATATTTTTATTTTTCTTCCTTATCAGACTATAGATAAGATCATGTCGGGTTCACCAATGTAGCGTTTTCGACAAATAGGGCCACTACTGCCTAGCGTGTTCTGTTCCTTTCTTCTTTCACTCAAAAACCAGATAGCCAATGTTGAATTTTCAAGCATGTATTTGCATCAATTTTCAATCTCTGTTATTTCCAATCTGTCTGTTAAGTCTTTTTGCAGGAAATATATAGAAAGAACACAAAAAGGCTTTAGGGCGATTACAAATATGCGACAAGAAAATAATGACAAAGAAAATAGTGCGGTACAAATGAAAATGAACAAAAGCAAGATAAACAAAAAAGTTGGTTCGAACCTCGCAGTCGTCACAACAGTACGCTTTAAGATCTGCGCTTAAACTACCTATACAGGCCTAGTGCCGTGGTAAATTCAAACTGAAATCAAAAATACAGGTTAACTTATTTTTTAGTTTTAGTTTAAATTCATCACCTAAGTGCATGCCTTAAAAAAACCTCACTATCAATCACTGCTTGTGCATAAGCATCGGTAAGAGTACCAAAGTTAGTGGCACTATAGGTGTAGGTGTTTAGTAAAGACAGAAAAATCCAGTAAGAATACTTTATTTATTTATTTTATCTCTATATTTATCCTCCTGACTCGCAGGAAAGCGACGGAGGCGCTAATATATAGGGTAAGCAACCCGACCGGTTTCCGGAGATGCCAAAGTATTGCTGTCCGCTGGAAATTTAATAGAGATATGACTGAAATTTACAACTGCTTGCCAAGACCACAAAACAGGGGAAAGTGCTGTCAAGTGTCTTTCCCAAGGACACAACAGAAAGCGCGAGTACATTTTGAACTGAAACCATGTTGATCACAATCATGGCGCTCTAACCACTCGAAAACGCTGCCGACGAACACGGAAAATCCGAGAAAATGCCAAGTAAGAAGATTATACTGAGGCTGGTTTTAGAAAAAAAGCTACAGCATATTTTTGCCATCTTTAGCTTTAACCGAGCCTTGGAAATTACACTGGAGGTTGTACATTGTATCTTTGCAAAATCTTTTCGACTTTGGCTAGTTGCTCAGTGTAACATCTGACTTGCGAGCAAAAAAGCAAAAGTCTGATGTTGATTCTACCGAATGATTGCTTCAGTTATGCTCTCAGGAAAGACACTGCCAAATTCTTTAATGGGACCAAGCTATTTACCTTCAATGATGAGTCCGGTGATAACGGAAAGTAGCATACTGGAAAATACAGCCATAAATAGCGCAAAAGCTTCTGCAATTTTTGAAGATTACAAACTTTGCCAGGGCGATTGATGCTACCGAAAAAATGGCGAAAGTGGCGGCATTATTGCAAGATTGGGAAGGAGGTTTGTGGCTTTTGATAGACAGAGGGGTGCAAGTAAAAAAGTAGCAGTGGGTGTCAATCTAAAAAGTGATTGACGAAATTAGTAGTGAGGTAGGGATCGGGAAAGGTGGTTTATGCCTCGAACTGTGAGTAGGCCTAGCCTACTTGGCCGTTTAAGATACACAATCCCCTGTTATGTATCTTAATACTTTTTGCTAAACTGGCTAGTATGTAACTTTGCAGTTTTTATTTATTTATTTTAAGAGCTACAATTGTTCGTTTTTTTTCTTTATTTCATGTCAAAATGCCTGTCGTTTTGTTAATTCACCTCGTACTGCTTTGGTACGCGACCGCAACGTCATAAAACTACTTTGTATGTGATTCCACTTGCTTGACAAGATCTCGCTTAAACTTAATTTAAATCGGTCTGATAATTATCTAGATCTAGATTTTAATTCTAATCAATCTTGACCTTAATTTAAGGGTCTGGGTTAGCCTAATGTTCTTAATCTAAGGTACCGGACTACCGGTATCTATCTTGTTTTTTAAATAAAAGGTTAGGGTTAGTGTTGAGATCATATAACAAAATAAAATTTAAACTCCTGAGATCAAACAACCTCAGAGATTTTATACTAAAACAACCAACAATCTTTTTTTAAAGGTGGAATTAATGTGAAATACATGCATATGAGATGCAATAGGAACAGAAACAAAAGAGAGGGCTCAAGACGAACGGTTTACCAGTAAAGCGGGTGAGTGTGGTGTATTGCGTGACGTCGGCAAGGTAGCTTAGTGCGGGAGCGTCCAACCAATGGCCAGAGTAAAAAATCTAGAGGCCAGTGCGATATTTCTGAAAATATGCGAAATAAATAGGACAACGTTGCTGCAGAACGGATGCCTACAGCTAACTGCCGAAGGAAGAAAGTTTTGGGAAAAAAACCTAGAACAATTTGCAGAAAAGGGGCCGCACAACAACGAGGTGGCTAGTTGCTTGTAAGTATTTTTTGGTTCAACCAGATTAAATTTGAAATGTGGTGTTGTTGCAATACCAAAAATTTTTTAAAAATCGAAGGATGGATCTTAAAAGATTTTTATGGCAAAGGCAAACTTCATCGCTTTCGAAAAGGTTTGTTAAACGAGTTTTAAGCACAACTTCAGCCATATTTATCTTTGTCCTACAAACTGTGCGATCGTTTTAATTGAAGTTTAACATGCATAAATACTGCGTATGGCTGACCCGCTGACTTGCAGCCGGGAAGCGAGCTGGATGCTCAGTTTTCTAGGGTGATTTCTGTTTTGTCCGCGGTAAGAAAACTTTTCAAAAAAATATAGTCAGGCCACTCATCAATAACGATAACTTCGCTTAAAACAGAAAGCACTAAACAAGGGCCAATAAAGCAATTATAAGAATATATTAATGAACTAAAGAGCTTTCGGCTTGGAGAGTACTTTGGGAAGCGAATCAAAGTAGGCTTCAGCAAAAGTTTGTGAAAATCAGGTAGCATTTTATTTGAGATGAAAAAAAGTTTCAAGTGTATTAATTCTTTAAAAGAACTTGTCAGGGGCAAGCAATTATGCAAATTAAGACAATTAATCTCGCTTTCGAACAAATAGAAGATTTTTCATCATACTACTTGGCATGTGTAGCGAGCAGATGGTGGCTGATTTAAAACAAGTTATTCTACAGCAAATTGCTCAATCAATGCAATTCAGTTCAATCAAAGATTAGTCACGATATATTTGAAAAAAGAAAAACCACACAGGGAAGCCCAAAACGATGTTCCTAGTAATCGCATGAATAGGCACATTCATCTGGCGCTGTGTGTTTTGACGTCAAGAAATACGCGTCGAATGCAATGAAACGTTGTTGCATTCAAAAGTATTTTATGATAATAATTACAGGAGTTACGCGTCAACTCAACGAAAATTACAAATCTAAGAGCTGTAATTCACAAGTGCGTGTCTCACTTACAACCAATGGTGAATGATGATTACGCTACACTTGTTTGCGTCTCATTACAATTAACAGAATGTTCAAACGTACTCTTTGTCAAATCTAGAAAATGGACACACCCCTTTGGGCTCGTCTAAAATATGCTATCTCACCATGAGTCAGCATATTACTTGTGTACATTCAATAAATCGACAATAAACGGATGTTCAGTTGAATCGCTGATGGTACATTTGAAACTTGCTTTTGCCATCGAGCAAAACATTAATAACCAGTTTCAGTACCTCTAGAAAAGTGGGTTTTGACGATGAAAAAAGTAAAAGCAGTTAGTAAACTGTAGTTTCCCGACTACTAATCGTCTTGGACATTTTGATAAAAAATTATAATCTGTCCAGTAGGCATCTTTAAATTGAAACTATTGTTTTTCGAATATAATCTCTAAATTTTGCAGAAACGTCTTTGTATTGCTCTTACAAAATATTAACCAACGATTCATAAAAAAATTATTAACGCCGAAATTGTTAACGAGGTATATATTTCAACAATTTAACACACATTTTAAAAACGTGTAATTGTAATTGCCTTGAACGAGGTTTGAACAAATGACTAATTGATACGGGATTCAAGACGCAAATAAGTGCTGACATCAAATTTCGTGATTCTGCAAATTTACAGGGTAATGTTCAATCAGGTCGCCTTTTCAGCAATAAATTGATGATTAAAGTCGTGATTAAACGATTCGTTTATAGAATCAGCATAATCAACAGCTTTTGCGTTCAGTATGAATTTTTGTTTTGTCATAACACGATTTTTGAATGAACTCGACCAGGCACAGAAAAAGTAAAAATCAACATTGTAATACGGCAAAAATTTTTAAAGTTTTACAAGTTTATTGCGGAATAAAAAATCAGATGAAAACCGAGTTAATATTTTCTATTCTAGTTTTTTGCCGTATATCTTACTATGACGTTGGTGATCACAGTCGTTTTTTTAGTTATTTTTTAGTTATTGCTTTTTCAAAGAAATTTTTTTTTACATGTTACACATGAAAAAAAATTCATTTCGGCATCTTTGCACTTTAGTCATACTAAAAAAATCACTATCTCAATAACTTTACAAATTTTTCAAATAATACTACTTTATAATTCAGTGAATAAACACCAAAACTTTTTCTATTTCTGTTAAAGGGCTTGTAAAAAAGTATAAGAACAAATTACAAACAATTAGTAAAAATTCCTATTAATTTTTTTTCTTGTCTACCAGGGATGTTTTGTTACAAGTCTATACCTAGAGCATATTGGACAACCTCATCTTTGTAAAATTTTCTGTGAGAAAAATTTATTGATAAATCACATCTATATGGTAAAAGCTTTTTTTGTTTGGTAATGTTAATATCTCAAAAATTTGCAGTTCCTTTTTTTCACTTTTAACAAAGAGCAACAGATATAACACAAAATTTCATACTTGTTTGAAAAAAACTATTAAGCATATCATATGTGAAAATGCAAAATTAAAAATTTATAGTTATGTGTCAAAACAACAATAGTGATAATGAACATTTAATTCAATTCAATTACAAAAATAAAAATTAAAAAAATGTACTTGCTTATTTTTAGAAAATATGCATTAATGCAATCTGCAGCCTTAGACAACAATTTGTATAGCCATGCATAAAACTTTCTTTTCACACTAAAATAATATTATATTGCAATCATACTGCTTTGGTTTATTTTTTGCATACTTGTGAATTGTTAAGTCACTATACAAGTTCTTTCAGAAGCTATTCTGATAGCAGCCTAGGTTGACTGATACTACGAGTTTTTCTGTGAGTATATGAGACCAAATAAATCATTACACAATGTTTTACAAATTTTGCTAAAATAAATTTATTAAAAAATTATGACATTTTTTCAAAGGTGTAAATAGCTTTTTCGAAACTTAATATTTTGCAAGAGATAATATTAAGTAATTTACATTAATTTATTGGCTGCCCTTAGTTATAATTCACTTTTTTATGTGGCCAGCACTAACAAAAAGGTTGTGCACCCCTTTGTTATTGCATACAGGGTGTCCCAAAAAATTCATACACACTTTAAATATTAGTCAGGTAAACATTGTATAATTTTTCAACATGTAAACAAATTTATATACATCTTTTTATTGCATTGTGATAGCCTGATTTCAAACTTCCATCCATTCTAATACAGACAATGCTGACAAACAAACAAATGTAATGAAATGATACACATTACAAAACAATTTCCTTAATATATGAATGCACTCACATTTACTGTTTGCTTTCAATTCAACAGCTGCACATGTTTCATTGCATAAACTTTATCTTTGAATACGCTTTTAAAAAAACAAATGGTGTGAGGTTTTAATCCAATTCACCTGTTCAGTAAGATCTCATCAAGAAAAAAATCTAACAATGCAATCTTAGATAGTATAAATAATTCTAGAAATCTTATAATAAAAACTTTTCTATTAAAAATATTGCAATATTTGATGGTTGTAATCATAACATATTGAACAATACTAATCATATTGGTAGTTGATTTTACAAAAGTATTTTAATTAAGATTTTGTTTACAATTAATTAAAGTATGTAAATACTTTGTAACACCCTGTATATATTTGAAGTAATTCTTTCAAATATTGTTGTGATAAATAAAAGGAGAAACATTTTGACAACATTTTCGCTTTCTTGGCAATAAATTAACCAATTAACAGCTTGCAATAGTAATTCAGTTTAAAGAATTTCTTGAAAGAAGAAAATTTATTAAGACGAATTGTAAATAACATTAACGCAAAAAATGTGATTTTTGATGATTTTTGAGCATTTTTAGTACAAATTTCAATAATGCTAATGATGGACAAAATTCAATAGCAAACTGCTTTTTATCTTAATTTCATGTTATTTGACTGCATTAAGAGTCAATAAAATCAGTCTTTTAATTAGTCTTTTAATCTTTTATTTAGTTACTAATTAAAAGACTGTTTAGTATAATATATAAACAAGAGAAATATCCTTATGGTTGATTTTGCAGTGTTACCCAATATCTTAATATATTTGAGTAAAAAAAATACAAAAGCACTTGTTTAAATTTTTGTATTTTTTTAAATTTAAATTGTTTAAATATCATTACTTAAACAAATTGCACAGGTACAACAAAATGAATCAAGTGGCAAGATTGCAATACATAATATACAGTCTACCAGCATAAAAGTTTTAGAATTTTGTATTTTTTAACACTTAAATGTGGTACTGCACAAAATAATCAACTGCAAATGTTCAAAAAACATTTTGGTTCCAAAAGCACACCATAATGCTACTAGCAAATGGCATTCGATTTTCAAACACTAAATTTTAAATTACATAAAAATTGAAATGTTAAGACATCACTAAAGTAACACCAAACTTTTTTTTTTTAAATACCAATGAGTTAATCAAAAAGCAATTTACAAACTAGCAAAAATTACGTGCTATTTTTTTTATTATGTTTCTGTGACACAACAAACACATGTTGCAATTTTGTATGTTTCCAGAATATTGCTACTTACCAAAAACTGTCAAGCAAGAGCAGCTTAGAATTAGCTAGGTTAAGAATCAAACCCAAACCTTTCATGATGAGCAGTTTGCTAAATTACAAATGATAATTAACAAAAGTATAACTTTTTATCAAAATTATTGCATATTTTTTACTTGCTTGTTTGACATGCATGCACTGATCTCACAATACTTTTTCTTTGCTGACACCAAGCATGTTAGAATAATTAGCAGATAATCGATGAGTGGAGTAAGTCTGAGGGGAAGACTGTTGCTATAAAGATGAATGTACTTGACATGATATAAGTTAAATTCTTTCCTTTTCATAATGTTGTGCCTTTGGAAAAAACATTTTTATGCTTGTTCTTCTTATCAGTCCTAAAAACTACCTCTAAATTGAAATCTTATCGCTTATTAATAACAAAAAAATAAAAATAGAATACAATAAGATAACAATATTTTGATGTTTGGTGTGGTTGTATGAAATTATTTCAGTTGCTACAAGTTTAAAACCTATGCTGTTGTGATAAAATTGAGAAAAATATTTAATACGATTTTAAAAAAAACAAATGAAGACATTGATCATGTTATTTCCAAAGATATTGTATGAAATTAAAAAATTTCATTTAATTGAAAAAAAATACAAATATGATATTAATCTATGTATTAGTAAAGCTTGGTGGTTTTTGCCACAGTGTCTTATAAACAATTTTTTGTTTCTGATTCACATATTAGTCAAGATTAACAAATTTTAATGCTTAGACCTATACAAATATTTTTTAATAAACCTCTGGCCAGTTAGCAAAAAACACAACATAATAGTTATATTTGTGTTGTATTAAAACTGTAAGGTGCTTACAAAGCAGAAAACTGAAAAAAAATATAAAACACTGCACATTCAGCATGAACCTACCCTTAAGTTTTTTTTCATCTCTACTCAATCGATTTTAAAATGAAAAAAAAAAAAGAACACAAGAGAATATACACAAAATTACAATTTTTTTGATTTGTAATACAATTTTATAAAAAAATGTAAAACAGTACTCAACAAGCAAAAAAATTATCTTACTAAAACAATGCACATGAAATTTGCAAAATAACTTTTTATGGTTATCACCTAAATTTAATTTAAAATCATTGTGAATTGTTTTCTTCAGATTGCATCAACTTTGCACTTTCTTAAAACAAGAGAAAAAGTTCTTATAATTAAATGTAGCTTTACTGTACAAAAACTGGTATTATAATATTATTACTCTACTGAATTTTTAAAAAAGTAAATAACTGGCTTAGCCAGATAAAGTTAAACATGAAAAAAGAAAGATGTACTTCAGCTGTAAAAAAGCACCAAAATATGACTAAGAGTGCAGAAGAACAGCAGCATGACTGATTGAAATGAGTAACTATTTAAAATTTACAAACTTTATCAAGTTACACTTGCTATTCAATATTTGGCAATATAGCAATCAAACAAATTTAAAAAATACAAGAACAGTTGAACAACAGTAATATCTTATTCATACACATTCTTCAACATATAGTGCTTGTAATAAATTTATTAAAACATGATTTTTAAACAACATTATTTAATACCAGTGATTAAAAAGCATTTAGTATCATCCTTAAATGCAATGTATGGCAAGATAGAAACTTTAAAACAAGTCTGCTTTTTAAGCAAAAAAACAGAGTAAAGACCATAAATCAGTTACAACAAAATATAGACTAGAAAACACTTTTAGAGGTACAATTGTAAACAAGATTCATATATTATAAATTTGATTCTCCATATAAACTTAATAAAATCAGAATTAAACATTTTTACATTTTAAGAATCTGTCAAGGCTCAAAGCATTTTTAATTTTTTGAGACAGCAAGCCAATATACCTTATATGCTAATTTTGTTGCTTATTAATAAAATTATTTGTGTTTTGTGTGTATTGGTAAATTATCTATCTACCTACCTATTTATACTGGGCTTTCCCCTAATTTTGACTAAAAACTAGTGATGGGACAATTCCAATTTTTTTTTTTTCAATTTTGATTCCAATGCCAATTTTGATTCCAATTCTTGTTAGTTAAAATTTACTTTGTTTTTTTATAAGAGACCAACAAAAAAATTTTTTAAAGCACCTTGTTTAATCAGTTGAATAATTGATATACAGTGCCTCTCTCTTAATTGTTTTAAATTATTCACAATTAGCAATTGTAAATTGAGGATTATATATATTGAAAAGATGAATTGATCTTCCTTGCAGAGTGCCCAATTAAAAAATAAGAGCAATATTTTAATACAAAATTTGTTTAATCACTGTTTCGAAAAACCATAAACATCTGTTGCATCTGTATTTAAATAGAATCTTGATTTTTATTCAATTAGAAAAATTCCATTTAAAAAAGAATATTTGAATATATCATGCAAAATTTATCTAAATACTTTTAAAAAACTACAACAGTCTGTTTCATTTTATAGAAATGTCTAGTGGTTACTGGAAAAATCAAGAATATAATCATTGTAATGAAAACATAGTACATTAAGTCAATTATACTTCAACAAATAATACACAGTTCTGAGAAAAACATAATTTAAAAGAGGTCATTTAAAAATTAATCATTTCTAAAAAATATTATTTAAGCTTTTCAAATTTTATGCTTCAAAATATGCAGTTTGTTAAACTAATCAAGCAGATAATGCAATTCTTGTGATGCCATATAGGAAAAAAAATGACTCAAAATATAGCAAATGCAAGTACAGACTACAGAGGTTATGCATTTGTATTAAGGTGACCTGACTCCACTTCTCTTACCTTAATATGAATGAAACAGACTGATTTTATCAGATAATAACAAACTGTTGAGGTTTTTTAATAAATTTTGTAGAAAATTGCTCGGATCTTTTCATTGAGCACTCTGCAATGACAATCAATTTACTCTTGCTCTCTCTCATTGCAATATCATATGAAACTCATGCAATATATTTATAAACTAGGAAAAAATTAATCAATGTGTTTTTGTAGAGTGCTTAATGAAAGTAAAAAAAAAATACATAGATTTTTTATTTATTTAAAAACTACCCTACAGCTTGTTTCATCTGTTCTTTAATTTCTTAATCAGATAAAATAGGCTGTAGAGATGTTTTTGCTTAATAAATAAAAAAAGATATATATAACATAAAATTTATTTTATTAATGTTTAAAAATTTACAACAGTCAATTTCATCCTATGGAATTGTCAGGGTTTATCTATTCAAACAAAGCAACTAAGTGATGATTTAATTTAAGTAACTACCTGACGATTCCATAGGATGAAACAGACTGTTATGGTTTTTTAAACATTGTTAAATTGCTCTGATCTTTTCATTGACTATTTTGCAAGGAAGATCAATTTGTTCTTGCAGTATAAATATATACAGGATGGAAATGTTTGCTGCCACCAATTTGCTGCTGACAGTTAGCCACTGCCAATTTGGGTTAGAGTTAGTAAGGATATTGTTGTTCAGACTTGTTTCCACTAAAAGCATGAAATAGAGAATTCTTTGTTTGTTTTATTAATTTTTTTTTACTTGCTTCATGCTAAAGACAACTTACCACAGACAATTTGCCATCAACCCATGGTATCATTATTATACAGAGTTTTTCAAAAATAAAAAGCAAGTTTTCAAAAATAAGTGGCAAAAATATTTATTTGAAGATTACAACACTGGTGCCTAGCACAATCGTCAAATCTTAAAATTATTTGAATGGCAACCTGTGCCACTGATGATTGACCTTATTAACAAGTTTATTCCATCTCAATATTTATCCTCCTGGCTTGCAGAAAAGTGACAGAGACACTAATACATAGGGTAGGCAATTACCCTGACCTGCTTCCAGAGATGCCAAGATATTGCTGTCCATTTGTAATTTAATAGATATTTAACTGTAATTTAGAACTGCTTGCCAAGACCACCAAGCAGGGGAAGGTGCTGTAAAGTTTCTTTCCCAAGAACACAACAGAATGGCACAAGTGAGTTTTGAACCAAAACCATGTTGATCATGAGCACTGCACCGTTTCGTACCTTCACTGGTCATGTGAGTCACATGCTGTCTTGTGACAACCACATTTTCGAACAAGATTTACATGTAAAGCATGGTAATAGCAATTCAGTCATTCATTTTTTTCAAGTATCAAATTCAGGTATTCAACATTTTATTGTAGATTAATTGATGGTGCATTCACTGTAATTGGCAACAATTATCATCATAGTTTCTGGCAAAAAGTTAATGAAATACTTAATAGGGAAGGGTAAAAAAGTTCAACAAATATTTACTAAATATACTGTAATATAAAGTGTTTTTTTTTTTGCAAACTTGCTTTTTATTTTTGAAAAACCCTGTAAATATATATACTGATCTCAAAAAGAAAACATCTTTTTCATATATGTGCATGCTCAAGTATACTTTTGTATATAAAAAAAAAAATATATATATATGAATAAATTAGGAATCATTTTCAAGAATTGAAATTTTCATAAAATCTTTCAATTTGGATGCTGATTCTTAAAAATTTATTGATTCCGATTAATCGTCCCATCACTACTAAAAACCATTTTTAATTTTATAACAACTTTGTCAATAATTGTTTTTACAATTTGTAATTAAATCAAAAATCTGGGATAAGGAAAATAAATATTAAATCATATCAGTAACCAAACAAAAGTATCGGTTTACAGAATTTTTAATTAAAACTTTTTAAGTTTGATTCAGATATACAAAATTGCAATTGTTGTATAAAATTGTATTTTTGCAAACACTGTAAATCTAGTGGTAAAAAAAGACTAAAAGTTGGTTTATAACTTATCTGTAACTTCATTTTTAACCTTATTTTTATCAAAAAAATTTTCAATTAGCATATGTTTACCAAAAAGTGTTTCAAACTAAAAGCAAACTTTTTAAAATTAAGTTCAGTTTCAACAATAACAAAAATTTACATAATTTTCAATCAAAAATGCAAAAGATTTTAAAAACCTTTATCCATTATAAAAAAGCTTTCTAAAAATGTTTCAAAAAAGCTTTCTACTTTAGTTTCACCTCAAACCACATTTATTTAAGCTGTTGCTGAGTAGTAGTTTGTGGCTGCAACCCTATTGTAGTGTAGCATGATAAAATGGTTTTGTATACATATGGCATACTAGCAATCTATAATAAATAAGAAAAATTGATTAATTTTGAACTAGAGTGTTTTGCATTTTTGAAAGATTCTCAAACATGCAGCAAATGCTACTCAAAACCATGGAAAAGCGGCACCTAACCAAAAATTTTATTCAAGTGATATTTTATCAGATTTGACAGAATTTTTATCTTTTTCATTTGTCCAAAAATAAAATTTACAAAACATAATTGCTTGTTTTGGAGGATATCTTTTGTATTTTTTTATATCATTTTTAAACCTTAATCAAAGTGAATAGAAAAATATTTTATGAAATAAATAGTTGACTAAAAAGAGGGTACTATATTTATTTTCAAATACTATTACTAAAATTAAAATTTTGTAAAATCGCATAATAACCAGCCTGTTTTGATCATAAATGATAGCTTTAAAGCAAAAATTAACTGTATTGAACTTAGCAACATTTAAGTATTGAACAGTTTTTATGCTTAAAATAATACTTTAACACAATATTAACTTAGCTTTAAAACTTTTACTAGCTTTTAGTGAAAAATCTAAATAAGAAAACCTTTCATACAACAGTAATTAATGTTTGCAAATTGTAAACACACAGCACTAGAAAGTGCCACCAAACAATCATTGTGTGTCAAACATGCTAAATCAAAGTTTACTGCCTGACCGTGGTTTCAAGTTTTGAACACTAATCAGATTTTGTTAATTTTAAAGTTTTTTTTTGAGAATTAAAGCTGAAAACAATTGAAAAATAACACAATACTTGTGTTTAGATGTATGTCACATAATTAATCCAAGTCGTAGACAGATTTTACCAAAAAATTACTCTATTTATTGTTGAAATGTGAATTAGATGTAATTAGCTATTTCAAAGAATAAACACCACTTAATACAAAAATATTATATTAACTGTTAAGTTGACATAGTGGTAAGAGCAACTTCAGTATATTCAAATCATTTATACAGTTTAAGATAATACACAAGATTGAACTTCAACATGCTTGTTTACAAAAAATAACTTCTAAAACAATGTATTATTTTTTAATATAAATATTTACCTATGTAGTAGTTGTATTTATTTCAATATCACAATTGTTTGATAATACGTCAGATGCAGTTTCTGATGATTTATTATTGATTTGTTGGAATTCGTCAGCAGATTCAATTGGGTGCATACAATGTTGCTGTACAAATAATGAATTAGAACAGGAAATATTTTGCATTGGCATGGCATCTGCAGCTGAGTCTGTCACATCTGATGAAAATGATGTTGTTGAACTCATTCCTGGGCTACATGCTTTATAACCAAAGCTTGAAGGTTTTTCTTCTTCGTCACATACAACAACAATGTCAGGGTTTGCACCACAAGAAAGATTGAGAGGTGGCAAATTTGTGTAAGAAAGTTTATTTAACTGTTCTGCTACTTTTGTGGCTTGTTCTATTTCTGTTTTAAAAAACTTAGCCATTGATACAATAGCTTGGTCAACACAGCTTCCGTTATCAGAAGAGGAATTTAATGGGTTATTATTTAAGGGTTCACATTGGTTCAAAACATTACAAAATATTTGAGCATAACGTTGCTTAAAAACTTCAAGTAAGTTAAACATGTTATCACGAACACATCGTCGTTCACTCATAAGTTCATTGTATTCTTTATGAAGGACTTCCAAATCACACTGCAAAGCCCTAATGCAATCCATTTTTCTTTTCCGACATCTTTGAGCAGCAATCCTGTTTTTTCCTCTTCGACGAATTTCATTCATTGCACTAATTTGCTGAACACTAAGATGTGGATGCTTGTTTAATAACTCTTGTAATTCACTCCGTGGAAGTTTCGTAATTTCTTCAACAGTAAGAGGCAACTCTACATCAGGAAACTTTTTTGATTTGCAAGTAAATTCTGCAACAGATAAAGAACATTTATAACTTCTATCCATCTCTTCATCACCAGAGAGAACTTCATCAGTGTCAGAGTTACATGATGTTGAACAAGTAAATTTTGCTTTACATGGTAAATCAATTTTGGATTGTGTGCAAGTAGAAGGAAGTCTATCTCTAGGTAAGCAAAAAAACTGTGAATCACTGTTAGGTTGTGCGTCTAATGACATCATTTTTAATACTGCTTCTGGTTTTTCACATGGTTGTTGAGAAAAAATAGTTGAAAACAAAGCAGGTTGTTCAGTTTTTGAGAGTGTTGAAATTCCAGTTAAGGACTTAATAAATGCTTGAGAATTTTTGGTAGATGACAAAAGAAATGAATTGGAAACTAAAGAATTTTGTGTAGTAAGTGATGGCTTTGGTTCTAAACTTAATTGTGAAATTGAAGGACAATTTCCTGATGAAGATCTGGCTACATTCTTATCCAAGCCACAATTGCTTTGAGGAGAATCAGAAGACAACATATTTTCAGTTTTAACACAAGACACAAGCTTTCTTGAAATGGTGCTGTTTTTGCAAACACTTTTACTATCAGTGCATTGACTTGGCATGCAAGATTCAGCAGACTCCTGCAATAATTTTTGTTTAAGAAAATCTAAGCAAGAGTACTCAAGGTTTTTCATTTCTAATTCTCTAGCAGCAGTTAAAACATGATCAATGTTTGCCTTTGAAACAGTTAGTTTGGATGTATATGCAAACTCCAATAAATTTTCCATCCCAACTCTGGTAATGCTACTTAATTCAAGAACAATATTATGACTAACATTAGCAGGATCAGTAATGATTCCACTAAAATAAGTACTGCATGCTGCAAGAACAGCTTTATGTGCCAATAGCTCTGTTCCTTCCACAATAACTGTAATATCACAAAGTAATCCTAATTTCCGCTGTTCATTTAATGTAGAAAGAAGATTTTGAGGGTGAATGGTAGACTCATAAACATATTGAGGTTGAACATCACAATGCTTCAACATAAAATTGTTAGGATTATCATTTGGATTACTGGTATCCATGAATTAATACCATCAACGATTAAAACTAAATTGCACCATTAAATCAAGTTTAAATATCTGCAAGTTTAAAAAAATATATTTAAAAAAATTTTTTAAATTGGTTTTTGAAATGCAGTAATTTATTATTGCTTACATACAGCAATAAGCAATACTGTAATATTAATATTTCAACTGCTCGTGGTAATTTGCTACACAAAAAAGTGGCAGCATTAACTTAAACCAACCAGGTGTTGCAATATTTTAGACCTGCATTTCTTACACCATGTGTCACAAAACTTTTTGTTTGTAATTTGTATTAGTCATACCACTGTCAACACTGAAAAATTTCTCAATGTGATAGCTCAGCATTTTGACATGTGGGAAAAAAGATGAGAAGTTTAGTTTTTAGTTAACCAAAGTTACTTTTTGTGGTTTTAGAAGGGCACTCTACAATCAAATTTTTAACCATTTCTCATAAACATTTAGAGTTTGGTGTAAAACTGATCAAGTTTTTTTTTGATTATATTTATTATCAGTAAATATAATTAAATGACTATTTATCATGAGTTATGAGCGGGTTTTTAATTTAACCCATTCTGTACCAGAATTCTACCAGACAAAATTTTTTTACATCATAGAAAAAATTTGTATTCTAAATTATATCAAAAAAAGTTGTGTAGGTGTGAAACAGTTTTTAAAAGGTTGAAAATAAATGCCCCATTTTGGACATTGGCAGGTTATCAGAGCAACTGGGTTTAGAATTCATGTTCTGCTTTGCAAATATTGGTGAATTGTTGGAGATAATTGAAAAAACAATAAACACAATGAATACTTTAGTCCAATGTTTTTGTAAAAAGTACAAAAAATAAATAGAAAAATAAAACTATTTTATATTTTTAGCATCACAAAACTTTTTCAAAAACTAAGGAAAAAACTGCAGCTTAATTAAAACAACATAAACAATTCTATCAGTTCATAAACCATTCTTTTTCACTTTCTATTACTTTTGCTGGGAACATATTTTAATCAAAATGAAAAAAATTTAAATATCTGTCATAAAGAGAACTTGATATTAAGCACAAATGCACATTGTTTTTTACTACAACTAGCACATCAGCATTGCATGGAAATATGAGTCGGCAGTGTGGTCGAGTGGTTAAAGCACCTGACTGATGATCAGCATGGTGTCAGTTCAAAACCCATTTGCGCCATTCTGTTGTATCCTTGGGAAAGACACTTTATGGCACTTTCCCCTGCTTGGTTGTCTTGACAACTAGTTCTAAATTGCAGTCATATCTCTACTAAATTACTAGCAGACAGCAATATCTTGGCATCTCCAGAAACAGGTTGGGGTATTTGCTTACTCTATGTATAGCACCTCTGTTGTTTTCCTGTGAATCAGGAGGATAAATACAGAGATAAAAATAAAAAATATCCCTACCAAGTGGTTTCTGCCATTAAATCATATTGCTCTACTGATTATGCTTTCTGAAATATTGCTCTTTTGGGATTATAGACACTTTCGATTAAATGGGGAATAGTTTTGAAAAAAACTAAATGCGATTTTTTTTCCAAGCAGAAAGTAGAGCAGCATAGAAATGTTGCAAGAATTTACAATAGTAATGTTAAGAAACTGTGTGAATATTGTAAACCACCACTTTTTAATGTGAATACATAATAGGTGGTCTTTATTTGTACACAAAAAAATTTTTTTCTGAAAAGTGTTGGTCCGACTCTGCAAAAATGTTCCTTTTGGTAAAAAAACACTCTGTGTAAAATTTTATTGAAATATATATATGTTTAAAGGTGGCTCAATGGATCTGAATTTTAATCCAGATGAATTATAGGCTTTTACTGTAGAACAGAATATGCACAGATTTTACTAGATTGCTTTCTGCCTGACACTTGCAAGCTGGGTCCCCCATGTTTTCTTTCACAGTGAGTATTAGCTGCTCATCAGCAGGGGTATCATGATGACCAATATCATTCATTGTTGCCCAGTAAAGTCCACTTGAGAGTGTCAGAAAACTTTTTGTGATGATCAGAAACAACATTTAGAGCAAACTGCAGTTGGTCCTCATCTTTTGTGAGACGGCCAGAGAAATCCTTGATCTGTGCAATACTCCGTTTAGCATGGTTATTAGTAACAGCCAATATGCTACCAGAAGTTTTTTGCAGCATTAAAGCCAGGCTGGTGTTTCCATTGAGCTGCCAAATATTTAAGAAAATCTTCTGAAAAATCTAATTTTTTGAAAAGAAGTGTGGAGTTCTTGGTCATGAAGTCAACCAAAGGCTTCTCTTGAATAAATTTCAAGTTGATAGTTGCATGCTACAATGGCTCTTTTTCCTCTTCTTTCTCTTTCATAGCCATAACCATCTTGTCCTTGGTGCCATTGTCCAAATCATCATTGAACAATGCCAAACCGACCAATTGCTCTGACAGAAACCACAGTTGGCCTGCCATCTCCTTCACTGTAGCATTGGATATGTTGGTGTTTATCATTTTAGAAGCTTTAAGTCATTGCTTGGAGCCTTTGCAGCAATGCTGGCTGTTGCCCAGGCTTTATGTGGAAAAAGATGTAGAGTTTCCACAATACTTGATGCTGGTAGCCATTAACTTGAACTGCAAGTGAATAATTCTTACTTTGAATGTGTAAATTGCCTTTGCCATCCATCGGGCTTAGTGCATGACTCCAGGAGCTACAAAGTGGATGCCACGAGGAGGGACAGTTCCTAGTAAGATGATAGCCAGTTCCAGAAGCTCTCTGTATTCATCTCTGAGCTGAGTGACTTTTACAGCAGTCTGCAAGATTTTCACTATCTCATCTTTGATATCAGCAACAGTGTTGTCAGTGTAGTTATCAGTTGACAAATTTTCAAATATGGTTTTATCAATATGCTGCCATTTTGTTTTGAATCACTTGAACAAGAGGACATAAGGTGCAGATGAAGACCCCATGGCTTCAGAAAAGGCTGCTGTTGCAATCAGCTCCAAGACATGATGGTGACACCCAATGTGTAGAAGGCTACATTCAAGAAGTTTTTCCAAAAGAATACAGGTTCCTTTGTGCCTACCACTATTATGGCTTATTGTGTCAAAACACATCTCCTGGACCTTATCCTCCAAACTCCAGTATTTTAAAACAGAAAAGACGGCCTTAGCTTGTGCTTCTGTCCCAGATAGTAGCTTTGGCACTGCAAGAAGCTGTGCTTGCCCATTAGTTGTCACTAGCACAGGCAGTCTGTCCACACTCTTGGTGCCAGTTGTATCTGAAATTAGCTTGCCATCCCAGTGCACAATGAGAGGAAAATGTGGGTTGAACTGATGTTTGATTCTTTCCGCAGTGGTTTTATGGTGCTTCTGTCATTGCAGCCTGATGCTAGATCAGTTCAACACTAGTGGCTGGATTTCTTGTCACAGAGAGTTTTTTCGTTTATTATCACAGCAGCTCTGTTTGGCACATTATTTTGGTCCAAAGTTGCCACAAGATTTGTTGTTAGCACTTCTTGACACCCTTGTTTTGAGGTGCTTGGTGTCATGTAGCTAGAACTGGAGCCTACAAATAAATCTTTCTACATAACAAATAAATTTGTATAGCTATAAAATCTGCAATTAATCTGACATATGTTATCATAGCTGTATTTCTAAAGTTGCTGTTTTACATTCTTTGATTGAACTTCACCTGCTTCATGCAGATTTGTATATTGCTTACTGATTTGGTTTTAAACTTGTTTTTTAAATTTACAATTGCTCCCTAATAAACTTGTAGTCAAAACAAATGGCTGAAGCTAATAAATTGAAGCTAAATTAACTTTTCTGGCATGTTAATATAATTTAATTTTGCTGTACATATTTGATTTTATAATCTAATGTAACAACACGGTTTTCTCAACATTTTTAAAATCACCTTCATTATATTTCAGTCCTTTAGCTAAAGCTATTACAATGCATCAATGTCCCATATTTGGGACATGACATTCATTTAAATTTTCCTAGAACTTATCTGTTTGATACTGAGGTAGAAATTAAACATCAAAAAAATATATTAGATCCTTTCGCTACGTGCATCACACAAAAAAGTTTTATGCCAATATTTTACATGCATAATATTTTATAATATCCAATATTTTATTGTAAAATGCATAAATATCCTTATTTATAAACTTTCATATAAATAATGAACATTTTCTGTAGAAGTATTAATATAAAGTTAGAATTTCAAGAATTAATTTAGCAAAAAGAATACAAAATATTCATTAGCTACTAAAAAATACCAGTTTTTATAAGCATTTATTAATGTAAATAATGAGTTAATATGTGAAATCAACAATAACAGCATTAACTGGGTGGTAAAAAATAACACTATGCTGATATCTGTTTTGCAATAATTAAAGCAGTTAATTAAGTGCTCAGTGCAGTGATTCAACATTGGGGCAGTTTGTTCTTTGAGAAGGTGCCATATTTGAAAAAACTAAGGGTATGAAAAAATACATATGAAATGTATTGCAAATTTTAAAACACTTCATGAAATAATATACATATAAAGCTAGTAATATCAATCGTTAATGAAAGCATCTAACTCTTGACATTAGCAATAATGTTTTATAACTTTTTGAAATGTTTGATTGAAACTGTAGCAAACAAATACTATAATTCTTGTTATTTTTTAAGCACATGACAAAAAGGCTTATCTATTACTTGTGGTAAGGTAAGCATATGAGCAGTACGTTTTATCAAAGCTGATGCTACTATATATAGGTTGTGTCCAAAACTTTTTGCAAGAAAACTGTTTCAGCCTTTTTACAGCACATTGGTTTTTAATCTGCAGCACCTTGTTAGAAATTTGAGCATATACAAGTTGTCATCACAACAGTAAAAAAAACTTGAAGCTTATATTTCTTAACTTTTGGTCATGTGGTGCTAGAAAAGTGCTGAAAATTTCTGCTAAAGGGTTTTTTTAAATAATTTTAAAAAAAAGTATGTCAAGGAAAAAGAAAATTTTACAAAAGTTGTAAAAAATCATGCACTAATGATTTTAATGAACAATTTTCATGTAGTATTATGCATATATGTTTACCATGCATGGTATAGTAAAAAATTTTGAAGGCAGCCAAACTTTAAACTTCTGTTAATGTGTTTCAAGCAAAAGACTTATTGTCTTACAAGGCAGCACACTAGAAAGCTTTGCCTCATTAGAGTGCAACAATCCAACATCAAGCATTCAGCAAACAAATTTTGGCACTTGAGAGTTTGGCATCTGTTCTTAGAATATTTACACAAAATCTATGATTAAAAAAAAAATGATAAGGCCTGTCTCTCATTCTTCTCTAAAACAATATATATGTATATATATATTATTATAGAAGATATATTTGTTGGACAAGTTAGTGATAAATAAGCCTAATCACATTGAAAATTTGGCCTTGGTTAATCATGCTAAAACTTTAATTGATTTTAGGGAGTTCAGAGCACGAAAAACTGTTTGCTCTCAGTGTTGTTATTAAATAAACTTAGAAATTATAAGACTTACTTTAGTTTGACAAAACTTGAGCATATAGTTAAAAAACAAAAAGGCAAATCAGAATCAAAGAAAACCCAAGTGAAACATCACTTTTTCAAAAATTTTTAGTGAAGTTTTAGCAATTGTTTAACACATTTAACACAGAAGACTTTTTTATGGTAGTGAGGAAAGCACTTTTTTTGAACAATGGTTTCTACATCCTGTGGTTCAAAAAATTTAACCCACTAGCCACCTAAGCATTTTTGGGATACAATGCATGGTTTTGGCATAAGTTAACCTAAATCTCTAACAAGTGATAAGCATGCAGAAGTTGCCACATCAAAAAGTACAATCATCAGGTACAAACATTTCACACAGAAGATTTTTTATAGGAGTGAGGAAAGCACTTTTTTGAACAATGGTTTCTACATGCTGTGGTTCAAAAGATTCAGTAACTAGCCAGATAAGCATTCTTGGGATACAATGCATGATTTTGGCATAAGTTAATCCAAATCTCTTAACAAGTGCTAAACATTTATAAGTTGCAAACAAAATTTTGTTTGATAACCAAAATACAATCGTCAGGTATAGTTGCTCAAGCTTAAATTTTTTCATATGGTTTTATTCATAAAATGTGAAATTGGATTGTTTGTTTTTGATTTTTAGTTTTCCAAATAACTTTAAAAGTTTATATGATATCATCCTAAATTAGTAGCACAATAGGTTTATGTTTTTAACTTTTTCTCAATATGTGCCAAACTCATAGTGGGCACTGAAATCTTGTTTGGTAAACTCTTATGAATGGGCCTCCTTACATTAGGTTTTCCCTGGGTTGGAAAACATGAATTACCTTGCTATGTTTGATTTAACATTGGTTTTTTGAAAGCTTAAAGACATTCATTTTCATTCTTGGAAATTATGGATATAATGTGCAATGATAACAGGGTTGATACATACTTCTTGATGATATTGTATGTTTGCGTCTGCAGTTTGAAATTTATTGTTTTGCTAACTGCTACAACAAAAATTGCGTTGCAAAATGTAGAAAATTTATGTCGATTCAGTCATGTATAAAATCTAGATTGATTTAAAATATTTTTTTTGCTTTTACATAACTTTTAACATTTATATATACATGGACTGACAATAAAGTAATGAGATTTTATTAATATAGCATTACTTTAAAATTAAGCAATCATTAATGATATATTCCTTCAAAGTAATCGCTGCCCAAATCAATACACTTCTTCATTTGCATCTGCCACGTTTGAAAACACTGAGATAAGTCACTTTTAGAAAAATGTCCTTAAGTGGCTCATCACTATTTCTTAAATTTCATCATTTGAGCTGAAATGCATTCCTTTAATTTCACTTTTCCATTTTGGAAAGACCCTAAGGTCACATGCTGCAAGATTCAGTGAATATGGAGAATGATCAACATTGGTCATAATTAGCAATGGTCAATGTGGGACCTAGAAAACTTTTTCACAGTATATCTGTTTAGTTTGGAGCTGTTTAAATCTTTACTTGCAAAAGGATTGGTTTCAGTGTTCCAGCAACCAGAGAAGCTAGGGGCATCTTTAGGGTTATACAAGAAGGAAAGATTTCCTCTGACTGCCCAGTCAGCCAGGTATTCTCCATCTGGGTTGATGTAATTATAGTCCCAGTCATTGTGCTGGCAGTTAAAATCACTTGCATAAAGACAGGGATAAGCGAACAATGAAATGGCTGTTAGTGTGAGGTGCAAGGGTAGTGGTTTGTAGACATTAATAATCTTGCAACTATTAATGTCCACACACAACCACTCAATTGCTCTCTGAGGATTGATCTCAAGGGTCTAGCAAAGTTTCTAGCAAGGCCACTCAATTGCTGATCTCTCTAAGGATTGATCCACAAGGGTCCTGCTAAGTTTCCAGCAAGGCCATGCTTCCTGCTTGAGACCTAACCAGCCAGTGTAGGTTTGGTACATAGCTGGTCTGCATTGGTGCAATGGGTCTCAAGAGGATGACAAGAGCTCTATGCCTGGTGGCCAATTGGCTGATAATGTGAATTTTATTTGTGCTTAGACCTTCAACATTTAAATGTAGTATTGTGGGCAGAAATGGCCCACATCTTGCATTTGTGGACTTAGCAAATCTTTTTTGCTTCTGGAGCCAAGGGTCTATCCTTTTACCACCCAGGAAGTACCCCAAATTCATCATCATTTGCCTGGTCATTTGCCAGTCACTGGGACTTGCCACTTGGAGGCTTGATGATGTGAGGATTATGTGTTTATCTGAAAGTAGTAAAAACACCAACATTTAATTGTAATTGTTGCTGAAGCGTGCCAGTATGTGTACCGGTTTATGACAGGCAATTTAGAATGAACTCATTATATCATTACCAGGAAATTGAAGAAATTTGTATAAATTTTAATGACATTACTCTTGTTTTTTTTATTGCCTTGACAAGCAAAGCAAGCTAATGTCCTGTTTTTTAAACAAGAGTTCATTTCCATTACAACCGTGGAATTGAGTATTCTTTGTTTTTATAAATAACATGAGGTATTTTGGAAGATATTAGAAACCAAACTGTTTAAAAATGAGAAGCACCAGACTCGAGTTTAAAACTCGAGAAACTCGAGTCTGGTGCTTCTCATTTTTAAGCAGTTTGGTTTCTAATATTCTTTGTTTTCTTATTTATTTTTTTGGCTTTGCTTACCACTTGCTAAATTTTAAGTGAGGAAAAAATGCTTTCATTATGAGGATGGAATGGAGCATTTTTTTGTTTCTTTTATTGATCTTCACATGCTTAAAATCTAAGTGAACACTAAGAAAAGCAAAAAATAAAACAAGAATATTCCATTCTACACTCATAGTGGAAACAAGTTGTTTCTTCTGTTCTCACAATGCAAGCAAATGAATAAAACGAAGAAAAAAGGCAAGTGCATAGACCTTCTCAACTCAATAAAAAAAGCACACAAGTTAACATTGCTAAAAGGATTTATTGTTTAATCATGTGAAATATTTTTCTATTATATCACAAACTATATAATGCTGAAATGAAATCAACCTGTACATGTAAACTGCACAAATCAACCTGTACAATTAAATAAACTATCATTGCATGATGAGGGTCATGTGTTGTTTTTGATTGGTTAGAAACACTGAAACTCTTGTTGTTTAATCAGATGAACACAGATGTTTCAAAAAATGTGCAGTAGCACTTGAGCAACTTTGACCTCAAATTGTTTTGTATCAACTGCTCATGAATACTCATGAATGTGTTGCAAGACCATTGTGCATGTGTGCTTACATGCATTTTCAATCGGCAGTTACTTTTATTGATGTGCAGTACTGTTTGATTACCGTATTTATTAGTGTATAAGTCGGAAAATTTTGTACCAAAAAGTTGGGAGGTGACTTATACACGAGTTTGTGTTAAAAGTTTTAAAACAGTGATTCTACTACAAAAGTTTCAACTGTAAGCCAGCGTAAATGTGTGCATGCACATACACATGCGAGACAACAGAAATGCGTGCATAGCTTTACAAGTAAAAAGCTGTTGGATAAGAAGCACATGGTTTACAAGCAGTCTGCAGTTTAGGAATTATGTATCTTATTCGCAATGTCTTCAACAAAAAGAAAGTGTACATCATACACCGCACAGTTTAAGATGCGAGTGATAAATTTTGCCAAAGAAAATAGCAATCCAGCAATGCAACTAACTGTTTGGTAACAGCAAGGGTGAGAGTGACTTCAATGGATATTAGATGTTCTGTTTGGTTTCAAAAGTAAGACGTGTGACTTATACATGAATAATAGTAATCAAATAAATACCTTTGAATTTCTATTTAATTACAGATTTTGCAAAAAACCAATATGCAATTAACAGAAGTGTTTTCTCAGCAGATGATGGGTTTTGGTTAGGGATTTTTGATCCATATGCAATAAAGCAGATTAAGCAATCACATAAAATAATATAAAAGCCATTACCAAACCTTAGATTTAAAAAGTTTGGCATCTGGTACCAGATCTAAGGTTTAAAAAAAAATTTGTAATCCAGAAAGGAATCTTTAGTCACTGTCTTAAAATAAAAACATACTCGGCAGTTAAGCCAATTGAATCCTTCCCCCCCCAAATAGCACTGATGGATATCAAAGTTCTATTTTAATTAATAGTACTTATAAAATCTTCTTGTCATAAAAGCCTTGTTGAAATTTAATGCTTATTTTCCACAATCAAATTCACATTAAATGACATAAAATTCAAATAAATAAAATGCATATTTTTTCTATTTACATGCAGAAAACACTGGAGATACAATGCCAAAATTTAACACATATATTTTGCTTCCAAGACTGTATTTTGGTAATAGAAGTTAGAAACTTTATCATATTTATCTTCCATGTTTTTGACACAGTAAAAGCTATACAAATCAAGTCTTTCATTCAAAATTTGGGTATCAAAGGTTTTTCTACAATTTATAAACCATTAGATTGCGATTAATAATCACAGAATATAAACAAACATTTAACAACTTTCAACTTTTACAGTTTAAGCATACAAAGAATAACAACATATGTTCAATAACTTGCTTGACATTTTAAAATAATTAGCTGTTAAGAATTTTTGACATGGCATAAAAATTGGGCCTTTTCAAGAAATCACCTAAGTGATTTTTGTTCACAAAACTAACCTGGATCTCCTCAGTGCTTACTTTTGCTTTTTGAAAAGACTCTTGCTCTTTTTTTTGTTTTTTTTTTATACTGGTGCTGTGGGGGGATTCCAGGTTAGCTTCACTGAAATAAATAACTTACAGTGATTTCTTGAAAAGACCTTAAACATTTTAGTCTATATCCGACAATAAACAAAAAAAATTATTCACAATATCAACCCAGACAAAATAGTAAAAAACATTAAAGATAAAATCATTTCGTCAACTTTTCTTTCTATTTCTCCATGAATAACTATTTATGAAAACTAAAAAAAAATTAATAATGTTAATTAACTATCTTTTAAAACTATTATGAAAATCAAGAATTTTCAAAAAAGGCTTAAAAACAAAACTATTAATAATATTTTAAAAATATTAAATCAAAAACAAAGTAAAAAAGTTATTTCTCAAGAAAATGGATTAATACTTTGAGCTAATGCTCAAGTTTGCAAAAGTTGTACACTACTACATCTGTTAACATAAAAAATTCTCACTTTTAACATTACTGATCAATTCAAAAAAAAAAGTTATATAGTTAATTAAAACTGTTATGATGATCAAGCACACAAAACTGTTTAATACAAAGTATAAAACTTTATTGCCATACAAAATAACATTCAAAACATAATACTAATAAACATATAACATTTGAAGTAAACAAGATACCAATACCAATTAGTAAATCTATCAGAAATACATAACATACCAGCAAAACACTTAATGTGGGTGCATAAGCTAAATTTAATTTCTTTGTTTTTTTCAGCAATAATTAGTACAATAAATAAATCGTTGTTCGTAAAAATTTTAATTTTGATTAAAAAAATATTAGTTTGAGCAATGAAAAAGTGAAAAAATATCAATTTAAAATTTCTTTAAAAAATTTTTGAATAAGATGACAAAAAGTTTGTAAATAAGTAATAAAAAATTTGGCTGAATTACAGACCAAATGTTAATTTCCAATTTTTCTTCTATTTGAATAAAGTTAAATTGTCGTTTTATTAAAAATACAATAACAACCATTATTACAACAGGTTTTGTGCACTGTAAGTAAACAAAATGAAACAGACCATTATTTGGAATAAATGGAGTTCGGTAAAAAAGCAATAATTTTTAAACAATGGATTCTTTATCACACTCAATAGCATACTACATGCAACTTAAAACCGTACTTGTAATGATGAAGGGCAAATAATGTTCTGATTATATATTTACATTTATTTAATGAAGATTTTTTGATACCTTGATTGCAAATAAAATTGAATTAAATTGAATTGAATTGGTCAACAACAAATTGGGAAAATGGAAAAACCAAAATTAAAAGTTCGGCAATCAATAATAACTAACTGCCAAGTGCAAATTGAAATCTGAATTTAAAGTTTAAGCAAAAATCCGAAAGTGCACTCAGTTAAGAGATTTCTAATCTATTACAACGACCGCAATCAAAGAAAACAAAATACAGTATTATAATGGTCACCACAACTATTTATGCTCAGGATTCGAAGAAAAAAATTTTCATCTTTATATTTATCTTCTTGACTGGCAGGAGCACATCGGAAGCCTTATACTTAGAGCAACCGTCAATCGATAACCCCGACCTGCTAGCGGAAATGCTCAGATAATACTGGTGACCCGATGAATATTTTTTTGGTGTTTTTACTTTTTATGTAGTGATATGACCAGGGCTACTATCAATTTGGGCTGGAAATAAAAACGACAAAAACAACATTTTTTTTAAAATTTATAAGTTCATCTGGTATAAATCAGAGGTCTGTTTAACTTCAATAAATACAATAAAAGGTTAATTATTCAAAAAATTTGATGAATGATAAAGATTGGAATGTTTTTTCGAAAATATACTAGGCCTACAATATAAAAATTTTGTCATGGATGTGAATTTTCAACCTGTTCATTTTGAGTTGTGTTGTTGACTTGTCGTTGCTGGGCTGCCTCTGACCATTGGGATTATTAGTTTTGTTTTTTGCTTTTAAATAGGCTAGATTGTGTATTGTGTGTTGTTTTTACGTGAAGAAGTCTGGCCGTTGTAACGGACGAAAAGTCGTGTGTCAGCTTGTTTTTTTATACAAATATATATTACCTCTTCTATTGTATTTATTGAAGTTAAACTAACCACTGATTTATACCAAAAAAAACTTATGAATGTTAAATTAAATATTATCCCTAGTAGCAGTGTTTACATTAACCAGGGCGTCGAACCAAACCTGAAGCGAATCTGTAAACCCATATTAACCGTCGTTATTCTTTGAACCTGAACCGGAACTGATTCAATCATCATCATCATCATTTTCAGGAAAAGCATTGAATTAGTTCAGTGTATTTCCTTTTGCCCGCTTGTCTTTTTGGGGTTGCGGGGGCAGCAGCTCAAGTTGGGATCTCCAAGCATCCCGATCTCCTGCAATTAGTGGCCATTTCGCTGGTGGAATTCCAAGATCGTGACCAGGCCAGCTAGGTCTTTAACATAATTCCGCCAGCAAGTTCTGAGTCGCCCGCTAGGCCTTTGCCTCTCGGAAGAGCATCCATTAGTTGCTTTACGGTTTGCTCGTGGGACATTCGTGTCACATGGCCATACCATCGCAGTTGCAATCGTTCTATGCGGAGTATAGGCTACGCAGCGGCTCGATGTTCAGAGATTGACAAATGTCAGTGCTTTTAACTTTGTCAAGTAGGGACAATACCTCTGACTTTTTGCAAGAAACCCATTTCGGCCGCCATTTCGGGATCTCACTCTTTTGATCATTACCCAACACTAATGACCATAAGTGAGGATAAGAACAAAACCTGATCTGAAAACTGAAAGCTTTGCTTTTGTACACAGCTCTCGTTTCAGTACAACTGATCGGTGAAGCTGGCGCATTACTGCACTTGCTTTTCCAATACGGGTGTCCAGTTTGTTGTCTTGTCTACCATCACTTGAGAATGTGACTCCAAGATACTTAAATTTCTCCGCCTGCTGAAGATTTACTCCATTTGTTGGGAAAGAACACTGGACAGGGTGCTTTGACAAACACATAATATCAATTTTAGCCATACTAATTTTCATTTCAGCATCCAAGAATGTATCAGAAAACCAATCAAGAGCATATTAGAGATAACTTATAGCTATAAGATATTAGAGATGACTTAGCAGGTATGGTGACCATGCACAATTTTTTGTGCATGTTATAACGTATATCGTTTAGTTGCTGTTTCCCTATTTGCAACCTTTGCTATATTTTGTCTTCAATTATTATCATTGTTTCTTTTGGGTGCGAATAAAAACAAACTACAACTACAACAACTTTTGTTTGAGCTTAACAATACAAATGTCATCTGCAAACAGCAGGCGCCGAACATTACTCTCCCCAAATGTGACGCTACTACTGGAAGAACTATCGTTGTCTATCTTGTCTATGTATATAATGAAGAGAAAAGAGAAAGAAAACAGCCTGGTCGTAGTCTAACACTGACATTAAAAAGTTTTTTTTATATTATTGACACGAACACAAACTTCTGACTATTTGTACAACAATTTAATAGCAGCTACTAGCTAACCTCTCACGTGGTGCTCCAACAGTCCGCCAACAGATTGTCTCTTGGGACACAGTCACATGCTTCATCAAAGTCTACAATGCATCCTCTTCATCATATTTCAACGATTTCTCAAAAACTTGCTGAAGGACAAAGATCTGGTCCATGGTGGATCTGCCAGGACGAAATCCGCATTGTGTAACTTGAAAATGAGATTCGAGTATTTTATGGCATCTCTTTTCGACTCACTTTTGCACTTTCGACCTACCCCGGAAGACTTAATAAAGAAATGTCCTGCAGTTTGTGCATTTCTTTTTGTATCTTTTTTTGTGAATAGGTATCAACAGTGGTAGGCACGATATTTCTTAAAAGTACCGCGCTACCGGTACTCGGTACCTTTCTAAAATAGTACCGGTAGTCGGTACTATTGAATAATACGATTTAATGACTAAAACTTTGTCATACATTGGATTTCATTAGACGTTTAAAAATTGTATTTAACAAAACGAAAACAATATTTTAAGTATCCAAATGTTGACTTTCAAAAATTAATTATGCTTTGGATGTAAAAAACGTACAGTAAATATGTTTTTAACTTAATTTTTTGGATAAATTTTGCCTTGGATATACAGTATGAAAGGCCTAATAAATACGTTGTCTTCTGCTTTGTTTTTTATGTTAAAAAAAGTTTGTCAAGAATCGTACTAATTTCCGTATAACCTATTACAGTGGTTTAGTGAGAGCTTCCCAAACTTTTTTGGCCACGGACAGTGGTGGATATTCAAAATTAGGGCCCTGAGGCAAAATCCAAATTAGGGGCCCCCAAAATGACTTCACAATGACGTCACATTCGATTACCATTTTACCAATGCCATCTAGAAAGATAGGCTACGAAATATTGGAAAAAATTGATTCTGATACGAAACTTGAAATAACTCAAATCAGTGGCAGACACAAAAAGTTATCATGAAAGATTTACACATGACTCAACAATTAATCGGACGACACCTGATCGAAATGGGACTTAATCGAAATGACATTTGATCAAATAATAAAAGAAAAAATTTACAACTTTGAATTAATCTATCCCAATTTTGTCAATTTTTTGTTTCAAAAACGTAGTACTTTAGATCTGCTCCGGTTTTGTTGATTTTTGTCCCAAAATCATAAATCTCTAAAAATCAGATCTTTTCTGTGAATCTGTCTTTGATTTCTGCAAGAGGTCTATAAGGGTGGAGCCATGGCACAATGCTCCCCCTCTAAATAACTGACTAAGAAAAAAAATGCAAAAAAATGACAGCAATAAGCATCTAATAAAACATAACCATGACAAAAGATCTACTTGTTGCCCCCCTAAAACTTGCTGCTGCCCTTTGCCCAGAGACCTTTTTAAAAAACCTTGACCTTGACATTGGCAAAAAATTATAAAAAGTAAAAACAAATTGTCTTCTTACTGCTGGTCTCTGCTTTTTATGAATCTAATTTACAGTAACAAAGAGATTGTTTAATTGCAGAAACATACAAAAATAAATCTTTTTTTTTTTTGTTTATCAACTGTTATTTCGATAAAGTGTCGTTTCGATAAAGTGTCGTTTTGGTCAAATGTTGTTTCGATCAAGTGTCGTTTCAATCAAATATTGTTTCGATCAAGTGTCGTTTCAATCAAGTGTCGTTTCGATCAACTGTCGTTCGATCAACTATCGTTCAATCAATTGTAGCACCGGGTTTACAAACTAAAAACACAATTAGTATAAAAGTTAAAATAATGTGAAAGCCTTTTTTTTCTCTACACTTTTTTACTGTTCTATTATCTTTTAATTGGTCTGCATATCCTTCATTTTTCAAAGTGGGTGGAAGGAGTTTAAAAGTTTAAAGGAACTTTTAAACTCCTTTCCCGCATGCATATGCTTATGACTAAAATTTTTTTTTTTACTTGAAAACATCTTGGACAGACTTGAATTCAATGATGGGATTCAGGAAGTTTGCACCGGTTTGCGCGAACACGTTCTTATGAATGTCATAACGTTCAGCAAGCGTGTTCTTACTTTAACGTAATCTCTGTATTTTTATATCTCTGATGATGAAAGAACCTATTATTCATAACTTCTATACTGTAGGAGAAAGAACCTGTTTATTTTTTTTAATTTCTGAATTTCATGATTGCTTAAACTCGATTTGACCCTTTTTTACAAAAACAAGGACTCGAACCAAGTCCTCAAATCAATAATTGTTGAGTTGGAATTGGTTTTGTGTGCTTAGTAAGCTAGGTTATATGCAATGCATAGAAACGAATTGGGAAAATGGTTTTGAAAATTCGAATTTCGTACACTGAGATTCATGCTCTCATGGACTTATATTAAAATTACATCATTTTTGGTAGTCTTGGATTTGGAATCGGTTCGAGCTTTTTGAAAAGGACTCGAACTTGGTTCGAATCTGAAAGTTATAAGCTGTTAGACTACTATTATCATGCACACAATCTATTAGAGGTATATTTTGAAACTTTCTCACCACTACATATTAAACAATTTTACCATAGTCTTAATAGTCTCAAAAAATAATAAATTTGTCAAAATACATTTCAACAGAATTAAAATTGAACTGACTAAATAGGTAGGATACTATCACAGACAAAAATCTGATCCTTTTTTAATAGTAAAAACAAATTTTCCCTGATTACATAGCAACAACAACAAAAACAATTTTTTTATTGAATATATATATATATAACGACATCAATTAATCCAGTCAAACAAAATAATGTTAAATCTTAACAATTGTGCCGATTCCACAACGTACAACAAGTTTTATCATAAAAATAAAAAAATCTATGGCCTAAAACATTATTAGAAAGAGAAGCTTTAGTTATGTTTTTTTTAACACAAAAAAGATTAAGAAATGCTGGTAATACGAACTTTTGTGAAATATGAATACCTTAATTTTTATAAAAAAAATTTAAATTACATTTGAAAGCTAACAAAGTTTGTAAAAAAATATAATTATGCTTACTTTTAGGCAAATGAGTCAAAAAAAATACTAACTCAAAATAAAAATTTGTTAATGATTAATATATTATAAAGCAGCCAATTATTTATTAATAATTTTAGCTTATGCTGCTTTAATTAAATCTTTTGAAGATTTTTGTCGGGAAGGAATAGAAATATGCAATGCAAACTTGTAATAAAGCTAGCTTTAAACTAAAATTGTAAAAATAATAGAAGTGCTGTGAAATATTGTCAAAACCATTTAATGTTATGATTGTTTGTGCAAGATAAACCAACTGATAATCACAATTAAATTTAATGTTAGAAGCCATTTAGCTTATTCTATGTTGATTATCTTTTAAAATCGTCATTTAAAATCAAAATACTTTACCTAAATAATTTCTAATTCAATTTTTTTCAGAATAACAATATATAAAATTTTAACTTTAATCAAGCAGTTATTTTTACCAGATCACCTTACAAACCAGTTGTCAAAATGTCAATTTTGAAAAATGCTAACCCCTTTAAAAAAAGCTGCAATCAAGTCTTGAAAGTCAAGTGAATGAATAAATTGCATATGCATCAATTTAGAACTTTGAAAAAAAGTGAAAATTTCCATATAAATTTGGTTAATGGTAAAACATTTGCAGACTGGATTTAGTGTTCTATTGGTTTCTATTGTATAATACATGAAGCATTTGCTACAAAAAGAAAAAGAAATGTATTTTTTATCACTAGTGTTTGTAAATTTTTTAGTTATGTTGTTGTTTTTAGTCATTATTTTGTTGCAATTATGGAAAGTAATTAATTTTGTGTGCATCAATACAACTAATTTTAAGTAGTGTTTTTATCAATAGAAAAATTTAAATTTAAAACAAGATTTCTCTTTTTCTTAGACATATTTTTAGTTGTAGAGTTGTTACTGCTAAATTTCAATCACCTTTGGATAATTTTTATAGCAATCTGACTATTAAGAATAATTTACATTATGTAGTTCTGCAATATATAGAAACTGAAGAGATTTTATGGATTGTTGTTTTAAATTTTAAGTGTTCTGCCAACATTACTCTATGTGCCATATTATGTGACATAAATTTCACCTATTTGCTGAAAACTTTTGAGAGTTTTTGAAGTTTATGAAACCATGTAAAATACCACAAAATAAAACTGCATGTGGCATTTTCAAAAAAGGAGGGCCCCTCGATAACTGTAAAAAAAGGGGGCCCGAGGCAATCGCCTCACTCGCTTCACCCAATATCCACCACTGGCCACAGACCTCTATTTGCAAATCTTTTTTATTATGGACTTTTTGTCACATCAATTTTTTGTCCAACCAACGAGGAAAGATAAAACAAATCCAAAAATAAATAACACAAAATCCGTTAAAAAATAAATGCTTATAAACAGGCTTACCATGTTTCCGTAGGGGCAAATCGGGACGGTCGTTTATAGACAAAAATTCGTCCCTAAAAAGAAGCGTTCTCTAAAAAAACGGTTTTCACTTTGAATTTGTCTCTGATTTCATGGTATGGATTACTTTACCAAGTATATATATGTTTGACAAATTTTGTCATATCGTAGCGGACCCCTTGTGCGCTCATCACGAACCCCATTTCGGAAAACTCTGGTATTGGTGATGTAATGAAATTATTCAACCTTCGCTGGCCGTTAAATGTTATGATAAATTTTTATATTTTTGCTTGCAAAACTACGAAATCAGAATTTCATCAAGTCCCTTTCGCATTGGTGAGAGTATGAAATCTGGTGTTTAGTGGATTTTTGATTTTATGCAAAATAATACTTCCATTTTTAGAATTAGACAACTAGAATGTTCCTTGCAAATGCAATACTTTCAGAAAATAAGAGAAGATTGCTACACACTTATTAATTAAAGATGCCTTTCAAAAAAGCCAGCATGTCAAAATGTTCGTCCGTTAATCTAGATCTTTTGGGCCACAGCCGCACTAGATGCAAAGCAGTGCTGATTGATGAATAAATGTCGTAGTTTTTGATGCGATGCAAATGAGGCCAAAATATTTTTAGAGGAGGGTTCCACTAAATATGATTTGGCAATTTTTGTGGCACTGCCTTTTTGAGATCGCTGGAAGTTAAAAAATGCATTGTTAGTATAAGCCTAATAGTACTAATTGATTTAGTATTTGTGCCAATGACTTTTCAGACTGCAGTGGTGGATCCAAGAATTTGTTAAAGGGCGCCTAAGAGATATATTCGTATTGGAACAACATTTATTTAGGTATCATATAAAATTTGTTTTTAGTTTCGAAGGGTTCGTTTCCTAGATCGCCCCCTTATTTTTCAATCATACCACACTAAGATTAAGTCCTATAATTTCTGATATACCATATTTATCGCCAAAGGCGGACTTACCTTTGCTTCTCATCTTTTAAGCGGCTTGTTTTCTAAATAATTCTAAATCCTTATAATTATAAAACCTAAACTACAAAATTCTTCCTTCGGTCGTCAAGCTCTAAGAGAGTATAAGCGTGATGCTCAACGCTTGTCGGGTAAGTCCCGGTCATGACGTACGGCCTTAAAATTACAACATAGTGGATTCTATGTATTCCTTGTTCAGTAAATCCGGGAATAACGTATAGCTGCTTTGAGTCGAATTATCGTCCGGCTTGTGTGGTCTAGTGGTATTGTTTTCTGCGTGGAAGATTACAGGTAGTCGGTTCGATTTGCAGTGAGTGATGACCTCTAACAAAAGAGCGAATCTCGAGTCTGGTGCTTCTCGTCTTTTAAGCGGCTTTTTTTCTAAAAAAAACAGAGATATTGGATATGTACAGTATGTAAAGGTCGAATGACATAGACTGACGCTGGCGTACAAAAAAAAATGATACAATTAATTATATAATGTAAAACTTCAAGCCAGGGCGTCGAACCGTTTAAAATAACGTTCCGGTTCAGGTTCAGGTTCGGCAAATTTTTATTTTTTGGGGTTCAATTCTGGTTCGGGTTCAGCAAATCTTATTTTTTCTGGTTCAGTTCCGGTTCGGGTTTAAAAAATAATAACGGTTTATACGGGTTTACGTATCCGGTTCGGGTCCGGTTCGACGCCCTGCTTCAAGCGCATAAGTAATTAACGATACTTCATGAATTTAATCAAAAGAAAACCTAAATTTGAACCGATAAGTTAAAACAATATTTTTTCAATCAACTTTAATTTTGTTTCTTTTTCTATGCACATTAATAACATGATTAAGTTTAAAGGCCCGTTTCCACTACGAGCGTGGAAAAGAGCATTCTTTGTTTGTTTTATTAATTTTTTTTTGCGCTCGCTTCAATCGAAGATCAATAAAAGAGACAAAGAATGCTCTTTTTCACGCTCGTAGTGGAAACGGGCCTTAATGCAAAAAAAATAAGACAAAATAAGCTTCATATACAAACCCATCATTCGTTTTCAAGATTTAAAATTTGTATTGATTTTTATTGTATTTCAATTGTATTTATCCTCCAGACTCGTACAAAAACGTTGAAGGTGTTTGTGATATTCTGTCGTTTCTCTCTTATAAAGCACAAGTCAGTCTTATATGTTTTGCTCTTCTCTATTATACATCGTCTTCTTCACTAGTCCGTGATAGTTACTAAGAAATACAAATTATGTGTTGCGTGTTGCCACATTAAAATTACCAATATATTACATCCCCCCCATATATTGAAAGTTATTTATATCAAGGCTTATAGATGATCGAGAGTTAATATAGTTTTAACGTAAAAATTAATTTCAAGATTGATAAACCCGTTATAGCAATAAAGGATTAAGAAAGCACGTAAATAAGCAATAAACAAATAAGAAAACATACAAATAAGCAAGCAAAAGGTTGTGTGATGAAAATAAAAGGTCAGTTCGAGGTAAATGTTTGAATTATTCCATCACATAATCATCAAAACGACGAGGTCGCCGATGTTTACGGTCAGATCGTTTAAGTTCATCACATGAACTTTCAGTCTCGGTTACTGCTCGGTTGAAGTTGTTTCCGACTTCGTCATCAGAATCATCGTTTAGTTCATTGTTTTTGACGTCACCATCATCGAGGTAATTGCTTGGTTCAGTGGAATTAGTGTTATTCTTGGGATGAGAATATCTCTTTCGAAGATGAATTCTATTTCGTCGAATCATTTATCCTGACTCGAGCTTAATCAAGTATCGGCGTGATTGGTGGTAGCATTCCATTACCCGTCCATATCTATCCCACCTCTTAGTGCGATTATTTTGTATGCAGACTGGATCATTAACTTTAAGCTGTTCTAGGTTTCTTGTGTCTCTGTTATAGTATTTTTCCAATTTTTCTTTTCTTTTTGCTGCTTCCCTGTCAACTCGAAGTTTTTCGTCATGCCAACTTCGTGATAAAGAACTTTTGTGACAGGGGATAGCGTCCTGTACGGAATGACCATACAGCATGATGGCTGGAGATAGACCTGTGGATTTGTGAGGTGTGTTTTTCCATTGCAGAATTCCTTTGATCCATTCTTCATTTGTTCTCAAAGGCTGTCCTCTGCCACGCCAACATTTTCGAAGAAGACTTTTTGCCCACTTAACAGCTGATTCAGCCACAGAGTTGCCTTGAGGGTACCGTGGAAACGACGGACGCCACTCAACTCCCCACCTTTTTAAAAAATCGTTAACATCTGATGAGCCAAAAGGAGGGCCACCATCACTCCAAAATACATCACAAACTGCAGTGTTTATAAACCATTCTCGCAAACTGCTAATTATCGCAGTTGCATCAGGGTTGATAAATGGACCTTTTACGTCAAAGTATCCCGAATACCAACCTACTATTACTAAAAATTTATTTCCATTTAGGTCGAACCAATCAGCTGAAATAATCTGAAAGGGATATTCAGCAACTGGCAGATGTTGCAACGGCTCTTTGATGTTACTCGGTCTATCAAATTCGCATTTGGGACAGCTTCTGCATTTATTAGTAATGTCGTTATCCATACCAGGCCAGTACATTATTAAGCGGGCTCTTGCTTTTGTGCCTTCGATCCCCCGGTGACTAGCATGCAAATCTGACAATATGCTTTTTCGTAATTCATAAGGAATAAGTAAGCGTGTCCCTTTAAGAACAAAGCCATCATCACTTACTAATAAGTCTTCACGAACGTTCCAATAAGGGTGCAGCAAATCGGAGAGGTCGCATTTGTTTTGGGGAAAACCGTGGTTAATTTGGGCTTTTAAAAGTTGATACTCCACGTCGTTGTCAGCAATCTCTTTAAGCTGTTCTAATCGAAACGAACAATCTGCCATTTCAGCTTGGGATAAACGGCAAATTCGAAGAAAGAATGCCTGTGAATCGACATGCTGTTGGTCAGTTTCATCAGGGTTATCAACAGGGTTGCGAGAAAATGAATCTGCAATTTTATTTTGAGGACCTGGAATGTAGTTTACTGTAAAATTATAATCCATTAATTTTAAGAGGCTTCGTAAAATTCTGGAGTTGTTTATGTCATCCAGCCTTCGCTTATTACAAATACTTACAAGGGGACGATGGTCAGTGAATAAATTAAATTTGGTCCCGGCTAAGAAATTGTGGCATTTTTTCGTGGCATAAACAATTGCTTGCAGTTCAAGTTCTATAGGAGCATATCTTGTTTCAGCTGGTGTTAGGGTTCTTGACCCCGTTTGGATCGTTTTCCAATCGTTGTCGGTTTGTTGCTGCTTTAAGTAAAAACCAAGACCATGTTTTAAACTAGCATCAGCGAACAATCGCAATGGCGCTCCGGGTCGATAATACGCAATCACATTGTTACTGGTGAGAATTGTTTTAGCATTTTCAAAGGCTAATGTTTGTTCATCATTCATGTGAAAGGGTTGCGCATTTTTTTGCAGCAAGGGTCTTAAGGGTTGCAAAGCGGTGGCCAAATCTCGGTTAAAGGGAGAGAGTTGGTTAGCCATGCCTTGAAACGATTGCAAATCGGTCAAGCTTTCTGGCTTTTTAAAGTCGCGAATAGCTTTGATCACTTTATCTTGCATTCTATAACCGTTATGATTAAGTACTATGCCAGCGAAAGTAATTTCTGGTTGAGCAAAGATGAATTTATTGCGCTGTAAGCGAATACCTGCTTCTCGACATCGAGTTAGAAATTTCTTTACAAGGGCAGTATGCTGTGCTAAACTATTTGGAGATATACGATATTATCATCAACAATTTTTTTAGTATTTGGCAGATCATGTAACTCTTCAGACATTCTTCTGTTGTAATGCTCACTGATCGAATTAATGCCAAAGGGGGCGCGTTCGTATTGAAAACGTCCAAAAGGTGTCAAAAAAGTAGTTAAATGCTTACTCTCTTCAGCGAGTTCTATTTGGTGGTACCCCTTCCATGCATCAAAACTAGAAAATAAATGTGCATCATTTGCTTGAATACTTTGAACTACGTCAAGCACACTAGGGCTGAAGTAGTGCTCACGTAAGCAGTATTTGTTTAAGTGTCGAAAATCAACGCATAGCCTAACTTTTCCATTAAACTCCCCGTTTTGGTCGAGTTTTGGCTCTACAACAATTGGATTAACCCATTCTGTTGCCTCTGTGACAGGTGTTATTATGTCTTCTGCTAAGAGCTCGTCGAGTTCGTTTTTTAGAGCTTGTTGAAATGCAACAGGAATTTGTCGTGCTTTAGAAATACAACACAGTATAGCATCATCGCGCAAAACAATTTTAAATTTCTCACCTTTCTATGGTGGTTGGGATTCAAATACATCGTCGTACTCTTGAAGGATTTGCTGTTTCAATAGTTTGGTATAACCGCCCTCTGGGTCAATTGTGCTCGAGGAGCAACGGGTTTCACAGTTTAAAAAGATTTTACCTTTATTAAACGGAGTTAAAATTGACTTGGTATTCTGAGTAGCACCCGCCGCATATTTCTTTGCTTCAAACTCAGGGTGTCCTGGGGACCCTTTGGTGTTGATATGAACAATGTTCAACTTTTTAGCAACATCGATGGAAAGCAATGGGGTTTTAATGTTTCTAAAAACAACTAATTCTGAATCAACATATGACTGGCCAAAATAAAATCTGACGTAAACATAACCTTCCGGAGTCATTTTTTCGCCTGTGGCTGTAACAGTGGCTTGCATTTCTGCTGCAGGCTTTTTTAATTGGCTCGGCAGTAGATGCAACAGAGTCAAATGATGAAGTCCGATTACCGTCCAATCAGATCCTGTATCAATTATAAAGCGCAAAATACCGGAACAATCGTTGTCAATGGCTACGCGTACCTGAACTGTTTCAGTCCTACTGCCGACTTGCGATACTATTGCTCCCGATTGGGCTTCTGCTTCACTGATTTTTGATGCAAAGGTGTTAGTTGTCGGCCTCCGATTCTTTTTGAAGCACATTTTCTCAAAATGACCAACACGACGGCAAAAATTACAACGTTGTTCTTTCGCAGGACATGTACGCAAGGAACCATGTATATAACCGCAGCGTGTACATATTCGTTCCTGATTTGATAAAGTTGATCGATAACCACTTGAAGTTTGTGTTACCGGTTGTTTTGCGATTCGTTCAATTGCGTTAAAATCATTTTCAGTTAGAGCGTTGGTAGTTTTTTGTAGCGAGTCATAGGTGTCTAATATTCGCACAGCGGCTGGTAAATCTAAATCCGGCACTTCCATTAATTTTCTTTGGGCAATTGAATCGCTTGTGTGAAGCACAAGCTTCATCAATAAATATTGATCAACTGCACGAATTTTATCGTCTTCACAAAAATCTTTACCAAATTCACACATAGACGCAAGTTTCACAATTTCAGCATAAAATTGTTTAAAGGTTTGGTCAGTTTGTTGCTTATAAGCATCAAAGGCTTTTCTGTAAACCCAAACATTATCTTTCGCCTTGGCAACGGTGGCAATGACGTCGAGCACGGCATCGATGTTTTGCCGTTGTTCGCGCGGCAACTGCAGTTGAGCGGCAATGATTTTCTCGAAAGTTGCGCTCGTGACGCACGCTTCAATGGCTGCCATTTTGGTCTCCCAAGGGGTTGCCTCAGCTTTAATGCCAGATTCTCTGATAAAATTGTTAAATTGTCTTTTCCATGACAAAAAGAATTCTCCGGAGTGTGTGGATAAATCTAAATCTTCTCTAATAAAAACTTTCTTGAAAGACCAGTCAATTGACCGCGCCATCTTTTCAACAATTACTTTATATGATCTTTTAATGGAATTGAACAAAATATATCTGATAAACTGAGACTGGCTTTTTAAACTTGATAATTGTACTTGCAGTTCTTTAGACTATTTTTTGACTTATTTATGGGTAACTGCCGACGACGCCATGTGATATTCTGTCGTTTCTCTCTTATAAAGCACAAGTCAGTCTTATATGTTTTGCTCTTCTCTATTATACATCGTCTTCTTCACTAGTCCGTGATAGTTACTAAGAAATACAAATTATGTGTTGCGTGTTGCCACATTAAAATTACCAATATATTACAGTGTTATACTGAGAGCAATTTTTAAACGATACCATAACTGCTTATTTATGCTATATATTAGCAAGCAACTAGAAGATCAAGCAGATAAGCTTTCAGAGATTCCAAAATATTACAGTGAGTTGGAAATTTTAATTTACTTTTTTAGTTTTGATTTGAGACATAACTAAAATGCTAGTCTACCCAGACTACCCTACTAGCCTGAGTAAGCTAAGCCTAAACGAAAAGTAGTAAAAGGGTTACTGTCTATGAAGTGCGTAAAACGTTCCTAAACCTGATCCTAGTTAAAATTAACTAGTAACTAGTATCGGAAAGATGGGGAAAGTACTGATAAACACTTAAAAGAGCTCAACTAATGATTAAGTCAGAGTTGTAATAACTCGACTCCGGTTTTTAAAGGATTCAAGTGCTCTCTGAAAAACCTTGAAAGAATTTGGACTCAAGTTGAGTCCTTACTACAAAGCATTATCCACTTTTCTTTACCACAAAGAACTCGGACTTGACTTGAATCCTTAAATCATATAGTCACTCGAAGTAGACAAGTAAAGCAAGAAAAATTAGTGCTTAAATTAAATTTCGACTTTGCATAGCTGCTTCAGTATTCAGTTATCTTAGACAAAAATTATTCTTTTGTTTAGTTTATTTGGATTGAGATGGCTAAGAATATTCTGAACTAAGGTATACAACAATATAATAATAATCAAGTAATTTATATACCCCTAGAAATTGTTTACAACATATCATATGATGACATCTGTCTAACTTGTGCCTTGCAATTACTGAAGCTTATAAGACATCACATATAATAATATATAAAAAGGGTATTTTTATAAAAAAAATTAGGCCCAACGGAACAGTGCAAGTGTATAAATCATCCAAAAAAAATCCAATTAAAAAAAAAAAAAAATACTTGAGTTCAGGCAAAAGATAAACTATAAATTACAATATAAAATGATGAAGCTGAAGTAAAGCACAATATGTTGCAGATTGTAATGAATTAAGTTCCGACTCAAACTGGACTTAAGTTTGACTCGAGTTCACACTACATTACAGTTTTTGTTTCTGCTTCAGTTACGGCATTTTGCTTTGTTCTTAGAATCAGTATGTTTTTTCTGACAGAATTTTGCCTGAATTTTTTTGTTTTTTAATAGAGTCTATGATTTTGAAATTTTGATTAGAAGCTTGTAGAACAGAAATAGTTAGTAATCTAAGTAGTAATTCTTCTGGCAGAAGTTTGATCACATGTATTATCTGGCTAAGAAATAATTTAATTTCAGATTTATTTATATTACATTGATTTCAAACTGGTCCCAGCATATGATCTTGAACCGCTCTTAACAGGAGATAGGAAAATTGTACTGTTATAATCATTTTATGTTGTTGTTTTGTAACTGTCCAGAAGTAAAATTGTTGCTGTTGTTTAAATGGTGATAGCAATACACTTATATAAAAGCTTTGTAAACTAATTTCAACAAATAGAAGTTAAACTGCATTACAAAATAAATTGTTAAGGACAAACGTTTAGATTCCTTGACATGCTCTCGTTTTTACTTCCTCATTTTTAATTTTCTTTTTTATCTAATCACAATGCAAATCGCTGGTTAAATACTGCTTGCTGTCAATTGCTTACTTGGACAACCCTAACCCTCTAACCCAAACCCTTTTACTCTAACCTTCCAACCCTAATCTTTACTTAGGATTAGAAAATTAGGGTTGTCAAAATATGTAATTGACAGTGAGCAATATTTAACCAGTGAGTTGTGTCGTGATTAGAAATAAGAAAAACAGCAAGCAATATTTAACTAGCAAGTCATGCCATGATTAAAATTGAGAGAAAAGTAAACACAAGAGTGCATCAAGTAATTTAAAAGTGCCAATTTTTTTGATCTTTACTATATGTTTTTATTACTTTTTATGTTTTTATATCAAAATGTGTTATTTTTATAGCTATTATGTTAATCAGACATTAGAAAAAGTTTGTGAAAATTGTTTAAGTTGGTTACTTAGTTTATTGCAGCAAAATTTTTTATTGCCAATATTCTACTTTATAAATTTTTGGTATCTTAAAATGTACCAGTTAGCAAGGTTGACTTATTTAGTTATGGGTCATGTCATGTTGAGTGTCTTATAATTTTGAAGTTTCCGATTTGACTCTCACTAAATTTTTTAAAACTCTCAAAATGTTCTGTAGCATGATTATGGTATGTTTTGAAAATTATAACATAATAGGTTGTGTATTTTTTAAATTACAATACTTTAAAGTTTTAGAAGCCTGTAAGAGAGCTGACACTCAATTATTTGGCAACACTTTTACAACTATGCATATCTCCAATTTTAAAAATCACATGACAAGCTAATTTTTCATATACAGGAAGGGTGCAAAAGTAGGTACTGGTACACAGAAGTGTGACATCAGTTGCTCAAGCATTCACTTAGAGCCCACAAAATTTGAAACACAGGGCTTCATCTGAACTTGGTATTGAGTGCAGAATATTGGGACACTTGAGAAATTGTGTTGGACTTAAAGATGTAAATGCTGTTAATAATATTCGTGTTTACTTTTTTTATCACTGTATACCTACTTTTGCATCCCCTGATGTGTTCAACTTTTGATATGCTTCATATATCTCATGCAATAAAATAGTAATCTTGTATAATGAGAGGTTTATGAACTCTTTTTTATGCAAAAATATTTTGGGTTAATTTTAAACAAAAAAGAGAAAAAAAGCTAGGTTAATTCAATTCAATTCAATTCAGTTCAATTTTATTTGTAATCAAGATATTATGTTTCTTAAGTTCTTATTGAAAAAGTGGTTTCAAAATAGAAAACAGCAGCTAAACGATATACGTTAGCTAGAAATGATAGCTGCCTACTAAACTACAACTTGATATAGTTTGAGTAAGAATACCACATTGTTGTGAAAGTTACTTTAATTTAAAAATTACAAAATAGTGTTGTGTTTTGGCATAAAAATAACCTTATGAGCATTTATTCATGTAAAAGAGCATTTCTTTATGAACTTATATATGAGACAGTTTTATTTTTTGTAAATCAACTGATAAGGATTAATATGGGAATGTATTTGACCCCCAAATTAAAAGAAAATTTTGCTTGTGTCAGAGATTGCTTATATAGCATATCATAAAGCTTAAAAATAACAAAATAAAAGTTTCAAAACAATGAATACAAGTGTGAGTATAACAAAATACCTTTTTAGTTAGATTTATAATTTTTGTAATCAAACAAAAGTATAATTTATTCAGACATCATAAATTGGAACTTTCATCCAGTGCTTCTGAATGTCAAAATTTTATATAAAAGTATTAAAAGTTTGTTTATTACAGCTTCAGTGAGTTATAGTTTAGGAATAAATAATTATGTATGTATTGAACTTTGTAGTCACACATACTCAAAATACAGTCAAAGGCAAAAGAATAGAGCCCCCAGGTATTTTCACAAGCATGAAAATTTTTATCTTTGTTTCAAGCAAAAAGGGAACATTTCCTGATCAATAAATGAATTTTAGATCAATAATGTATGAAATATATTTTCTTAATCTAAATCAGTAGTTCCCAACCTTTTTATGCCAACAGGCTGGTAAAATTTTAAAAAATGTTCACAGACCAGCAACAAAAGACCATATAAGGAATAGAACTGGCATTTGTGATCTTTTTTTAAACTAAAATTGTCATTGCATAACATACTGCAAGATTTGGGCTATATATTTAAGACAAAAATTTACAACAAAGTGGCAATCAAATCAATTCAAACAACAAACTGATAATCAATTTCATATAAAATCAATGTTAGCGTGAAATTTGCTGCTGTTTTGCTGCCAGTATGGGAGGCAAGCGAGGCATCAAAGAAGTTTCTGAAATATGTAGTTCTGTTTGTTGTTCTTTGAGTGAAAGTGATGAGAAAGTTTGAAAGGTTTTACAGCGTTATTTGAGAGAATTTGGGGCATGGCCTTGTATAAAACCAAGTTATGTTTTATACAATGTTGTGATGTTCTCTGTGTAAAACCAAGCTCTAAGTATTTTTTGTATTGTCTGGCAAATTCTTCTTTTTGTTTCTTACTTTCTCCTGTGGCACTCAACTTATTAGTAATGGCTTTAGTACAGTCAAACAGAGTAACTGCATCCCCTCCCATTAAAAAGTCAAAAAGCACCACCTCAAGCAAAATATTACTCAAATTTTTCATAGCAACCCCTGATGGTGGCTTCCTGTCTGCACTTTAACTTAAAGACAAAAGTAGGGATACTCTACTCAATTGAAAGAATGGTTTTTTTTAGAGATCAATATATTTTGGGAACAAAAAAACTTGAAAAGGGTTTTCTTTTATAAGGCTACCATTGTCTAAATATGCCCTTTTTGTAGTTTGTTTTATACGTGCAATAAGTCTAATGATACTTATTATATTTTTATTTTGACAATTACCTGTTTCAGATGCCTTACTTTTATCTTGTTAAATACACCATAATATCTTGTTCTTTCATTGATTGTATATTGATCTTTCTGCAATTTAACAAGGCTAGCTATTAGTGATGTACTGATACTTGAGTATCGGTATTGGTATCAGTGGTATCGGCCTATTTTTGTGGTATTGGCTAGTAGTATCTGTATCGGTAAATATAGCTGATACCTGCCAATACTTTTTAGCACAAAATAAATATAAAATATTTTTTTTATTTTTTTGTTGTATAAATATAAAAAATTTTTGTTGCCCCCTGGAACTGGATTGGATTTCTAACCAGTGGTGGATATTGGGTGAGGCGAATGAGGCAGTTGCCTCAGGCCCCCCTTTTTTTTGGGGGCCCCCCCTCGAATGTTGCATTGTTAACTGCGCAGTTTTGGATTGCTGCAGATGTTTGCTCAGAGGATGATTTGAAGTGAAGACCTTCTTTTTTTTTTTTTTTTTTTTTTGAGAACACTTTGATTTTGGGAGAAAAATATGCAAGCCCAGATCAGACCTCTTTTTTTTCTCAGACCACATCAATTTTTGAAAATTCTTGCCTTGGGCCCCTAAATTGGAATATCCACCACTGTTTCTAACATAATTAATGATTTCTTTTTAAAGATTTGTAATAATATTGTAATGATAATGATAGATATATATATACCTGGAAAAAATTCAAAATCCAATAACAAGTTAGATTTAGTAAATACATTCTTTGGTGTTACTTACAAAAGCTTTTACTGATGGTGCTCAATAGATAAAAAAGTATCGGTGGTATCGGCAGTATCGGTATCGGCTCTAAATGCTGGTATCGGTAATAGTATCGGTATTGGCTTAAAATGTGGTATCGGTACATCCCTACTAGCTATAGCAGCACCTCAGAGTGAAGAATAGCATTGTATTAAACTTTTTGAAAGCTACACACAGTTTATGTTGAAGCAATTGTAACTGACACAAAATGTAAGTCATTGGAAGGTTAACTTACATTATTAGAAACAATTTTGCATTATCAAGTAAGGCAAGATATGCCAGTTTACTGTTGTTGATCAGTCAAGTGTAAAATAAGTTTTACAGAAAGTAACTACTGGCAATGCTTACAATTCTATTGGGTTGGCAACTAAGTTCTTGCCGTTTTTTTTAAATCACATATCTTAAATGAAAAATAAGAACTGACAACTATTTAATCAATGATATATTCTCCATTCATGTCGACAACTTTTCCCCAGCGTTCGACAAGTTTCTCAATACCTTCTCGGTAGAAATCTTTTGTTTTTGACTGGAAAAACTCGTCCAACCAAGCTTTCAATTCTGCATCATTGTTGAACGAAATCCCACGCATAGCATTCGAAAGTGACCTAAAAAGGTGAAAATCTGTTGGTGCCAGATCAGGCGAGTATGGCGGATGTGGCAGCACCTCCCAGCCGTGTGTTTGAATAGCTTCCTTGGTCATATTTGCGATATGAGGGCGGGCATTGTCATGCAATAAAAGAACATTGTGCTGTCGATTAGGTCTCTTTTCTTGAATAGCCATTTTGACTCTTTCCATTTGTTGAACATAGAGTGCAGCGGTCACAGTTTGGTTTTTTTCCAGCAATTCGTAATGAATAATCCCCTCCCAGTCCCACCATACACAAAGCATCGTTTTGCGTGGGTGAACATCTTGTTTCACGCGTGGTGTCGCCTTTTTATTGGGACTAAGCCATTCCAAACACAATAAATTTTAATAAAACAGCAAGAACTTAGTTGCCAACCTAATATATTAAAATTAGCCTGGCAAAAAGGAAAATACTTATAAACATTTGGTGGTACAGAATTTGAAGATTGCTTGAAGTAAAAGATTTTTCTTCCCAAAGCTTTTCATCTGACACTCTTCAGGGGAAATTGTCAGAATGAAGTAGAATTGAAACCGAACTAATTTATAAAGGAAGAAAGTAGAGTTCTCATTGGCTGAAAGAATCAACCAATGAGAGAAAAGATTAAGAAATTTTCAATGAGTATACGAATTCTTTTTGCTTACAGTGTAAGTGTAAGCAATATAAATGTAAGTTACAGTGTAAGCAAAAAGAATTCGTATACTCGTTGAAAATTTCTTAATCTTTTCTCTCATTGGTTGACTCTTTCAGCCAATGAGAACTCTACTTTCTTCCTTTATAAATTAGTTCGGTTTCAATTCTACTTCATTCTGACGATTTCCCCTGAAGAGTGTCAGATGAAAAGCTTTGGGAAGAAAAATCTTTTACTTAAAGAAAATACTTATCGAACTAGCAAAAAAGTTCTTCAGACTGGCAGTTGGAAACCATTGATGTAGATAATGTTATGTCATTTTTCATTTTTATTTTATCTCTATATTTTATTTTCCTGACTTGCAGGAAAGTGATGAAGATGCTAATATGTAAGGCTTTCATATATAAGGCAATTACCATGATCTGCTTTCGAAGATGCCAAGGTATCAAGGTATGTAAGGCTTTCATATATAAGGCAATTACCATGATCTGCTTTCGAAGAAGCCAATTTCCAGTTGCAATTTTTTATTTTGGTTTTTTAGTTTTATTGAAATATGACTGAAATTTAGAACTGGTATCTTTAAAATGTACAGGTTGCCGTGGTTGACTAGGTTGGTGAGGGTTGACTTGGAATGTTTAAATTTTGTTTACCCAACTGTATTTGTAGACCTAATCTAAATAAATATACAAAGCAGGAATAATAAATTTTTTCAGTTTTGAAAAAACTTATCAACAAGTCATCTTTGCCAACCTAGACCCCACATCAATTGGTACATTTTAAAGAAACCTTTAGAACTGCTTACCAAGAACAGCAAACATAAAAGTGCCATTAAGTGTATTTCCCCAAGGACACAAGAGAGTGGCAGAGTAGGTTTTGAATAGAGACCATGCTGATCACAGTCATGGCACTGTAACAACTCAGCCACACTGCCAACATGAATTAGGCTTTTAGAGCAAGGTGTTTGTCTGTAATTTTGTCCATGATTAGCTTCCAGAATTGTTTGCATATAAAGTTTTAACTTTTCTTTTTTAAGTTTTTCAAGCAATTCATTTTCATAGGCCAAAACAGAAAGTAAAAATCAGCTGTCATTTTTGAAATTTGATTCATTGAAAGAATTTTATTTTTTAATTGTTTGAAGTTTTACAGATTGTTTTAAAAATCTAAGAGAAAGTGCCAACTTATTATTCTTTTATTGATATTATTACTTTTGAGTTATGGTATTGTAAGTGATCAAACTGCAATTTTCTTCAGTATGATTTCATCTTTTTGCTCATTTTTTTTAGATCTTCACACTTGGGCTTATAATCATATGATTATAACATTTCCAGCTTTTAAAAAGCATTGTGTCTAGTATTCTTATTGCAACCCATTCTAACTGATGTTATGACTTGTATTCTTGCTGTTGTACTATACTTGAAGTACAATTTGAGCTTGCTGTTTTTCTATGAAATAATTTTTTGCAATTTAGGGTTTTTTCTACCAAAATAAGCAATCAAGTATTGTGTTATATCATATGGTTAAGTGATTTTAAGGTTTTTGTCTGGAAATAGCAACATTACTTTCATTTATATATGGAAAACTTTAAAATGTTGAATTTTCTGCAATTTTTATTTTTTCAGATCGAAATTTTTTACTAGTTGTAGTTTACTGGATGCAGCACTTTCATAGTAACCATTTAGTTATACTGTCATATTGTATCAGGTCATCCCATAGGTAATGTCATTTTATTAGAAGATTTTGAAGAAATAAAAAACACACAAAAAATATTAATTTAATCAATTATGTGGTGTCCATCTGAATGAACGACATTTTCCCAACACTCTACAAGTTTGTTTATGCCATGCTTACTAAAGAAAAAATGTTGCAAATTTTGGAATAGATGATAATCTGAAGGAGCAATATCCGGACAATACAGTGGATGTGGAAGTTTTTTCCTACCAAGCTTCTCAATCTTATTGCATGTGATCCTTGCACTAAGGGGTCTAGCGTTATCTTGAAGAAAAATTGCACCCTTATGATTGACTAAAGAGCTCCTTTTTTCTTTATGCATTTCATGCAGTCTATCAAGCTGATCACTGCATGACTGAACTGTAATGGTTTGGTTCGGTGGCAATGTTTCAAAATGTATGACACCAAACATGTCCCACCAAACACTTAACAGCTCTTTGCAAGGATGCAGATTTTTTTTTTTTTTTTTTTTTTTTTTTTTTTTTATTCTCGATCATTATTAAACAGTTTAACACAAAAATTATAAACATTAAAAAGATCAAGAAAAGGAAGAAGCAGCACAACGTCAGACGTTAAAACATGCATATGACAAACAAAGTAAAAGTACAAGATAGTATAAAGCATGGCTGCAACACCTTAATCATATAAAGACATAAGTGAAAAAAGAAAAAAAAAAATAAAATAAATAAATAAATACGTAACAATAATATTATGAAACAAACTGAACAATTAAATAACCAGTGCATGACTAGGCTGCGTAATGGTGATGGGTGGCACAGCTAGCCAAGATGGGAATTTAGCTCAACTGAGCAAGGTGAGTAAAGAAAAACCACCCAAAAAAGAAACCTCACCAGGTCCGGAAACCTTTTCTAAATGCAACTGGTGACTATAATAGAATAGTAAATAATGCTGAAAGTATATACAAAAAAAATTATGGAATTATACAGCTAATAATAAACAAATATTAACGATAAAAGAGATAACATAACATAAAAAGAAAAAAAACAAACTATTATGCTAGTCAAAGTTGATGGAAAAACATATATTAATAATATAACAATTATAAACAACAAAAAAAAAAAAAAAAAACATTTACAACAGAATTCATGCACTACAAAAAATATTAGATAAAATTTTTGCAGACCAGCATAATAGCAACATAAAAAATTAAACAAAGTCCATAACATTTAGTAATTGTTTTGAAACTTATTTTACAATTCTAAAAATAAAAAATTAATTGCTAAAACGAACAGTATACCATTGCCAAAAAGAAATTTTAATGAAAGAGCGAAGATAAGGGTGAAAAAGAATTAATTTGTTTAGAGTTTGAAATTATGCAGACAATCAAAATATAAGAGTTTTTTTAAAGCTTTGTGTGCAGACTGGATATCTTGATCGATTAAGCTTTTCTTCCAGAGATTGAATTCAAAAAATTTTCAGTTGAGGTCTTGTTTGCATGAATCGTTTTGCCTTGTTGATATTGATACAATGTAATGTGCTTTTCTGTAACTTCCTTCTTGCTAAGGGTTATTAACAACATAAATTATCTTTTGAATGATAGCAATTCCAAAATTAATTAAACAAAGCTTTTTTCATTCAGTTATATTTATACATGTGTCAAAAGGACAAGCTAAATCACATTTTGACTAGTTTAAATAAGCCCTGCCTAAAAAACAACATTACTTATGTGATGACCTGATTATAATAATATATATTTACTGGATTGCCTGTGCCAGAGAGGCCTGCAGGTAGAGAACAAGCAAAATCTAGTTTACAAAGGATAAAATTTTAAACTTATGCAAAATTTGCTTGTTAATTGTGGCAGGCAAGCAAACTAAGAGAATGAAAACTCCCAAATAAAACCCCCATAACAGTTGGGTTACACTGCAAAAGTTTTGATGTAAGATTCAACATTCTTTTCCCATGTAGCTGCATGCATTGTGCTTTCTAAAAAGTCTGCATTTAGATACTTAGCAAAGGTAATTGTTTAAAAAGTTTCTTACTGAACAAGTTAACCTCAAAGTTGGAACACTGATAAAAAATTTTTACCCACTACAAATTATCTAATTTTTTTTCTGTTTGATCTCTGCTCAATAAGTGCTGCTTTTTTTTGGAAAAAAATAGATACACTTTTAATCACACAAACATTAAATATTAAAAATGTCATATTCTGAAATTTAAAGAAACTTCCACTCTAAAAAAGCTGTAATTTAGAAAGTCTTGAATTAGGAAATTTACATTTTTACAACCTATTGTTAAATGATTATTAACAATTGTCTTTGTTTTAATTATTTGTAAAAAAGACAGCCAGCACTTTTTTATGTACTTGAGCAAGTATAATATAATTAAGTTAATAAGTGTAGTGTAATTTTTAACTAAGTATACTTTTTATTTTCACACTTTGCAGACAAAAAACTTTTATTTGCAAGGTTTTACAATCAAGAATAAGTAAATATTTTTTCCCTTGCAGATGGTCCAAAGGTTGAGAAATTAAAAATATTGTTATTAATTGAAGCATTATAAATATTAGCATTGGCAAAATTACATCTAAATCATATAGCAAACTTGGAAGCTTTTTATGCATTTCTCAACTTATAAAATCTTCATGCTTGTGAAAATACCTGGGGGCTCTATTCTTTTGCCTTTGACTGTATTTTGAGTATGTGTGACTACAAAGTTCAATACATACATAATTATTTTTTCCTTAACCACAACTCACTGAAGCTGTAATAAACAAACTTTTAATACCTTTTCATAAAATTTTGACATTCAGAAGCACTGGATGAAAGTTCCAATTTACGATGTCTGAATAAATTGTACTTTTGTTTGATTACAAAAATTATAAATCTAACTAAAAGGTATTTTGTCACACTCACACTTGTATTCATTGTTTTGAAACTTTTATTTTGTTATTTTTAAGCTTTATGATATGCTATATAAGCAATCTCTGACACAAGCAAAATTTTCTTTTAATTTGGGGGTCAAATACATTCCCATATTAATCCTTATCAGTTGATTTACAAAAAATAAAACTGTCTCATATATAAGTTCATAAAGAAATGCTCTTTTACATGAATAAATGCTCATAAGGTTATTTTTATGCCAAAACACAGCACTATTTTGTAATTTTTAAATTAAAATAACTTTCACAACAATGCGGTATTCTTACTCAAACTATATCAAGTTGTAGTTTAGTAGGCAGCTATCATTTCTAGCTAACCTAGCCTTTTTTCTCTTTTTTGTTTAAAATTAACCCAAAATATTTTTGCATAAAAAAGTAACAACTTTGACAGTTCATAAACCTCTCATTATACAAGATTACTATTTTATTGCATGAGATATATAAAGCATATCAAAAGTTAAACACATTTGTGAAAAATTAGCTTTCTGTGATTGTTGAAATTGGAGATATGCATAGCTGTGAAAGTGTTGCCAAATAACTGAGTGTAAGCTCTCCTAGGGGCTACTAAAACTTTGAAGTATTGTCTTCTTCTTTTGACCTTTTCCTTCAATCAGAGTTAGCCACAGCATATCAAATTTCTCCAAGCCATCCCATCTTCAATGTCCATCTCCTTCACACCAACTTTCCCATATCTTCTTTTACTACATCTAAAAATCTTCTCTTTGGTCTCCCTCTTTTCCTCTTTCATGGTAACTCCATTTCCATCATCTTTTTTCCTACATACTCTTGGTCTCTCATCATGATATGGCCATACCACCTCAGCCTGCCCTCCCTCATCTTCATTCCTAACTGTTCTACCTTAACTGTACCCCTAATGTACTTGTTTCTAATTTTGTCTTTTCTCGTCACTCCCATAGCAAACCTCAACATTTTCATCTCTGCGACTTCCATCTCTTCCACTTGTTTCTTTGTGACTGCCACTGTCTCAAGTCCATATACCATTGCTGGTCTTACCACTGAACTGTAGACTTTTCCATTTACTCTAGCTGGTAACCTCCTATTGCAGATTACTCCCAATACTTTTTTTCATCTATTCCATCCTGCCTGCACTTTCTTCTTTACTTCCCTCTCACAACTAATGCTTTCTTGCACCGTTGATCTCAAATACTTAAATTCCTGTACTCTTGGCACTTTTGTATCCTCCATTTTACTGTTTTATCATCATTTCCTCCATTTATGCACAGACATTCGGTCTTTGACCTACTTACTTTCATCCCTCTTTCCAATGCATACCTCCAGCATTCTAGTCTCTGCTCTACTTCTTCCCTGGTCTCTTTGCAAATCACAATATCATCAGCAAACATCATCATCCACGGTGATTCTCTCCTTACTTCATCCGTTAGCCTGTCCATTATTACTGCAAACAGGAACGGACTTAACGCTGATCCCTGGTGCAGTCCAACCTTGACCTTGAAACTTTCTGTAGTTTCTATTGTGCACCTCACTACTGTTTCGCTTTCCTTGTACATATCCTGTACAAGTCGCACATACTTTTCCACTATTCCTAATTTTCTCATACAGTACCACAGTTCTTCCTGTGGAACCCTGTCGTAAGCTTTCTCTAGGTCTACAAATACACAATGTAGCTCTTTTTGACCTTCTCTGTGCTTTTCCATCAACATTCTTAGAGCAAACATGGCATTGGTGGTTTCCTTTCCTGGCATAAATCCATATTGCTGTTTACTGATCTCTACTCTGTCCCTTAGCCTGGCTTCAATAATTCTTTCCCATACCTTCATTGTGTAGCTTATTAGCTTTATTCCTCTGTAGTTTCCACAGCACTGTGTGTCCCCTTTGTTTTTATAGATTGGGATAAGCACACTCCTCCATTCTTTTTGCATCAGTTCACCCACTAATAGTCTGTTGAACAGTCTGGTCAAAAATTTTATCCCCATCTCTCCCATGCACTTCCAAACTTCTACTGGCAGCTCATCTGGCCCAACTGCTTTACCAAATTTCATCTTAGTGCATTCTTCACTTTTCTACTGATGTAATTTACCTCTTTATTAACCACTTCTACTTCCTCTGTCCTAGGGTCTCTGTTCTTTTCCTTGTTCATCAGTTTCCCAAAGTACTCTTCCATCTCTTTAACACTGCCTCTGAATTTACCATAACATTACCGTTTTCATCCTTTATAACTCTCACATGCTGTACATCTTTCCCTGCTCTGTCTCTCTGTCTAGCCAATCTGTACAATTCCTTTTCACCTTCTTTTTTTTCCAATCTAGCATACAAATCGTCATACGCATGTCCCTTCACTATCGCAACTGCAATAAAACTTTGAACTATTGTAATTTAGAAAATGCACAACCTATTATGCTAAAATTTTTAAGAATGGCATAATCATTGCAACAGAACATGAAGCTGGGGTCAAACTGGGGTCTCTAGGACAGTTGACTAGGATTTACCCTTATATAAAATACTGATTTATTGTTGAAACTTGTTGTATTTGTGATGTAAATAAGTAAAGCATTAATAATAATCATTCAGTTTTGAGCAGTTGGTGAGGTTGGTTATATAAAATATTGGTCTCTTCAAGAAGTTACCATAAGTTATTTTTGTTTATGAAACTAACCCGGATCTCCTTGTGGGTACTATAACTTTAAGAAATCCTTTTTCTCTTGGTTTCTTTTTTATTCCATCCTGGTGCTATAGGAAGGATTTTAGGTTAGTTTCACTGAAAAAATTGTTTATGGTGATTTTTTGAAAAGATCCAAAATATTTAAATTTTGTTGAAATTGACTGTATTTGTAATGTCAATAAATATAGAAAGCACAATCATATGGCAAGGTTTGCTTGGGCAAGGTTGGTGAGGTTGACTTGCTTTCATATGTGGGGACTAAGGTAGATTGGTTAGAATAACTAGTTGGACAAAGCTTACAAAGTTAAAAAGTTTTCTCAAAACTAAAAAAAATTATTTCTACTTTCCATATTTATTTACATTACCGATACAGTTGGTTTCAACTAAATTTGAACATTTTATACAACTGACCAGCCAACCACATTGACCATGTCAAACACTCTTATCACACCAAGCACATTGACCATGCTGACTACACCCCAACCTGTACATTTTGAAGAAACTCTGTATTTTATTTACATTTTAGCAATGGGCGTATTTGTGAAACTTTAACTAATTTTTAAAAATTTGTTTGTTTTACATACTGGTTAGATTCTTATTTGCTGTGGTTAGGCTTTATGGTATTGAATGAAAGTTAATTTTTGCTCTTTTGTTAGCAAAAATTAATGATCTTAACTTTAAACCTTGTTTTAATCTTAACCTTAGCTTGTGCCCTAAAGGTAGCTCAAAGTTTTAAAAAATTTAAATTTCACTGCATCATTATCATATCATCTATTTTTTGTCTTAAATTGCTGGACAATGACAAAGATATTAAGACTTGAACAACCATTAAGTGATTATTTCAACCTGCTTGGAAACTATAGCCATTGACAAGAAAATCATCAAAAATATCAACAGCTATTGTAATTGTTTAATTTCTTTTTTTACTATTGTTTGGTAATTTTTGCACCTTTTCAGACTAGTGAATTCAAACAAAATTTATATTCATTTCAGTAAAAATCAAAGGTTAAATGTCAATTCTTGAAGACCATGACAAGTCACACTAGAGCAGTGTTTCTCAAAGTGAGCCACTTGGTTCCCTAAGGAGGAATTTGAAATCTCCAAAGAGGAAAAATCACTAGGGGAGGAATCAGGGAGGAATTTGAAAATTTCACTACAATGTGAGGCAAAAAAATCGGTACTTCAAAGTGAACAGTTTTTTGGAATTACTACTTTTTAGGGACAAAAATATCAGCAGTGTGGTCGAGTGGTTAGAGCACTGTGATTGTGATCAACATGGTCTCGGTTCAAAACCTACTTGTGCCATTCTGTTGTGTTTCTTGAAAAAGTCACTTTATAACACTTTCCTCGGGGCCCCCTACTCGAAAATAGCACATATAGTTTCATTTTGCAGCAGATGTTTTTTAGAGATCATTATAAAGTCCGGAGGAAAGGTGGGAAATATGAGATCGATTCGAGGTGAAGACTGTTTTTTTTTTTTTTTTTAGAGAACATCGTGATTTTGGGAGCAAAATAGGAAAATCAGAGATGAAATCGAAGTAATGACCTTTTTTTTAGGAAACACCATGATTTTGGGAGAAAAAAGTGAAAGACGAGATCAAAGCTCTTTTTCTTTTTTAGAGAATATCAATTTTTGGAAATCCTTGCCTTGGGCCCCTGAATTTGAATATCCGCCATTGATTATCGAGGTATTCTTTTTTAGAAGGGGTAATGATGGTACCCAAGTCCTGAAAGGGAGGAATGTAGCAAAAACTTTGACAACCACTGCACTAGAGTATTAAAAAGCTCCATGTGTGATATATTCTTGTAATGATATTTGCACATTGGGTAACTTTTTTCATACTGCTGTTTACATCTATTCTTGAAAATGAATAGTAAGTTTAAGGAGGGTAGTTGCTACATTTTGTAATATTTATTTCATTGACTGAGAAAAATGTGTTTCAAAACACTGAAAATCTTTGACATCACCATATTTATTAATTTGTAGCTTCCTTAAGTAGTTTCCATCAGCATAAAATCAGCTAATTCAGTAACTGTTATATAAGACGTTGACAATCTTTTTGCTTAGATATCACTTAAAAGTAATGTAATATTGTATTTTTATATCATGGTATCCAGTGGAGCTGTAATGAATTCAGGAAATGCTGTTTGTAGAAATCATCCTGGGACTAAAAATGAGGTCTGTTCTTTGTATGCTGATTTATATTGATTTAATTGATTTACCGTAATTCTTAGTTGAATAGGATTTTATCAAAATTTATACAGCCAGTTTCAAAAATTAATTTTTTGCATAGGATTTTTACAATTGGGCTCCTCAAAAATTTGAAGAAATGGACAGCACTTTGGCTGTGCAGCAGTATATACAGCAGATGATACGACAAAATTTCAAAGATGTTGATGCAATTCTCACTGCTCCATTGGGTCAAGATGAAGGAGTGTGGAAGTATGAACAATTGAGGTTAGTTGTGGTGTGAATATAAATATTTTGAAAGAGTAAAATCTTTTTTTGCTTTTTCTTTTTTGAAGGTTGCTTCAAAGTAAAAGCAGACATGGAAAAAGTGAAGCATGTGGCAAAAAGTGCAAAAAAAATGGCCAAAGCGCGAAATCTTTAATGCTTAGTGAAAAAAATTATACCGGTAGTTAAAATATTTTGGAATTATGGTGGAAACTTTTTAGTTTGGTTTAGACTGAAAGCACTTGTGGAAAAAAGCAAGCAGAGAGAATAATTTTTTTAAATAGAATTACGTTTTTTGTAATTGCCTTTAGTTTTTTGAAGTATTCTCAACCGAGTTTTAGGTTGCCCCAACAAATCAATTTGTTCTATTTATCTTGATTCTCTGACAATCCAGCTGTTATTGTTTTTTCTTTTATTGCATCCGTACACTATAGCTTAAGTTTTCCTCTCTATGCCTGAGTACATCATCATCATTCTTTTCTCAACATTTTATTCTCTGTGATTTTCAATTGTGATCAAACCATGTCAGTTTTGCCTCATTGATCTTTGGCATTTTGTCTGCTTGACAGTTTTCTGATCTCTGCAGCTTCCCTTTTTTATTATTGTTATCATTATCAAAAAATCCTCTTCAAATTCTGCTTCCTACTTTTTAGTCAATGGCTTTGTTTCTGAGCCATCTACCACTGCTGATTTAAACACGTTCTTAAATTTTTTTTCATTTCAGCAGACACCCTTCAATCAAATGTCACCCCAGTGACCTTTATCAACCCATTTTAATCCCCCTCTCTACTCATATGATTCACCAATTTTAAAGAATTAGGATATTGAGTTTTATTTAAAATACATTCTTCAAAAGAATTTTTTTAATTGCTATTGCTATTATACATTAATAGTTTTTATTATTGTAAATTAATTGTTAAAAATATTTGGATTAAAAATTAAGATTGTTTCTATTGTTTAGGTCAGGGTGGTCCAACTTCTGCACTCTTGTGGGCCACTTTTCAAAATTATTCGAGCTTGCGGGCCTCAGCCGACTAGAAATACCTATTTTCGTCCCAAAATCGTAGCATTCTCCGAAAAAAAAGAAAGGTCTTCACTTGGAATCGGTCTCTGAAATATCTAATTTCGTCCCAAAATCGTAGCATTCTCCGAAAAAAAGAAAGGTCTTCACTTGGAATCGGTCTCTGAAATATCTAATTTCGTCCCAAAATCATAGCGTTCTCCAAAAAAAAAAGGTCTTCCTTGGTATCGGTCTCAACCCTGTTCCATCAGCTCGCCATGCCTTGTTATACAAGGTTGCCCGCTGCTTGTGATCGACAAGACTTGAATTGTACAAAATTATTGCAAAATCGTAGTTGGACCACGCTGGTTTAGGTCTTGGAAAGTGACAAAGTGTAATACTTGCTAAAAAAAAAGTATTAGCTAAATAAAAACAGATTTTTACATTTCAACAAAATTTGCTTTATTTTCAGACAATTTTGTTTGGAGCTGAATGGATTGGCTGTGCGCTTGCAATCGGAATGCACCCCCGAAACATGCTCTCAAATGACTGCAACAGAACAATGGATATTTCTATGTGCTGGTCATAAAACACCCAAAGAATGCCCAGCCATTGATTATACTCGCCATACATTAGATGGAGCTGCGTCTATGCTAAACAGCAACAAGAATTTTGCTAGTCGGTAAGCAAACTGGTATACGACTTTTTCAGAAAAAAATTTTTAAGTTTTCTGTTGGTCTTAAGATGTTGGGTTTGTTTTTAGTGATTTAATTTGTTCACGATTTCAAGCATAAAGTAGAATTTATATACTTAAGAGAGAGATAATCATTTTTTTATGTATATAATAATTGAAACAACTGCCAACACTTGAATTTATTGCTTGAGAATATGATAAAAAGAAAATTAATAAAAACGCAAAAACAAGAAGAGTTCGTATGTAAACCAAAATCATTTATCTACATATCTTTTTAATTTTTACATTGGTTGTTACTATTTGTCAATATGTATTTTTTAAAATGATTTGCATCTTGTTTATTGTCTTTTAACCTCTATAAAAGAAAGTTTTTTGAATGTTTGAATTGAGCTGCACTTTTCTCAAATTTCTTTTCAATGTTTTTCTGATTGGTGAATAATATAAACAATAAATCAATTTTTCACGAACATGATAAGTATGAGAGAGAGAAAAAGAGAACCTTTTTTTAATCTGTTTTTATCCTCGTTTTAAAATATGACATAATTTATCCTTGAGTGCAACAATAACAAATGAGAAAGTAAACTGCAATAACTACATAGAACAATATTGATTTACTACAAAAGTAAAAGCATTGATGAAACAGACCATACTTTCACGACAACAAAGCATTAAGGCTCGTTTACAGCCGTTTACAGTACTTTTTTCTTTCAGCGCGATCTTGGTTTGTTTTATTGACGCTCAAATTCACTCATTTTTTCTCGAAAACATGAGTGAATTTGAGCGTCAATAAAACAAACCAAGATCGCGCTGAAAGAAAAAAGTATTGTAAACGGCTGTAAACGAGCCTTTAGAAACAACCAGGACTTATTGAAAATGAATTTTAATGCGAGTAATAAAATAAAATTATTGTTAGGAAAAAAAGAAAAAATTATTAGTATTTTTGCATCTCAAAGAAACTTGAACTACACATAGTACATAAAAATAATGAACGAATTCGATGACAAGGAATTTAAAAATATTTTAATAACCCATTTGCAGTCTTTCTCGCAACAATTTTACTTCGTTTTGCTTCTACGCCCAATTTAAACAAAGATGTCCAACTTAGTTTCGATTGTGATCAACTTGAAAGCTTTATAAAAAATACATTATTGACCACTTTTTGAAACCATAAATAAAACAAAATAAATTACTTTAGTTTCATTTCATTTTATCAATTAATTAATAGCCCTATCTTGGAAGAGAGAGCTGTAAAAGTAAAAAAAACAAGGAAAAGAATAAAAACATTACTGGTATGGTTGTACAGTAAATTTAGAAATATTAGCAAAAAAGTTTTGGATCGACTTATGCGAGGCTTCAGCATAACAGCGGAATTTTGAGGTTCACTCGCTTTCGTGTTCTTTACTTACTTTAAGATACATAGCTAACCGAAATTTTTTTCAATATATGGTACAACGTGCATCGAATACGTTTCTCATTTGCCCGATCCGTGTTCTTTGACCCTCGAAAGTTATCAGGCTTTTTGGTAAAATCGAATCAGGAATTAGTGAGTTATTGTATATTCTGCAATTTTGTAAGCAAAACCGTACTAATCTAAAAGCAATTAAATTGTTAGCCATTTTTCTTTGAGTTATTTGCTTGTAACTTTGTGGCATTTCACATTCGAAAAGTGATAGGCTATTTGGTTATCTTTTACAACAGTGGAGTATTAAAGCTGCATCAAAACAAAAGGTTTAACTTTCGAGTAGCGACGTAACACAATGCCTGGTTTCGACTTTCGATTTTCTTCTTACAGAGTTAACATAAAAGCATCATCAGTCGCCAAGCTGGGATCCGTATGTCGAAGAGTGTATCGCATATTCTCTCACGCCTATTACCACCATCGTCATATATTTGATGAAGCTGAGGTACGTCGTTTCCTGGATTAAAACTCTGTTACTGTGATAAATGAGAGGATGCTGTGCGTCGCGGAGACTTGCTGTTGCTTGTTCCGGGTTGAGACTCTAAGAGTAATTACCCTTGAAAAACGACTATTTTTGGCATTAAAGCAATCGCCTTCTATTTAGAACGAGACTTACTTGTGTCGGAGATTTACGTCGTTCGTGATCAAGTACAACCTCATGTCGCAAGATAACCTGATCGTTCCTATTTTGTGCGAGGATCCGGTTGAGGATCGCCCGGATCCTGATTCCAATCAGAATAAAATGACTGGAATGTCGATCGCGAAAAAGCCGTCCAACTCACCGAGCGGCATCACCAGCTTTCTCGATCTTCCAGAAGGAGTCGTCCCGGATGCGGAGCCGGATATCAAATTCGACGAAAACTTTCCGGATGTACTCGATGACGATTCTTCATTCGACGTCGAGGACGAGTTTGCCTACGCTGACGAAAGCAATTACGCGACCCTTAAACCCGCGAAAGAAGGTTCGCGATCTGCCCGGGAGGAGGAGGTTAAAGATACTCCCGAGGAGGAAAAAGAAGAACCCGAGGCTCCTCTTTTTGTTACATCCGCCGAGGAAGATAACGAATTAGACAAAACGCTGCAAACGACTTCTGGAGAAAATCCGAAGGATCAAGGCGAAGAAAACTCGACAGTTATCGAAGCCACCGACAGTTAGATCGCTTTTGGGCGCGCGCATGGAGACGGACTCATCCGAGTGCAAGTTCGGTGAAATTTTTTATTGAAAGCTAAAATTTAAAATTGGACTGAGTTGCGTGTTGCTCTCAAATGTTTTGCATTGTGCTCACTGGTTTTTTCCAATTAATTGTTTTTAGGATTATCATATAATATTTATACACATTATTATGATGCACACCCATGTAGGGTCTCATAAAATGTTGTCTTTGGACAAAGTTCAGTTAACCTTTAGTTTACCAATAGAAACTAATTAGTGAAATAATCACTATAATCCAACGCTAAAACAGTTACGATTAAGTTTTGAAAATAGAAATAGTTTATTGTTGTGTTGGTCGATAGATTTATTTCTTCTAACTGTCGAAAAAGTTTGTTCCCGTAACCTGCAAAAAGCAAGGAGCTTGGAAAGTAAGCTCAAAAGTACGATGGTACAATATCGTATGTGCCGTTTTTGCATATGGCGCTCGTTAGTTACAATTCATGCCGGATGATGCGTGTTTGTAAAGTTGATTGTTTACGTATACGGTAACCGCGCAATCATAATAGTTATAATATAGAAACGTTTTGTTTTTTATTGTAGTTTTTTTGGATCGTTGTTCCATTGTATTTCTTGAAACAAACTTGTAAAATGTCGTTTAGTTGATTTTTGCCTGGTAATAAGTGCCAGAAGAGCTTCATGTAAAGCGCCGAATTGGCAATGCGGGGCCCAATTATATTAAGGATATTTGATGGCAACGAAAAATTTTTTATTGTAAGTCGTTTTTGTTGTTCAACGTGCTAAATCTTTTTGCTAACGAAATAATAGAACTTTTGCTATTTAGTCGAAGAAAATTTGTTTTGCCTCAAGAATTGATTTCGTATAATATTTTTGATGCCATTATAATGGTTTTACGTAGAAGGTTAACTCTATTATGACTTGCAATTTGTTCCACAAGAATCGAAGCGCGTGGCGCAGCGGTTAGTTACTGGGCTCGTGACCAGAAGATCGTGAGTTCGCTACTGACTCGAGGCGTTCGTGTTACCGACACTGATAATGTTAGTGTTGCATTGATAATGCTTCACTTTCAATGTCGTTGAAAGCGCTTTTGAGCTGATTTACTCTGAAAAAGACGCCGCATGGTGAATTGACTGTTATTTAATCTTGGTTTTAATCGATATTGGATGCTGTAAATTACATTAGCCTTTTATATATACCTTACTTATACGTTGTAGTTAAACCATCGCAATTGTGAAAATATTCAGGTTTTTCTGAAAAGTTTTTTCCAGAACCCTAGCTCTGTTTCATAACAATCTTTATTTTGTTTTAAGAATAGTTAGTTTCCTTTTCTGAATGGTTTGCAATTAACTGGTACATCATAAATACTAGGTAATTGTGTTACTGTTGAGAATAATAGTTACTTTTATATAGAAGCTTACGAGTATGTACGCGTATTCACTTTTGTTTGTTAAATCTAAAGATCTACTAGCAATTGGCATGTATAAAGCGGCCCTTCTATTGCCATGGGTTGCTTCGTTTTAGTCGTGGCTCGTGTGATTGCGTAATGCGTTGATGAAATAGAATTTTAATGATTCGTTGAACCCTGCCGGACGTCACTGTGATAGTTTTTATTGCAGGGTTATTTTGTTTGTTGTAAACAGTAACGTAATAATGGGTCTACTCGATCTGTTCCTAGAGATAGGGGCGCATATCGACTCCACAGAGTTCGAATGGTCGGGAAACCCCCACCGAAATCCAGATTGGTAAGGGAATGACTAAAGGTTAAACCAGGGGTAAAAGTCGAAATCAAAGCAGTCCAGCACGAGATATCTTGTTCTTCGAAACAACATTTGTGCACGAAGAAGTCTCGGCTCGACCGGTCGGAAGAGATTCAAAACCAGAAGGATACAGTGTCCGTTGCAGCGAAAACAAAAGACCAGAACGAGAAAAAGTAAACTCTCGGAAATATTGCTGGAATTTGATGGTGAAAAAGACCAGATTGATTACCGGAATTTAAGCGTTGTGAGAAATTGATATGTGTGAGGAAAGCCCACTTTCCTTCACTGGGAATAATCGCTCGCCGATCACCCGAGGAAAAAACCCTCACATAGTTTCGTATAGACACGAAGAGAGCTTTTGTCTTCTAGCTAAAAACATCGCTTTTCAATCAAAATAAAAATTGGTGTGCTTCCGTAATTAAAAGAAAAAAAAATTAAAACGTGATGTATGGGAAGCCTACCAAAACCCGTCCACAATTTTTTTTGGATAATTCGAATAATCGCAATACAAGTTGAGGCCAACAACACGGTCAAATAAACTATTTTAGTAATGACGTGCATCGATGCATGGGCTAGTTTCCTATAAACATACTAAATCCACTTGAATCCTATTCGTGTACTACTTTCAATGACTCTCTTCCCTTACTGTTTTTCATAAAATTCTCTCCTCAGACTTTTCACTCAACTCTTTTTGCCTTTAGCACCTACGGTACTGACAAAATACAGATTAATCTCTTACCTCGTTTCTATTTTTATCTTCCCAATCAATTTTTATTAAAGCAATCTTGCTTTTCATAAATTTCGAAAAACCAATTAATATCTTCAGCATATTTCTATTTCAGCAAGAATCATTCACTCTGAGGAATAAAGTTAATAAACCTTTACTCATTAAAATTTATTGCAGCTTTGTATAACCAGTGATAGTTTTTGTACAAAATAATTTGGAAGTGGCCGCACGGGCTCCCCTGAAAGACGCCAAAAAGTGGGCCCCCTAAGCAATATATAGCTCTATTCCTTCATAGTAGCACCATGACGGTGGCCCCCAGTCAGCACCTTAACTTTAGGAAGAAAGTAGGGATAACGTACACGATTATATTGATTACTTTTTTTCGAGAACGCTACGATTTTCGGACAAAAACGAAGATTTTGGACATAAATTGAAAGTAATGACCTTTGTTAGAGATCGATATATTTTTGGGACGAAAAAGACTTGGTTAAGTAAAGAAATTTAAGCAATTGAATACAGACAGGCAATCTTAGATAGCAGTTATGGTAATAGACAGCTTCTGCAAGTGATTTGGCCAATAGCTTTATTTCGTTTTTTAGGCCTTGTCCCGGAGTCCCGCCCGGTTAACCAATATGTCTTGTTTTTTTAATTATCCCGTTATGTATTTCCAATTTTAAGTGAAGACCTTTTTTTCTTAACCCGTTTCATTCCATAATCCCCAAATGGGGATCACTTTCCGAAGGTGATTTTCGACTGAAAGCTATCTTGTGTCTGATGAAAACTTGTGCTTAAAATGCAGTATTTGACTCAAAATTATGTGTACAGGCAAGAATTGTATGCTAACGATATTATTTAGTTTGTTTTTTATAAGTTGTTTATTAGCGAAATGACGTCATGCTTTCATTGCAGACATTATTAGTAGCCATAGCAACAATAGTTAGTTTTGTGAACTGAAAGTCACCCATTACCTGTCAAAGAACCTCTATTTAAGGTAAGAATACTTATTTTGTGCGAATGATATTTCATGCAGTTGCTATAGTAACAAATGTAAACAACGTCCCATTTGGGGATCATGGAATGTACCATATACAATGTATTGTATTTTTCAGATGTCAAAACAACTTTTCTCCGTTAACGATGCGCTGGAGTATATTGAGGAACTTGATGTCCAATTGCTGGAAGATGTGGATACGATCGATGTGGTTGAACTTCCTCCTGAAAAAGTTGATTCTGTCAGCGATGAAGAAGAGTTTGCTGATGAGGAGGAGCTGGGGTTTGGTGAAAGCCAAGTTGTGTCTGTTCCAGGGTTTGTTGAAGTTTCATGCAATGCTCTTGACCTAGTACCAACTGCTTCAGAAGACTCACCAACTGCTCAAGAAAACACCCTGCAGAATATTGTTGACGGAGCTGAGTCAGGTGTTGTTGATCCTACTGAACAGCAACTTTCCAAAAAGAGGAAAACGAGTGTTTCTGCAAAGCAGAGGAGCAAAAATGCCACAACTCAAGTAGCTTGGAATGTAACCAAGAATAAACCAGACTGCTCTATCACAAGCAACGTGTACGATCCGTCTCCAGCTCGAGAAAATTTGATAGCTCTTCATGGTGATAAAACTAAATTTGAGATATTCTCTCTGATGACAAAAGGAGTTTATGACATAATGGCAGAACAAAGTCTGACATACGCTCAACAAAACAACTACTTGGACTTCAATTGCAGTGTGGAAGACTATATGGCCTTCACGGGAATTTTGATGCTATCGGGCCATCGTAGGCAGCCAAGGCAAGAATTATATTGGAGCTTAGACCCCAACTTTGAGTGCCCATTAGTAAGAGAAGCTATGCCCAAAAAGAGATTCATGGCATTGAAGCAACATCTTCATTTCAATGACAACTCCAAAATTCCAGAAAATTGCACTGACAGATGCTACAAAATACGTACGTTGATTTCTTGTCTCAACAAAAATTTCATGCAGTGTGGTTACTTACACTCTGATTACTCCATAGATGAAAAAATTGTTGGATATTATGGCCGCCACCCAATAAAGCAGTTTATTCGAGGTAAACCAATTCGCTTTGGCTTCAAGGAATGGGCCTTATGTAGCAGCAGTGGCTATACCTACAAGTTTTCCGTCTATCAGGGTGCGTCTTCAACTCCCAGAGAACACCCCCTCGGCTGCCATGTAGTGCTTGATCTTCTGCGTGATGCGCCTGTTGGGATAGCTGTCTACTTTGATAACTTCTTCACATCAATCTCCCTCATGAAAGAGCTTACCAACAAACAGTTTAGAGCTACTGGCACAATCCGACTGAACCGAGTTCCAAATCGCCCGTTTGGGGAAAAGAAGGAGTTGATGAAGAAACCTCGTGGTTTTATGGCGGCCGCTACTGACGAAAACACTGGTGTTGCTATTTGTTCGTGGAAGGACAACAACATTGTGACGGTTGCATCCAATGTGCATGGAGTTGAGCCATTGAAACCTGCTCAGAGAGGAGCAAGGTCTGTGATGATGCCAGATTGCATAGCAAAGTACAATGAGGGTATGCTTGGGGTGGACTTGGCTGATTGGAAGACCCAGAAGTATCGTGTAGGGATCAAAAGCAAAAAGTGGTATTTTTCAATATGTACGCATGCTTTGGATGTTGCTCTCGTCAATGCTCACACCATTTACAACCTAATGCGTGAAAGGCATGAGCAAGTTGATTTACTCAATTTTCGAGCAGAAGTAACTTTGTCCCTCCTAAAAATGGATACTCCGTCCAAGCCGGCTGGAAGAGGGCGCAAAGTTGTGCATTTACCTCAACGGGTCCTGATGCTTGCAGGAGAGCATCATATCGAAAGAACACCGGGAGGAAAGCAAAGGAAATGCAGAGTTTGCAAAGCAAATGCGCGGAAGCAATGCCCCACCTGCAATGCCGGATTTCATGTAGATTGCTTCAATGCATTCCACAAGCAATCTTAGCTTTGTATCGACTATTCACTAACACTGTTACTTTTCGACAAGTGTATTTTCAAAATGTATTTTCATTCAAATCTCTAAACCAAAGTTTTTGAAAACAAAACACGTCTAACCGTGCCTTCAAAGTTTATTTGCTTTTACCTCATCTTCAGTGCTCTATTTTGTTCTGGAAAAACTAAATGTCTTCACGTACTCTAACAAAATCTGGTGAAAATATAATACTTGGTTCTTTCCCATTTCGGGGCAGCAATTTAGCGACGCGCCGAAAATTGCGTTTTTTCATGGCTCATTGCTTCGCAACTCGCAAAAAAAACGCAATTTTCGGCGCGTCGCTAAATTGCTGCCCCGAAATGGGAAAGAACCATATTATGTATCCTTAGTGGTTGGTCTATTTAGCTCATTATGCCAGTTATTTCAGAAAACCGTATTATTTTTCAGAAGTAAAACGTTCATTTACGAATATTAGTAGAAACTCGTTATTGTCATCGCCATGGCTTCATATCTTCTACATGCTTGAATTTGCTAGCAGCACATTCCATGATCCCCATTTGGGACCTACATGGAAAACACCTTTTGGGTGACAGCATTAATTTTTCCTTTTCAATACATCTTAATTAGTGTAAGAGAGACAGAAAAAGGCGATTAAATCATAAAAAATATTACTGCGTCTTAATTCGGAATGTAACGGGTTAAAGAACACTATGCGAAAATTGGGAAATCGGAGACTGCTTTCAAGTGAAGACCTTTTTTCTTTTTTAGAGAACTTTTTTAGAGAAAAAGAATAGAAAAATCCGAGAATCTAAGACCAATTTATTTTGTTCCCCCTCCAAAAATATTTTTTAGCTGGGCCGCTTTTGTCTGTCCGGAATTCCGCCTATTCATTTATTTATTTATTTTTTATTTTATCTGTATATTTATTCTCCTGACTCGCAGGAAAGCGACGGAGGCGCTAATACATAGGGTAAGCAATTACCTCGACCTGCTTCCGGAGATACCAAGATATTGCTGTCCGCTAGTAATTTAATAGAGATATGACTGTAATTTAGAACTGCTTGCCAGGACCACCAAGCAGGGGAATGTGCCGTAAAGTGTCTTTTCCAAAGACACAACAGAATGGCGCGAGTGGGTTTTCTTGAACCGAGACTGTGTTGGTCACGAGCCCAGCGCTTTAACCACTCGACCACGCTGCCGACTATTTGGATATGGTAACCTACTTTTAATAAACGTCCCAATTTATCACTTTAAAAATATGGCCATTAGAGGTCTAATGGTTTAGAGCGCCGTGATTGATGATGTTCAAAATTTACTCATGTCATTTTATTGTGTCCGTCCGATTTTCAAAACATCTTTCTGCATTTTCTTCTGCTTAGTGGTCTTAGCAAAAAAACATTTTTTGGAACTTTTGTCTGCTTAGTGGTCTTGATCAAATTTCATAGGCTCACTATTCTGCAGCTGAACATCGAAGGCTCACTGCGAGAAAGATGAACATCTTTCATTATCCTGCTTTATAGTTTTAGGCATTCGTCATCCTACTACAAGAGAACCATTGCACTAATGAAGAGAAGCTAGTACTTTCAGGCTTCCAACTAGCTGGGTCTTCCTAAAGCTGGAAGCACGGTCTTGTTGTCCGTGAGCGACTAAGGTATACGCTTTTGGACCAATCTCCATAGACATTGGAGATTGAGTGATTGTGCATGCACATTGATGGCTATAAAATAGTCAACGTCTACAAAACTCCACCAACGCGACTGCGATTCCTGAATTTCCCAATGTTTCCTCACCCCTGTCTCTATGCCGGCGATTCAACTGTCGATACGTTGATTGGGGTTACGACGGACGGTGAGTGCTTGGCTGGCAAGGCAAGTAATAATAATCTTGCCCTCCGATACAATACAAAGACGTCGCCAGTTTTTACTCTGGCCGCTGGAGCACTGGAACTAATCCAGATCTAGCTTTCGGTAGCGTAGATCCTGACAGTTGCTTAACGCAGGGGTCCGCAAATAGTGGGTCACGACCCAAATTTGTGTCGCGAGACCTTCCATTCTGGTTCGCGAAATAATTTAAACTATTTAAACCTACTCTAAATATAAGCTTCGCATCTGTGTAATAATAATAAACTTGACGATTCTAAACCTATAATTATTATAACATTGTTACGTAATCGAGCAGAACACGTGTTAAGTTGTCATCGAGCAATCATGTTGTTTTGTTACTGTTTCACAATGCGAGATTAGCGGCTGTCTGAAATTGTTTGATATTTTATATATTTTTTTTTTAGGGGTCCCCCTCGATTTTAGGAGCCCCCCCTTGAAAATACGGCATATAGTTTCATTTTGCTGTATATGTTTTTTTACAGATCACCATGATTTTGGGAGAAAAATAGAGAAATATGAGATCAAATCGAAGTGAAGACCTTTTTTTTTTTTAGAGATCACTATGGTTTTGGGAAAAAAAAGGGAAATACGAGATCAAAGCCCTTTTTTTAGAGAACACCAATTTTTGGGAATCCTTGCCTCGGGTCCCTAACTTTGAATTTCTTATTTCATCTCTATATTTATCCTCCTGACTCGCAGAAAAGCGACGGAGGCGCTAATACATAGGGTAGGCAATTACCCCAACCTGCTTCCGGAGATACCAAGATATTGCTGTCCGCTAGTAATTTAATAGAGATATGACTGTAATTTAGAACTGCTTGCCAGGACCACCAAGCAGGGGAATGTGCCGTAAAGTGTCTTTTCCAAAGACACAACAGAATGGCGCAAGTGGGTTTTGAACCTAGACCGTGTTGATCACGAGCCCGGCGCTTTAACCACTCGACCACGCTGCCGACTATCTATATCCGTGACTGAAAAAATGACCGACATATAACATAACAATAGACATAACAACAACATAAAAAAGTGACTATATCCGTGACCGACACGAACTATATCAGTGACTGAAAAGTAGCCTCAAAATCCCTAACTAATTGAAAATATTTTCCATTTAATACTACCGCTCGCGAAAAGTGTGGGTCACAAGAGTTTAAGTCAAGATTTTTTGGGTCGCATCAAAAAGTATTTGCGGACCCTTGGCTTAACGGATAGACATGTTCTTGAAAAGTTCTCCAGGTGACAACATCGGCCTTCGCTTATTACACCACCAAGGTTTGCTTTGTCAGTGCCAAGCATGCCTGTTAAGCGATGGAACTTCTGCAAGGTAAAACGGAGTCACTGCATTGCTTCGACGAATAAATTTGCAAAGACCTGATTCATTTGATGTGGATGCGGCTTACCGGGACTTCTGTAACATCATCAAGAAAGCAGCCGAAAAGACTATCTCACGCGGGTATCGAAATTTATTATTTAAAGTTTTTAATACATAGATTACGTTAGACTTTTGCTTAGTCTCTTTGTTTTTCGCTTAAAGTAAAAAGTATAACTTTAAGCTAGTCAAAAAAAACTTTTACCTTTGTATTTAAAGTGAAGACTGTTCTTTAGTCATCATTTCGAAAAAAGCTTAAATAAAATTGGAAAAAATATCTTAATTGCTTAAAATTTTTTGTTCTTCCATGCAATGGCTTTTTGGGTTTTGTTTAGACTCCCATGGTCATCAGTTTACTTACACGAAATAATATGCAAGGAGGCTTTTTAACTAAAGATTCTAGCAGACTTTTTTTTGGTCATCAATCAAGTTATCTACGCCAGTGGTTCCCAACCTTTCTCTATAGCGACCCAGTTTTTAAAAACAAAACAATTTCAAGAATCTTGCGACCCAAAAATAATGCAGTGAAGATGACAAAATTACATCGCTAATTTAATGCAACAATTTTCACTAACCTTAGGAGAAAGTTGCACCTGCTTGGCGTCTGCGAGTTTTTGAAGTCGGGCCTTCACTTTACTTAACCACAGCCGCAGGTCAGCTTCAACGTCCAACCGAATTCGATGTTTTGTTTTCAATACAAACACTGCGCTAAATGCAGTTTCGCAAAGCCAAGTTGTCGCAAACGGAATCAATTTTCTTTTCACAAATTTCGAAACTGTTGGATACAATGAATTCATTGAAGCCCAAAGGTGGATATTTGCAGAATCTTTTGGGTATTGTTCTTTTAAAGACGCAAAAGAAGTACGATTTGTTGCTTCTATTGTCATGTCTATAAACTCTTCCGTAACATGGAGAGGTAGATGAGGCAAATCTGTGCCTGCGAATGGATGAAGTATCCAATCATTTACATCACTTGGCGTTAGAGCTTCAACATAATAATCCTCAAACTTTTGGGCAAGCATTTTCAGGTGTCCGATTACGGTTTGCTTAATATTAACTTTTTTGTCTCATAAATATTGTTTTAGTTCAGGGAACATATCGTATTTACCTCGAGTCGCATAGCTTTTCCACAAAGTGAGCTTTCTTTTTGTAGCAGCAACTTTGGCGGCTTGTTCAATAACTGTAAAACCAGCACCTTGCATAGATAGATTTAAACTGTTCAAAGAGTCAAATATGTCGGCAAGATAAGCAACTTTTGCAATGAATTCTTCTTGACTAAACTTTTTAGCTAATACCCCAAACTTCTGTTGCCTAAGAAAAAAAGCGATTTGTTCTCGCAGCTCAAAAACTCGCTTCAGAACACAACCCCGTGAGAGCCATCTCACTTCCGTGTGCAGCAGCAATGCTTTATGATCAGCATCCATGTCGGCGCATAGAGACGAAAATAAACGCTGATTTAGTGGCCTTGTCTTAATTTAAATTCATGCATTTTACAACAAAATTTAATATTTCGTGCAGTTCTGGAGATAAGTTTTTTTCTGCAAGGACCTCTTTGTGAAGAAAACAATGCGTCCATTTAGCATTTGGTGCCTTTTTTTGGATTCGTTTTACTGCCCCTGAGCTGAAGCCAGTACATGCTGCGGTGCCATCGGTGCAAATTCCAGCACAATTATCCCATGGAATTGAATACTCTGAAAAGCTGTTGAGGCATTGAAAAATATCTTCACCCTTTGTATGCAATTTCAACGCTTTGCAAAATAAGAAACCCTCTGATATAGTTGCATTGTTGATGTAGTGAATGAACACAGAAAGGTGTGGAAGGCTTGCTATATCTGTGGACTCGTCCAATTGAATCGAGTAAAGAGGTGATTTCTTTACTTGATGTACAATCTGCTGGAAAACATCATTAGACATGTCCGCGATGCGTCTTTTCACTGTGTTGTTTGATAAAGATACTGCGTCCAATTTTTTAGATTCTTTCTCACCAATCATTATTTTAACAACTTCTTTCATAACTGGCATTAACAAATGCTCACCAATTCTATGAGCTTTTTTCTGCTTTGCTAACTGGTAGGAAGCAGCATACGAAGAATAGACGGCTAATTTATTTTCAGCTGTAAACGACGTCATAATACTCCTCTGTCCTTGAATTGATTTCTACTTGCGTTCAAAAAATTCAACAGGCTTGTTGATACAATTTGAATGATTCGTCTCTAAATGGCGTTGAAGTTTCTTTTTCTTCATTGATTCTGCTGAGAGAACTTTCAGACGTACTACACATTTTGCTTACCATTCAATTCAGTAAAACCAAGTTTCAAAAATGCCTCATTGTGATCGTTATGCCATTTTAACCTTGGTCTAAAACTGTGCAATAAAAAGTAATTCTAATTTAGTCTACATTAAATTAAAAACGTTTTCCCTAGTTTAAGTTTATAATCCCGTAAAATCGAACATACTTGCACGACGAAAGTTTTTTATGCTGAAACGCCAAGCAACAAATGCGCTCAACTGAAATTTTATTACCCGTGTTACTGTTGCTTCGCTATCTTATTCTTAACTATCAAGCTGTGGAAAGGCCACTTATAAACAGTTTATAAATCCTCATGGGACCAGAAAACACTATATGATTTTTATGAAGCAGAAATTCTTTTTCGAATAGTACACTAGGAAGTTTGAAGACTGCATGCATATACGAGGGCTGTTTGAAAAGTAACGGGACTGTGTAAATAATTATTTTATTTGAAATGCCACGTAAAAATTACAACTTGTCCCCTTCAAAGTAATCTCCTTGAGCTCGAATGCACTTTTCTAATCTCTGCCGCCATGCTTCTATGCACTTCTGGAAAGATTCCATTGGAAACGCTCGTAGTTCCTTCGTTACGGCTGTTGTTATGGCTTTTGAGTCTTGAAAATGGGTTCCTTTAATCACTCCCTTGAGCTTAGGAAACAAGAAAAAATCACAGGGAGCCAGATCTGGCGAGTAGGGTGGTTGCTCCAGCACGGCAATGTTATTTTCTGCAAGAAATTGTCGTATGCCTAAGGCATTGTGAGCAGGAGCATTGTCATGATGAAGCAGCCATGACTTTGTCTCCCACAATTCTCTTCTTTTCTCCCTTACCGAACGCATCAAACGTCGCAAGATGTCTTTGTAAACATTCTGGTTAATGGTTTGGCCCTGTGGCAAGAATTCTAGATGAACAATTCCATGAACATCAAAGAAAACAATCAGCATCACCTTAATTTTGGACTTGAACAGCCTTGCTTTCTTGGGTCTTGGTGAGGATGCACTCTTCCATTCAAGGCTCTGCCGTTTGGTGAGTGGATCGTACTCGAAGATCCACGACTCATCACCGGTAACAACTCTACTCAGCAGATCTGGTGTAATTTCAAGTTGTTTCAGGATGTCTTGACACACTTGCACACGATTTTCCTTTTGCCCATCATTCAGCAACCTTGGTACCATTTTTGCACAAACCTTCCTCATCCCCAGATTTACTAAATAAATTATCCCAAAACGAACTACAGTAAAGCACCTTTCAAGAAAAGCCTGTAAAAAAGCATATGGTTGTCACAGAATGCTGAAACTACATTTTTACAACCACAAGACATTGCGCCATCTTAAAAAACAAAGCTTTTATCACTGTTGCAAGTGTTGTTTGTGCAAAGCATACAGTCCCGATACTTTTCAAACACACCTCGTATAACTTTACAGTATATTATTGTACTGGTATCAAGTTCTTTATCTTGTAATATGTACGTAATTATACACACCTGATGAGACCTAATTAGGTCGAAACAGGGCCTTGTCGTGTTGTTATTACAAAATTCACAATTGTACTATATATGTTATCTTTAGTTTTGGAGTTTCTTTTGAACAGATGGCGCTCATTAAAAAGCTCTTTGAGTAACAAATTGATCGTGAATGCGGCAGCGCTAATCACTTAACTTATAAGCTACCATCTTGTACACGACTACGATTGATTCAACTTAGTTTCAAGGCAAGGCCATGCTTCCTGCTTAAAGAAGACCCAGCTAGTTGGTAGTGTGGTAGCACCAACTTCTCTGCATCAGTGCAGTGGGTCTCCTGCAGTAGGATGACGAGTGCCTCAGACTGCATAGCGAGGTGATGAAGAACATTCATCTTGCTTGCAGTGAGGCCTTCGATGTTCAGCTGAAGAATAGTGGGTCTTCGGAACTTGTTGGCAATGTGCCCTGAAAAGGGCAGTTTTATCCTGACATTGCCCCGTCCTGAAAAGGACGTTTGCCGATTAACAGACCCACACTGAACATCGGAATGGGTGGATACCCTTCCGTTTTGGTAGGTTCGGTTTCGGTCTGTCATTTTAAAATCAATGAGCAGACTTACTCACGGCCCAGGCTGCGTGAAAGCACCTACCATCTGCACCTACGCTTTTGGACCAATCTCCACCGACATCGGAGATCGAGTGGCTGTGTGTGGACGTTGATGGCTATAAAATAGTCAACGTCTACAAACCACCGCCAACGCGATTGCGAACCCTGGATCTCCCAGTGTTTCCTCACCCCTGTCTGTACGCTGGCGATTTTAACTGTCGTCATGCTGACTGGGGTTATGATGACAACAGTCCGGATGGTGAGTGCTTGGCTGGCTGGGCAAGTATTAATTGTCTTGCCCTCCTATATAATGCCAAGGACGCTGCCAGTTTTTATTCCGGCCGCTGGAACACTGGCACCAATCCAGACCTAGCTTTCGCTAGCGTAGGTCCAAACAGTCGCTTACCGGATAGACGTGTCCTTGACAAGTTTCCCAGGTCACAACATCGACCCTCGCTTATTACACCACCAAGGTTTGCTATGGCAGTGCCAAGCATGCCTGTTAAGCGATGGAACTTCCGCAAGGCCAATTGGAGTCACTACATTGCTTTGACGAATAAATTCGCAAAGGCTTTGTTGCCGCCTGATTCACTTGATGTGGATGCGGCTTACCAGGACTTCTGTAACATCATTAAGAAAGCAGCCAAAAAGACTATCCCACGCGGGTATCGAAACAACTATATTCCGTGTTGGGATGCAGAGTGTGAATCCCTCTATAAAACCTTTCTGCAGTCTCCTCAGGGAGACGACTCAAGCTTGGCTGCTACAACTCTGCTTGCCAAGCTTGACAGAAAACGGAGGGATCGATGGTCCGAAGAAGTTCGGAGCATTGACTTCTCACACTCTAGTCGAAAAGCGTGGAGTATTTTGAACAACCTTACTGGTAGGTCACGACACTCTCCTCGTCATTGTCCCGTTTCAGCCGATGCTATTGCATCTCAGCTGGTTAGAAATGGGAAATACGAGGCTGTTGATCGCAAGTCATCTCGACTTGTTTTTCAAGAAGTGTCTGACCTTTGGAGGGCCACAACACCAGACGCAGTAAATATCTCTGACAATTTTTCACAGAGAGAATTTGCTGCTGCCCTTCAACATTTAAAACCAGGTAAAGCTCCGGGACCTGATTCCATCTGCCCTGAGCTTATACTCCATGCTGGAGCTGCTTTGAAGTGCTGGTTACGTGACTTCCTTTCTTCCTGTTTGCGCCGACTCAAAATTCCCAAGATCTGGAGAAGAGCGCTTGTGGTCGCGATCCCAAAACCAGGAAAGCCCGTGGGGGACCCAAAGAGTTATCGACCGATATCTCTGCTCTGTGTCCCCTACAAGATTCTCGAGAGGCTTATCTACGCCCGAGTTGAACCATTAATCGATCCACTGCTCCCTAAAGAGCAGGCTGGGTTCCGACGCGGGAAGTCAACCGTAGATCAAGTTGTTCTGCTAACCCAGAACATCGAGGATTCTTTTGAGGCTAAAAAGAAGGCCGGTGCCGTATTTATCGATCTGACAGCTGCTTATGACACTGTCTGGCACCGTGGCCTTACCTGCAAGCTGCTGAACTACTTCCGGATAAGCACATGGTCAAAATGATCATGGAGCTTGTCCGAAATCGAAGTTTCACCCTTACCACCGGTGACAGCAAGCAAAGCAGGCTACGCCGTCTTAAAAACGGCGTTCCTCAAGGATCGGTCTTGGCTCCCCTCTTATTTAACATCTATACGTACGATCTTCCTTCCATGATTTCCAGAAAGTTTGCTTATGCTGATGATTTAGCATTATTGCACTCTTCTGGAAACTGGAAGGACTTGGAGGGGACATTAAGCCAAGACATGTCCACACTGTCAGCGTATCTCCAGACTTGGAGGTTGAAGCTCAGTCACACTAAGACGGTGACGACAGCCTTTCACTTAAACAACCGAGAGGACAAACGTGAGCTAAAGGTCTACAACAATAGTAGACTTTTACCGTTCTGTCCAATCCCTACATACCTTGGGGTAAAACTGGACAGATCGCTCACGTTTCGTCACCATTTAGTGGCATTGCGCAAAAAACTATCATCGCGCGTCACACTGTTGAGGCGACTCGTGGGCTCGGGGTGCTTGTGCTAAAACACTACGCATAGCCACCTTGTCTCTAGTCTACTCAACAGCTGAGTACTGTGCGCCAGTCTGGTGTCGCAGTGCTCACACTCGCCTCATTGACAGTGTCTTGAATGACGCCTTGCGCATAGTTACTGGATGCCTGCGTCCCACTCCAACGGACCACCTACCTGTACTTTCAGGCATCCAGCCAGCTGAGCTTCGCCGACTGGGAGCGACACTCTCCTTGGCTTACCGTGGATCTCTGGACCCCGATCATATTTTGCATGGTCTGTTAAATGGGTCCTCAGATACTGGCCAAGTGAGACTAAGATCCAGACGCCCGTTTGTGCCAGGTGCGCGGAATCTCTTGGACAATCTTGCCAGACTTGGCATCCGCGCCTCTGAATGGACAAATCACAAATGGAAAACGGAGTACTGTGAAAATGCTTCCAGGCTCCGTGCTTTTGTGCCCGGGACCAGTGTCAGGCCTGTTGGGATGGGCTTACCCCGAGCAGCTTGGGTTAAGCTCAACCGCCTGCGGACTGGTGTTGGGCGATTCCATTCGTCCATGCACAAATGGGGTCTCGCTCCTTCACCGAATTGCGAGTGTGGCGCCTCAGAGCAAACCGCAGACCATGTACTAACAGCGTGCCCCATACATCGGGCACCACATGGAGCACGCGGTCTGACGGTTTTGGATGACGAAACTCGATGCTGGCTTAATAACATCACTGCCAGCATCTGATCCAGGCAGTGCAGCAGTCTGGGGTAGTAAAAGGATAAACCCTCGGCCCCAGTTCTGTTTGTGTCTGGCCTGGAGTGGATACCCTTCAAACGATGACGACGACGACGACGAACTTAGTTTCGCTAACTTGTTTTTCATTTTTGTCTCCTTAAGTCACACACTGTTAAATTTTTCATTGCGGGAGTTCTTAGTCGAATGAAAAAGCAAAGGTCGAGCGAAAGGTGACAGCGTTCATTTCGCCAATAAATGATTGCTTTTGGCGGAAAAAGCATTGCAGCTTCGTTGCTAATAAAACCACTATGATAAAACTTGCATAAGTCTCATTTTCCACTAAGAATTTATTTGCTTTTGAACTTTGTTACACTCGATCATATGATATTGAATCAAGCAAGACCATGCAAGACCATGCAAGAAACAACTAGTAGTGTTTTGTATCGTACCAGTATAAAACATTTACACTCTCATTGCAGTAATCTGCCGGTTCGCAACTTAAATCTAAACAGCAAATGCGAACTTAGCTTTTAGGTGCGAACGTAGCACCTTCCTAAGCCATTGTTACGTAACTTAAGGCTTGTGCAATTATCAGCTAAAATGAAGACTAGTGCTCGAGACTGAAATAAGCATCAACTGACGATTCATAACTTGTTTACATCATGAATTTTTTTATGATCTCTTTGATTTGCTGTATATATCAATAAACTACTGTAAAAGTTTAATTTAATTTTTTGAACATTTTTTGCGAAACTAAAGGAAAAACAAGCACTAAAGTTAGAAAAACAAGCGACCCAGAAAGATTTTAAGGCGACCCAACTTTGGTTCGCGACCCATACGTTGGGAACCACTGATCTACGCTAACGCTGACTTTGAAACTTTTTGTCAGCGCAAATTGCTTTTGTTTTTTTCAAAGTTTAAACAATCTAGTCGAATCTGTTCTAATCGGCCTGATATCTTTAAAACTTAAGTAAAAAAAGTTGAAAAACTGTCTTGCCAGCACTTGACATGGCCTGAGTTCGAATTCTGGCAACGTCATTAATCGGCTTACTAATTATGTAGGCCAATAATACAATAAGAGACTTAGGTCTGCATTAGATTAAAGTTAAAAATGGTCAAAAAATATTCAACACAATTATAAATTAATCAGTTTTTATTTATTATTTGATTAAACTTTAGAAGTTTAATAAAATAGACCAGCTTAAATTTATGAAAAAATCGCAATTATTTTCAACAAATTGTGTTCATTTTCGACTTAGAAAAAAATACAAATACCGACAATAATGTTATTCAGTGGTTGTAGATTATGGTAGGTAGAAAACTTATTTTTTGAAACTTCATAACTTTTTAAACTTTGCGAGTGACTGTTGGTATCGTTTAGTTTTCTTTAAAAAGTAAAAAAAGATCCCGTTAATTTATTTTAACTCTCCGCGTGATCAACGGTAGCAAGTGGTCGCTGATGGATCACGCCAGATGACGTCAAGCGACAGCAAGTAGCGCTCGCATAAACATGTTAGCACCCGCGTCACCCAAAAATAGGCGTGTTTACTTACACGGAATTGCCCCATTCAAACCGATTCGGGCCGGGAGTGTTGCATTTGCACAGTCATAATTCGTTTCGTCGACTCAAAAAGCAATCAAGTTCGTTGCGTCAATGAAAGACGCGCTGTATCAAGCGATGACTGTTAAGCTCCTTTGACATCCGCCATCATGCTGATCTGTTCGCAAATATTTGATTACCGCGTCTTCCTTTGTTACTTCGTAATCAACAGTTTGCCGCGATTAAAGATCATAACTGCGAGAGAGAACAACGTCGGGGGCGACGACCCGCGCGAACGACCGAGCGAAAGCGGCAGTCGAAATGGCCAAATTAAAATGATATTTCCTTAATTTCTCAAACTGAAAGCGTTTCAGCAGCTGTCAGTCAAAAAACTTGAATAAGAAGGAGGCGGAGTCATATCCGGGCTACTGAGCAGGATTTCGAGGCTTTCCTTTTGTCAATAGGCTCTCTCATTGTCATGTGAACGTTTCTTGCACTGCTTGAGTGACGCTATTTGCGTAAGCGAGAATTTTATTTGCGCCGCATATCAAGGACCACTTTAATTAACTATTACAATAAAAAACATTGGAAGTGGGTCATTTTTCGAATTATAATATTATCAATCAATTGAAAATTGAATGTAAATCATCAAAAATAGTTTCTTTTAGGCATTCGATAAAGCTTCGATTTCTCTGCAAACTTTTTCTTTTTTTGTCGTGCTCTTGTTTATCTTCTAGTTTTTTGCTTTAGACAATTTGTAATTAAAAGATTTTCAAAATGGCAAAAACATTAAAGATGCTTAAAAAAAAAATCATTTGTCGAACTACAGTGCAACGCCAAAACAGAGTTGAAAGTTATTAAAAAAGGTCTCTCGTGTTAAAATACTTGTTTTTTGAAGCAAAAGGAACCGGTGATCTTAGTGAATTCAATGTCAAGAAACGACATTTTTATGATCATTTTCTGTTTAAGATTATTTGATGTTGATCACATGCCGTAAGATGGTGCATTTAAAATACCTTCTATATTTGATCGCTGATTATCAAGACATATTTGGCTTCATTCATTCCATTCATTCCATGTAAATGATCATGAAATCAATGGTTTAGAATCGTTTTGACCTGGCTTTACAATTCACTCAAGCTTGGTCTTCAAAGCAGTATTGCAATTGAATGTCTAAGATGCTCTGATTGGAAGTTCAATATGGGTTGAAGTGCCTGTCTTTACGTTGTATGAAAATTGCCGTTGTTTTGCGATCAAGACAAGTCAATCAAATCAAATAAAGTTTTCACAGCTATAACCTTTGCAAAAACGTTTCGTATCTAGTAATAATAACTTTATCGTTTGTTTGTAAATGAATGATATTAAAGAAATTAATCGACACAAAATTATTCATGCGTAAAGGATTATTTTCTTTGTTTTCCCACATTATTGTCATAATTCATTCAAAGCAAGGGCGCCGGAGTTTCTTTGCCAGGGGAAGCAAAATTTTAAAAACGGCATTTTTGTTTTTGTTGAAAAGCAAATTTTGGCAACCATGCGGCAATTCGAAATTTTGGTTGATTGATAGAATTTGCAATTTGCGTAGGACAGATCGGTATCTCGGAAAAGTTTTATTTTGCTCATCTGTTATTTTGGTTTGCGATCAATTTTTCGGCCAATATCAACCCTTTCTAATAAACCCAGAGCTCAAAACTTTAATCTTAAAGGTGTGTTGCTTTTTCCTAAAGCCTTTAAGTTGATTCTGCCATGACCACTCACTACGATAGCCGCAATAATAGCCAATTTTACACAGGTGTTTTTCAATCAGCTCACACATTAAAAAACGCAAATTTAGGAACTGGTCATTTAATTTAGAACTACCCAACATACCCACAACTAAACTTTTGTCAAAAGCACCAAAGCTAGGTTCGAAAACTTTCAACAATTGCTACGTCCATGCAGGATAGTCAAAGGCAGACAGCTACAGATTGAATGCATTTTGCTTTGGAATATCAGTAAACGTCTTCCAAATGCTAGTCAGTGAATAGTTTTTAGTTACCCACAACACAACGCTGGCTGAAACTTTTACGGTATCAAGAATACTAGAGAGTTAAATAGATAGAACAATAAAAGAATTAAACAACTATCACCATTAGCGTAAAAAAAACGTAATTCATGAGCATAAATGGCCCTCTAGATCAAGATATGATGTTCATTACTAAACGTTGCACGATTAATATAACCCAAAATAATTTATTAGTGTTTTGTTTGCTTTGGCAAAGTCATCTGCAACAGCTTGTAAATTGATATTGCCCAACAAGTTCAAATGAATACTTGCGAACATTCGATGATTGATACTGTTGTCTGTCATAGTGTTTTCGAGGTATGTTTTGTTTCTTTTTCATAACACTGAAACCCCTTTCTGCAGAAGCCAACACGAAATTTCACACTTGCCCCTTACTTCTGACGTCCCTGATTCTAAGTTTAGTTTTTCTTGAAAAAAACCTTAAGAAATCAAAAATGTTTAAAAAATAAACAATTTTTACGAATTCACTGGTAATTCTAAGTTTTTCAACAATGAGATAAACAAAGAAATTAGTTATGCATATTTTTGATAGTAGATAGTGGCTGATCCCGTTCTAAGAAGAGAGAAGCTCGTACAAAAACGTCGGGAAACACCAACTTTAACCTGAATAGTTAGGATTTGCTTTAAGTCTAAAAGCAATAATATTTTGGGCCTTCTGCTTTTATAGTACGAAAAAAGTTTATTATCTGATGTCGCACTGAGAAAGCAACAAATAAGTTTTGGATGAAAAATTTCATAGTTTACTTTGTAGAAAGATTGAATTGTCGATTCGCAGCTAAACCGCTCGATTCTTTTTAATTAATATCGAAAATATTTTCGATAGCTCCGCGTTTGCTTTCTACAATATTTTTCTTCGTCACTGTCGCTTTCACTCAGCCTGTTCAATTCAAATTTATTTTTGACGGAAAGCGGAAAACTTCGGTAAGCAAATAATCGAGTCCGATTGAAATTGTTGATCGAGGAAGTTTATCTTCCGTTTCAACTTTAAGCAAATAAGACATTTAATTTCGCGACTGTCACTGAATGAGCCAGCGACAGCAGGTCGAGTGTTGTTGTCATGACAACTTCATTTTGGCCACTGGGGCGAGGTCGTGTCGGTGACCCGCTGGAACGCGCGAGGCGCACTTCAAGTAGCCCGGCTTGCGCACAATTTTTGAAGTGCGCTGATAAGCGGCAGCAATTGACAGAAGCTGACGTCATTATCTTGATTTGAATCAACATTGACGGAAAGGTCAGTCACGAGACGACTACTTGTCGTAGTTTGTTAATATTTTCATAATAGCGTTAAATATTTGTTCTTTTTTGATTCATTAACTCCTGGTTTGCTCTTTCCAAAACAAACTTTTCTTAGAATTTTGCTTTGAAATGAAAGTGGTAATTTCCTTTGCTGAATTTTTTTCTTACACAACATTTCAAACGTTCTTTCTTTTTCGTTTGCACCTTTAAGCTTAATATGTTCCATTAAAAAAAACTTAAAAACACTAAATAGATAAGAACCATTGGCAAGCAGTTTAAATATCGATACAGTAAATATAACAAGGCAATGAATATAACAATTATTGATGCCACTAAATAGAATAAATTTTGCAACGTACTGTTTTTAACAAGTGTCAAATTCAAGAACAATTCAGAAAAACAAAAATCGTTATGAGGAATTTTTTTTATCATATTTTGGTCAATAGAACGTACAAGTAGGTACAGAAAACTTTAAGCAACGATCTTTTTATAGCTGCAACAAGTACACAAGGTTTATGTTGACACAAACATTTTGAACATTTAACTGGAAACTTGATGAAATAAAATAAATGCTATTCTTGCCATTTAATAAAAAATCGCAGCTCTTTCTCTCTTTCAAAAAACTGCAACTGCCTGAAGCTTTTTTAGATTTTTAAAACTTCTTTAACTTTAATGTTTCTTGTACAGACTAAAAAAAAGTTTTACAGAATATTCATTTAAAAGAGGTTATGCTAAACTGCTCTTTTCTTCTTGAAATTTTACTGTCCCCCAAAATGAACGAAACGAATTAAAAAAGAGTTATTACAGAATATTCATTCTAAATATACTATGCTATCCTCTTTTCCCCTTGAAATTTTTTCGTGTCCCAAAATGAACAAAATGTTTTCAAACTTTTCGGTACAACTCCAGTAGGAAACGATCGTTTAAATAATATTATTCTTTGCAATAAATTCCATTTGGGTTACTAGTCTAGCCACTTGGTAAGAATAAATTTCAAGCGCCGATGCAAGAGATCTGAGTTCGTGTCCCAGGTCGGTTGAATTTGACACAACGTTGAAAGTGACTTGCCATGGTTGCAACACTTCCTCGTTGGCAGTGATACCCCCTACCCTCCCCAAGCGCAATGTTGCAGAGATGAGCGAGCCAATGTGGTACACGCTTCGACGCAGCCAACAAAACGTATTACTTGCGCAGTTTAATAAATTCTTTGACAAGTTTTAATGATTTAATTATTTACTATTTCATCATTTATGAAATATAAAAAAATAACGGAAATAACTGGGAATTTAATGAAAACAGTGGAGATATAATTGAAATAGTAAGATAAATAATAACATCTTGTAAGCGTAAATTTCTTACTTTATTATTCTATTTTCATACCAAAACTTTGTTTTCAAAAATATTAAAGAAAAAATAGCCAACACATTCGGTAACTAGAATGAAAACAAGATTGTGGCATTGAGGATACTTTAGTTAATTCCGTTAAATGAAACACGATTTGTTGAAGAAAACACAAAAAACAACAAAATAAGACAGTTTGTTCTACTTAATTTTCAAAAAAGACGCACCCGAGTTGTTTAAAAAGAACTTTTTACGAAGTTATAAAGTATTAAAATAATTTGGTATAACTGAAAAAAGTATACAAAAAAATTGTGATAAAAATTAAATCTTTCTGAAAAACTTTGTGAAAAAGGTTTAATAAGTTAAAAATTTATTTATACAGGATGGAAAAACATATGTAAATTGGGCTCAATAAATTTTTACGATGGTTTTAAAACATTAAAATAAGATCTGTTGCGAATTAATTTTTGTTGGTTTTTTGTTTAAAAAATGTTAAAACCAATATTAAATTTTAAAAATTTATTTTTATTTATCAAAAATTATGGCTAAATCGAAAAAAAGTTAATTTCAAGAAAAGTTATTGAATATAAAATAAGGGTATATAACAACCTTAAATTGGAGGAACGTTACTTTCATTGACAATATCAAAATTCAAGTTTTATTAATGGCACGTAAAAAACACAATTTCAATTTTCTTGGTATTTGCAAAGAGTGAACTGTTTCAGCAGCTGTAGTAACGTCACGTGTTTTTTGATTATTAGAAAATAATTAACGAAAATATTTTTGACGTTTTTCTGCCCGTTCATTTTCAATCTTTTCGAGTCTTTTTATCAAATGTCTAATTTATCTTCTTCATTTTCTCTGACAGCTGAACAGCATTTCATCACAGGTTTATGTGTTTTTAAGAGATAAAAAGTAAATAAATCTTTTTCTTAGTCAAGCTATTATTTTTTGGTGAGAAAAAGGCGGTATTTATCGGTAGATGTCGCAGTTAGCATAAAACGGATTTGTTTGTGAATAGTTGAAGTAGATTTGAAAAAAACTTGGCCAGAAAGGTAATATAAAAATCCTTGATGATAGAAATAAACAGCAATTTTCAAGTAGGCTAAACAGCCAGGTATAAGTGATTTAGAAACGATAAAAAGATAATAAAAATCCTCCTTATTTAAAAGATAAAATAGGCAACTCACAATGGAATAAAGAAGTTCACAAAGCAGGGCATAAGTTATTAATAAAGGTGCTTTACTTTACATGTGAGGAAAAATTTCGCTTATGCTATAGACACCATAGAATTGCAGCCGAAGTCTCACAAAAAACTTTTTCAAGAAAATTCGGTTGCTCAACTAATTACAGCTAATGACTCATAATTAAAAAGACATTTATTCAATTCCCGGTGGGAGAAAATCCTTCAACGATTTAAAAAAGCGTTTCACAGGCAGCAAATCTTAGTCTGAATTTAGGTTTTATATTTCAATAAACGATTACTGCTCATAAATGTTAAATACGGTGGTTTGGTCACAAGATTTACTCGTAAGTTTTTGTTTTATAGAATTTGGTGCGACACATTAAACACAGACTTCTAAGAAGAATAAAATTAAAAAGGCATAATAAGAAGATAACCATTAAGTTAAAACTAAATTATCAATGTAATTTATTGAGAAACTTATGGAGAGATTTGAACCTGCAACTTTTAATTTTTATTCAATTGCTACAGTATTCCCTTGCTGTACTGTTTCAACGTCAAATTAAGATCTATTTTAAGGTAATACATTTATCATTGAGAAGTTTTTACGATTTTACAAATGCTTTTAGATAAAGAAAAACGAAGATGGCAAATTAGGCTTTTGTTTTATAGAAAAACCTGTGGGTTCTATCGATGGGTGGCAATGGCCCCCAGTTTGGAAAACCTGCTCTAATTTAAGAATAGCACCAAATAACTTACGTTAAAATAATTTTATTAGAAAAGTAACTTTTTATTTTTTTCTCAGCATTCTTGCTGAATTTTACGCATAAATGTTGTAAATAAATTCTTTAGTCTTTAGTCTATTTGAGTTGATTTTGATCCCACGTTTGTGACCCCATCCAAAGTTTGATAACTTTACACTTTATCTATTAAAATTTTTCCGATTTAAAATTACCCATAGTGAAAACTAAAATCGTTTCTTCTTTTTTTCATCATCTATCATGCGCAAAGGAAGCTTAAAGAACGTACGGAAGAGTCAAAATCCTTGTAACTGTGATTTTTCTATTTAAAATTGATCTATAAAAAAATGTGAAACTGTTCCTTGAAGAGTTTTTTGTTCCATTACATGGAAGTATGTCACAGATATTTCGATAAAAAATGTAGTTTTGTTTTGCTTGTTACGCAAGCACAAATTATTCTCTCTCCTTTTTTCAATAAATAATCCTAAAAGAGCTTTGGTTTTTCCCGCCTGTAAAGCTCGTTGGCTAATCCAGCGAACGACTTTCTGACATCACATAAACCGTGAGATTTATAGCAAAAAATTGACTTTTGGTGATTCTAACGTCAAATTGTTTGCTGTAGAAACGATAGAATTCAAACTGATGAACAGAAGGTCATCAATTCAGGTAATAATTGTTAGTTTAACGCATATTTACGACCTTTTAGTTACATAGTGTTTGCGTAAAACTGGATTTAAGAGCTTCTGCATCCATCTAGTAGCATTAGTAAACTCAATACGACGACGTAAAGCTTTATGACAATTTATAACAGAAAAATAAAGCCACTGTTTACTCACAGCGCACTGATTTGCTAATATAAGTGACAAGTCTTGTGGCAAACAAACATTTCGATGTAGGTCGGTAAAATTTCAAAGATCATCATCAGATGTGAAAATGAATCGATAAATGTTCGATCGTCGAAATGATAATTTGGTTGAAAGCGCTTAGAAGAAAGAGTTAAAAACAGAATGATCAGCTTTAAAGCCACTCCTCTAAACTGAAGTCTCTTAAAAGTAAGGAAATGCATTGTGTAGCAATAAAACTTATTTGATTGAAATTCATTAAAAAAAAAGCCAATCCCGATAAAAACTTTGCTAATAGGCCTATTTACTATTGCAAAGTTTAAAAGTAGTGAAAGAGAATTTATCTAAAATATTTTGATTAACATCATCATGGTGCAAAAGTGAGTTTTTACTAATATCGATCACAACAAAAATTTGATAAAAGTTTTATAAATAAAACGTTTGGTTAGTTGTTGAAAACCCTAAAGCTGAGAGCGCTAAATTTTGGTAAACTATTACGTTTGACGTAATTTGAAAAAATCGAATAAAAATAGGCTACTTTTTTACTGCCTTTAAAAAAGTAAAAAACCAAATTTAAAACCAAAAATTTTTTTGCTCTAATAAAACTTAGTGATACAAAATAAATATTTGATTTTATTATTTTATATAGAATATTTGAATTGATTTTTTCTAGTAATTTTCTGACAACTTTAATAATTGACAACATTTAATTGTTGTCAAAGTGGTTTTGATGATTTTAATTAAAATAGCAAATATAACAAAAAAAATATACAACTCAAGTTTTATTTGCTACTCTGCAATGCACATTTCATTGTGCTCGTTTGTTTATTGAAACAAATTTTGGCCAATTTATTGATTCAAAAGTCAGCCAATTTATTGGTTGTTTTATGAAATCATCATCAAAGTACTGTAGATTTCTTCAAAGTAAATCTCTTATGTTATTCTCGAAAATTTTTCTTAAATTTTTGCTTTTCTTTCTATTTTATAAAAGATTTTTTTCTATCGATTATGAGTAAGGGTAAGAAAAAAATAAAACGAATTTATTGTTCTTTATTTATAGTTCGAGAATGTGGAGTAAGTTGTTCTCTGTCTAATTCAGATTCTTTTAGAAATCATTGATAAGTAGGCCTACTATTTTTCTTCTATAAATTCAATTTCAGTTTTTCCTGCCAAACATGTTTTTTGTTCTTTTTCTGCCAAAATTTTGGTTTAAGTCATGCTCATTTTTAGTTTTGAACCTGCAATACAAGGGGCAAGATTTAAGGCACTATTTCACAATTGGAATATAAGAGTAACTTTCTCATGTTTTATGAAGTTTAAACGAATAGAGCAGTAATCGTTTGCATTTTTTAGCGGCTTACAGCTTATTTTTTTTTTTTTTTTTTTAATTCGTACACTCCAATCTAGAGGTGCCCCGGAAAACCTCATTTTAGCCACATTAAGCTCCCCGCAAAAAGTAAAGACTAGTAAAAGAAAACGTATTTAAACTTAAAATTTATAGTAAAGACCAATTTTTTTAGTCTCTAATTCAATTAAAAAGGCAAAAAATAGTCTTGTGTTTTGGAAAACAGCAATGTAATGGGCCACAGTATTGTTAGCAAGGTAGTTTCCCTGATTGGTACCTGCATTTTGTAGCCTATACTCCAACCAAATGCACAACCTTCAAAAACTCGGTTTCATCCATTTTAAAATAATTGGAATAATAATAATAATAATAATAATAATAGTAGGTTTAACCACAGATTCTAAGTGATAACAATGGCAACAATGATTGCTAAGTTAACACTTTCGCTCATCTGTGGAACAAGCAAATAATAGCAAGACAATGTGATGCAAAATAAGAAAAGCAATATTAGCACAATTAAATCACATATATTACAATGATAATTTGGTTGAAAGCGCTTAGAAGAAAGAGTTAAAAACAGAATGATCAGCTTTAAAGCCACTCCTAATAGTACGCTATAACAGCATAAAGTCAAAAACATTGTGTACTAAAATGTAGTCTATATCGTAAAAATAAGAATAAAACAATTTATCCCATAAAACCTGTTCGTGCCACTGATTTTTGTTTGTATTTTTTTCTATCTACAAAAAATTTAAGTTACAAAAAAAGGATGTCGTGAAAAACTAAACTAACCTAGCCGAAAAACAACTTAATTAGTTCTTGTATAGGTTATTTATTTCTGACAAAAACTTTAATTGTAAATTAGCTCACTGTGGTATATATTATTTGTAAACCTGCTCATTCAGACGTAATGCTTGAAACCGAACGGTTTAGACATAACTCCGAAGACGTCATAAGCAAAATGAAAAACGTGAACGTTGATTACAACACAAGAGAGAACAAAAAATCCCAACCAACTTTACCTTCAAGTGAACTCAAACAGCAAAAGCTGATTGAAAGCCCAACAGTGGAAAAAGACGTTCCTTTTCCAGTTGTTGATCAAACTTTGGAAGATATGCGAAAAAATGTGTCCAACATTACAGACAATAACTACTTTCAATATGATATAAAAAACTTAATCAAAAATTTTCCTTTCAACTTTCTATTTCCCAACGAGTTTTCAGCAAGTTTTAATCCATTTCTTCGTTTTGAACAAACGTCTATGTCGATGTTTAATTCAAAAGAAAAACAACTCGTTTCATCTTCCACACTGGCGTCACATGAAGGAACAAAAAGGAGCTTTCCTTTCGTATCCAGCGAAAATGATGATCGACAATTTTCTGAAAGTTCTACGGTGAAACAATCATCTAGCTCAGGCAGTAGTATTGAAAATGCACCGATCTTAAATCAAGCAAAAAAATGCAAATATGGCGATTCAGTTGACAAATCAACTGAATCTGATGTCTTTCGAAGAAATTTAATTAACTGTAAGTAATCACAATTAAATATTTTAAGGTGTGGTTCAGTGTTGTTTTTTTCCAGCTCTTCAAACTTCTACTTCAGGTTCCTATGTGTTTCCTCAGCTTGGAAATTCCACCGGAATAGGATCCAACTTATCCGCCTTTTCTCCTCTTATTCACACTCCTCACACAATTAATAACATTTTGAATTCTACTTTGAATACAAATTTTCTTCAACAGCAACCAATAGACTCTGTAAGTTTCAATTGTTGTTCAAATATAAATATGAAAACAAACTTTCGGTTTTTTTTTCAGACTAAACACTTCAAAAATCGAACTTCAAACTGTCGACCACTTGATTCTTCAGTATTACAAGATATACTTCCTTTGCCTCTTCCTCTTCCAAAATACGACCTGCAAACAATGCAAAATTACCTTACCACACTCCGACAATTGTGTTATGGCCTCCCACCATTTCCTATGCCCGGTTTCCGTCCACCCCTTCCCCAAACAATGTTCGTGTTTATTAATTAGCATTCTTGCAATAATTAATAATCTATTAGTTTAAAACTTTAAAAAGATTTAAAGAAATCAATGTGTAATTTTAACTTAACAAATTTTGGAACTGATTAGTTTAAAACTTTAAAAAGATTTAAAGAAATCAATGTGTAATTTTAACTTAACAAATTTTGGAACTGAAATAGCTTTTTGGTAAAATTTTTTGCAATACTGTATATAAACTTGTATAAGAGTTGATTAGCTTTTTTTTTTTTTTTAATTACGACAGACTATTGACAATGTTTTAAAGAATAAAAAATTCGGTAATATGTCTTTAATAGCCTAGAATTTCCACCATCAACTTTGTTTTAGAAATTATTTTACGTATATTTGATATATTCTAGATATTATTTAAAATTTTTATAGGTCTATCTATTTCTTATATTCATCGTTTCTATTTATCTTCTTGATTCGCAAGACAACCTTGGAGGCGCTATACTTAAAGAAGCCGTCAAGAGACTACCCTGCCTGCTTTCGGAGATGCCGAAATATTGCTATCCAATTGAAAAATTATTTATTTGGTTTTTCAGCTTTCATATAATGATACGATTGGAATTTAGAGCTGTTTGCGAAAATTGCCAATCAAAAAAATAGCTGCAAAGTTTTTTCTCCATGACACAACTGAATGACAAAAATAGGATTTGAACAGCGACCGTGTCGAACACGTTCGTCATAAATACGACGCTCTTACCTACTCCGACATGCTATCTACATAGTGTTATACAATAATAAGTTCAATTGACAAAATATACGTAATAAAAATTTAATCACATACAGCATATTTCCACCTTTACCCTATGCAATAACATATTTATGCACCAATTTGTGTTTTAGGAGCTCTTTTTCTTCAGTTGTTAAACCGACTCCTCTCTACAATGACTTTCTTCGGCAAGGAATGCAAAATATTCCTGCTTCTGGAACTTTTTCTCATCTTTCACCAGCAAATTTTTCTCAAGGTGAAATTTCCTTGAATAATTTTCCAAACAAAGCCCCAGCAAAGCTTCGAGGAAAAAAAAACGGGCGTTTAGGCCGACCCAAACGCGAATTCATTTGTAAATACTGTCAAAGGTAAGCAGGACTAATCTTATACTTGCAGCTAAATAAAACTTTTTGTTTATTACTTTTTGGTGCATAACCAGTAAAAACGATGCCCGATTATATTGTGAAGAAATTTTACTGTCATACATCATGTCGTGTCATTTATTTATCCTCCTGACTGCCAGGACAACAGTGGGAAGGTCAAACTTAAAGCAACGGTCAAGCAATAGCCCCCTCGTATTGGAGATAACAAGATGTTGCTCTTTAGTTGAAAATTTTTTATTTTTTATATTGTGATATGCTTATACTAGTTTAGCGCTGCTTGCTATAAAAATAATAAGTAGAACAAGGTTTCCCGACCCACGGTCCGCACACTTCTTTGATGCGGGCCGCAAAAGAATTTTTATTTTTGATTAACTTAGACGTTTAGATTTTTAATTAACTTCTATTATAATGAGTGCTTCTCAACCTTTTCAATGGTGCTTACAAAATTAGGATGTGAAGTTAAGCTTAAAACCCAAAAAAAAGGTCTTCACTTTCATTCTGAAAGTTTTTTTCATAAATAAAGCAGCAAACGAAGACTTTTTTGTCATTATTTTGATAACTGCACGATTGTGATCTGCCATAAACTTGCTAACAAATATTCGGCCAACGACGGTTAAAACGTCGGCAAACCTGAAAAAGGAAAAATATTTTTCTCAATGAAGAGAATTTGAGAGAGAAAGTTGGACTGAGATCATGTCGATCACGATCGCTACACAACAGCGTTTCTCCCTACTTGCGATGTGACCGATATTTAAAAGGCAGAATCTTAGATCTTACATTTCGTAGTTAAACATTTTTTAATTTTTTATAATACGGGTACTTCAAATTAAGAGAAAAATACTTTTTAGAAAGCTAGAAATAGCTTTTACCTACTTACTCGCACTGATACGCTGCAATGAAAAAAATAACATTTATATCATTTTCATGATCAGGCACTTCACAAAAAGTTACAACCTCCTCATTCACGAGCGTACTCACACCGATGAACGTCCTTATGTCTGTGATATATGCAACAAAGCGTTTCGCAGGCAAGACCATCTTCGCGATCACAGGTACGAAAAAAACTTTTGTGATCGTGGTTTCAAATTCTAGCTCAGTCAAAATTCAATTTTTTGCTCGTATTTTTAAACGATTTGTCTAGTTAATGTTTAAAAAATTTTTTAAAAATTAACTCCATTTTGTTAGTAAATAATAAAGTGAAGAAATTAAATTAATTTACTTTTATTAAACTAAAGCTTTAATTTACGAACGTATACACCATAAAAACGTTAAAAACTTTTTTCATTACATCAAAGTATTAGAAAGCATTCTTTATAAAATTAAAAAAATCGAGTTGTTATATGGTAATTTTTAAAAATAAAATCGACCAAATAATTTTTGTGACAATTATTTTGTAGTTGATGTTTTATGATTTCAGAAGCAGAAAATGTTTAAATATCGAGAACGGTGTTCAGAATCGCATGTAAACCTCTTTATTTTACAGATACATTCACTCAAAAGAAAAACCTTTTAAGTGTGAGGAGTGTGGGAAAGGATTTTGTCAATCTCGCACTCTCGCCGTCCATAAAACCCTTCATCAACAGGGAAGATGAGGGTAAGGAACTCAATATTAAAACCAAAATTGGCGCCAGCCTTTAGTACAGACTGGAAAAATCTTTTAAAAAGCAAGAAATTGAATCAAGGCTTGGAAAAATAGTCTTAAAATTTTGTTTAGTGAAGATTAAGAAAAATTTTAAGAAAGACACATTCGTCTGCTAGGCATTGTGAACAAACAGTTCTAAACTACAATCTTTTGTATCAATAACAAAAAAGTGACAAAAATTTTTACCGGATAGTTGGTTCAATATCTTCAAAAGCAGACTGAGGTAATCGCTTGAGAGTTGCTTTAAACTCAACGCATCTGATGTTGTGCTGTAGTTGAAAAAACAAAGCTGATGATTACGTGTAATTATCTTATCTCTGTTTTGTTATCTACAAAACATTTTTTTTGGCCGTTGGCAGCCTGGTCGAGCGGTTAGAGCGCCCTGATTGCGATCGACGTCGCTTGGTTCAAAACCCACTCGGGCCATTCTGTCCTTGGGAAAATTATTTTGTGGCATTTTTCCCAGTTGGGCAGTATTGGCAAGCAGTTCTAAACAACAATTCTATTTCTAAAAAACTAAAAAAAGCAAAATAAAAATTTTTAACCGGACAGCAATACTCGTACATTGGCAACTTCGGAAGCAGGTCAGGGTAATTGCTTGACCTATGTATGGTGCCGCCGACGCTTTCCTGGAAATCAAGAGGATAACTACAGAGATAAAATAAAGAAAATTTTTGGACCGAATTATTTCAACTAACTGTTTCGTAAAAGCTGACCTGACGATCAAACTTCAAACTGTTTTATATTAAATTTGAAAATTATTGCTGCTTACTGACTGAAGGTAAAAAGGCAAATATTAATTAAGCTAATTTTGGATTATGGCGAAGAACCCAACTTAAACAACTGACTCAAACACAACCACACAGATTAATGCACATTTAGATCCATCCAGAAACACAAAAATTACTGTCTTCCATTACAATAATCACACTAACATCATCATTTAGGATTCAGACCAAACACTCGAGAATTATTAAGAAAACCCCAAACAAATTCACACTACCATCATTTGACAATTCTTCAGTTCCAAAAAAAACAACAAAGTTACTCACACCACACCCTAGCTATGAAACTCATTCACCACAACAAACATTATTACGTCACATGCGTACAAAACTGGTACAGCACTCTTGCAGTTACCTGCACACAGTAAACTTACATGCCACAATCCCCGCTATATTTGATACACACACACACACACAACACTAATCATTTTTTTATCTGTAGCGAAGTACCAACACAACACCACGCTACTAGTCTGTAGAAAAAACGTTTGGAAGCAGCAGAGGTCATCCAAGAGTGGGAATTTAGATTGGCTTTTTAAAGGGTTAAGAAATGGTCCTCCAAGATATCTTTAGAAAAGAGGCAACAAAAACAGCTCGATCAGTGGCGGTTGCGACGTAGCGTACAGCAGCTGAACCCGTTAAAGTTCGGCTTGATTTGCGCTTTAAAATATTTTTTGAAAAAATTTAAACCATGCTCTGAAGTGATTGCCTCATATGCGTCAATTTATCTCCGGCTACGCAAAATTTATAAGGGATCATTACCAACAAAACTTACAGTGGTAAAAAAATAAAATTAGAGCCTGAGTCCAGGCAAAAACTGTGAGCATATATCAATCTCTTTTGTAAATTTCGCTCTTTAGAAAAATTATCTTCGCTAAGTTCCTCACAACCACTACCGGGTGTTTGTGACAATTTATTTGCGTTTAACGTGCACTGTTTTATGTAAAAGAACTTAGTTAAGCATTTTTGATTGAATTTTAACTTTTTTCGCTTTGTTTTTGTTCTCAATAAATATCATCTAAAAATATTGAACTTGACTGATTTAGAGAACAATTCAGGCCCTTAAATGTTTCACTAATCAAATTTAACTGTGGACCAGTGCGTTTTAAACAAATTGCAAACAATTATACCTGTCACCCTTAAAAAGCAGTATTTGATGTATGTTATACTATATAACGAGAAATTTGTTTTAGAATGAAGTCTTTCCTACTTGAAGGTTCCGAAGAAAAGCTAACTATTCTTATAAAGGACGTTGTTTATTTTTATTTCATGAAAATAGTATTATTCAATTTAATTTGTTCTTCTTCTATTCACTTGTTTATTATAATGCACGTTTAGTATCAAAAAATAAAAAATTGTTATTTGATAAAGCGGGAAAAACGCAGTCTAACTGGACCATGATTGAAAAACGAAAGTGAGGGGTTTGACCGACATTTTTCTAACTCAGGAGAGCCAAAAAAGAGAGCTAACCCACGAAAGGAACCAGAGGTCAAGAATTGCGAGGTAATGACCAAAAATAATCGGGTAATAAGTCAGAACAGTTGATTACTTAATGAAAGACATTTTGAGTTTAAATTTAATTCGTGCTTTGCAGAAGTAGGTTACAGTCTTTACTGGTTCAGATAATATGACTAAAAAAACGGTGAAATGGAGGAAGAAATCAAAGAGGGTTAAGACACTTTCGTTTTGTAAGGTGCAAGTGATTTGGGGCTGGAGCTCCTTCAGATAAAGCTATTAAAAAGTACCACATAAGAAACATGGTTGATGTGCGGGTATGTGCGATTTATCCGACGCCAGTGCAAATGAAGCTTACGCCCTGCCAAAGATGCACTAGTGTATTACAGTCTCTCAGCTGCTATTCATTTAAGGGTGGTGAAGATGTGCTCGTAAAGATCGTACTCCGCCTCCAAGTTTTTGAATTGGTGGCCAAACTCAAAAGAACAAACCTTGCCCGAAAAATTCTTAAAAATAAAATAAAATTTCCTAAAATTATTTAATTTAGACAAGCAGTCTCATGGCTAGTTTTTTGTCCAATCCTGTGTAGATATATATGAGATAAAGCGATAATATAAAGCGAGTAAAGAGTTGGCTTTGTTGTGATTACAAAGCCTGGAATGTGACGACGAATGCAACATACGAGGTGACGAGGTTTCAATTTATTCGCAGCTACACACAATACTATTTCAAAACAAAACACTTGGATTTAACGAAAAAACGTAAAAACTTGACAGTTCGACCATTTATGATTCTAATCACTCATGCGCAACATATTGCACGTCACAAACCACGTAATAAGATTCGTCGACAAAACAGAATTGGCAGCAAGAATTTTGTGATCACTTTGAACGCAATTAAATTTGGTTGCAAACAACCATAAGATTTAATTGTAAAGGACGAGTGTCAAAAAGCTTTTTATAATTAAAAAACAAGCGTCAGCGTTGCGTATGCTGCACTAAATTACACAATCAACAATAATACAACAGAGCATTTTGGGGTAATACTACAGATTGATTCTTACAGAATGTGACATGTAACAATATAGAGGTGGCACTTTGGGAATGCAAGGTTATGGTTTGTAACCGGCGTGCAGCAGAAGATTAAATGCACCCAGGTGCATTTCTAAAATTATATGTTTCCAAAACTGAATAATACTTTCAATCTGATAGTTGATACAATGGCGCCATCAAACAAGTAGAACTTCCTCGTTCAATCTAAATTGGCTTAGTTTGAAAAAAGTTTGCTTTAAAATTGATTCTGAACGCGAGGCGTTCCACGAAAAAAACTTCGACAAAGTGCAAGGAAAATAATCAGAGATATGTGGTTGGAGGCATGGGGAGAAGGGGGCTTCTTGATCGGGGCAGTTTGGAAGTGGCACGTCTGGTGGGATTGGAGTCGAGAAAATCGCGAGCCAAGCATTTTTCACTCGATTTACAACAAAAAGCGGCGAGTGGGGGCCGATTCAATCGGGATAAAGAAGGGGAACGGGGAATAGGTTCGTGGCGAAACAGGGAGGTTTCTACCGCCAAACTATCCAGGCTTTTCGACTTTCGGTGTTGTGATCTACTCTTACCGAACTTTACAGCGTCATCTGTTAAGTCAAGAGTGGGGACAATGGGAACATTAAGATTGGACGGGGGGAGGACTTTTTCTTTTAAAAAGTTAGATGAGGACGGAAGTTCAAGATGCGAAGGAAGGTCTAATTTAAGTGCTCCACCAGAAGGCTTTCCCATTTTAAAAGATCCCTTTCTTTCTCTTCCTTCTCGATAAGGCAAAGGTGATAATTTCTTACTTGTTACGTGCGAAGATAACTCATTAAAATGCTGGACTGCAGCCAAAACCTTTCCTCTCTTTATACTGGTAACTTGATCTCTAGAAGAAAATTGGCTGCAGTCAGACTTACTAGAAGCATTCGAACTTTTTTTGTCGAGAAACGTCGAAAAGCCGGTCTGGGGAGACACGATCTTTTTGGATCGAGGGATTCTCCATTCTCCCAGGTCACATTTCACATCCACAACCTCACAGTGCAAGTCTTCAATCACGCACTGAGGAGGAATACAGACACGATTCCTACTACAACTCCGAATAGGAGGAATCGGTTTCACATGGGCACGGGTCTCTCGGGAGACTTTTGTGACTAACCCTTCAACGACGCTTCGACATTCTTCTCGAATGTTCTCGCAAGGATACGAAAATAAAGTTTGATCTCGTTTGGCAAAAACTTTTTTGAAAGGAAGTTTTAAATGCTGAGTATTAGGGGGCCAATTTTCTTTCTCAAGCTTGTAGATAGGAGAAGCTTTAGTAAAAATCTTTGGAGGTGAAGATGACACCCTTTTTGGAGGAACAATATTAGGAAGACAACTTTCCAACTCAGCATCAAGCTTAGATTCAAAATACTCATCTTGCTTCTGTGAACAATCAAGGAAATCAACAGAATTTGCCTCTTGAAGAATATCGAGAGAAGATAACCTCGAGTCAGAGGTGACGTCGACACAAGGTTCATTCTCCAGACAAGCTCCAAAACTGTCCTCCTCCCGGTTAACATTATGAGGAGCCAATATCGGAGACGGAGGAGGAAGCACGATTTTCTCTTCGGGCATCTTTTCGTTTAAAGAGGAATCGCTCAGTTCAATAATCGTCAAGGAATCACTACGATATATAGGATTGGTTTGCCCGGATTGGAACAAATTTTTTTTCAGTTTCGTTTCAGCTGAAAATAAAATGCAGACTCGTCACCAAGAAAATTGATGCAACAGTTTAACGAGTTAACATTCAAGTGATTGTTTGACTCGATGCCAATGACTAATGATCGTATTTTGATTCATGAAACTTTTTTTTAAAAAGTTTCGCGTTAGTCTTTTTCTAATGGTTTCGTTCTTAAAGTAACATGGCAAATAACTATACAAAATTTGAAACTACCAATTACTAACCGTAATATTGACTAGCATTCGAACGAAGAAATAACTTTTCGTGTAAAAAAAAAAAAACAACCAAAAACCGATTCAATATTAAGCTTAAACTAAACATAACATTTTCTACGTGGAGTGGATTATACTTTATCAGAACCACAACCTTAATAAACTATAAAATATAGATGATATTGAACTTACTGCTTTCCTGTTTGAAGAAGGTTGTATTTTCTTCCTTTAAGGAAATCGCCAGCGCTCGACGTTCTGTTCAAATCAAATAAATTTGTAAAAAAGTTTCTCGCACCACGATTTTTTTCATTGAATACGTTAAAATCAAGAGTTTTCAACCGGG
>OY796886.1:6768199-6803543 GCA_963680785.1 Diplosoma virens | reverse complement strand
AACAAATTGTGATAATTTTTTATAGCTAAAGACACCATACGTAAAACCAAGAGAATTTTTTAAAATAAAAATGTAACAAACCAGTTGAAAACATAAAAGTTTATGTGCTCTACAAGTTACGTGCATAATAGTTTAAAAAGAGTAGGTTTGTAAAACAAAATACACAAGTTGTGGCTTCAAATTGAAAACTAAAAAAAATTTCTTGGTCTAACTTTTGAAACAACAAACTTAGCTATTGAAACGCGAAAAAAATAAATTGTAGGTTTGTTTCACTACAATCGAAAAGTTTGCTTTTAAAAATGTAAAATTAAATCATGCTGAAACGTAATGTTTCTGATTTTTTGAGGCACAAACGGTTTCAATTAGTTAAAATTTGTAAGGTTGACTGATTTTTTTTATCAAAAAATTAATTTAAAGTATCACATTTAGGTTACATAATAAATAAACAGTTGCTAAAAACAGATATTGATTTACAAATCGAACAACTTTTAACGCCAAATTTGCTATTTTTCAGTCAAGACGATTTCAACTTGAGAAAATCTCGTGAAATTTTGTGATGCTAAACACCTTTTTTTAATGCAAAGTAGATTGAAAACGTTTAGGTTACGAGGTGAAAAACTCAGTGGGATGAGTCTAATAAACTTGAATAGTCAACTTTTTGTTAGTTTACTTTGAAATATTTGTACTGTTGCTTAGTATTTAAAACAAACAAATCGATATTTAGTTAAAACCTTTAATGCGATTCTTTTCACTTTGGAAAGAAAAAACTAAGTAAAATGAGAACCGTGTAAAAGTCGAAATATTTGCTTCTGTGCAACAATTATCCAAAGAGTTTGACAAAATTACAACATTTGAACAATTAAGAAAGCAATATTGTGACAAAAATTTTGAGATTGAATTGTTGCTATGCGTTAAAAATATCAAAAATCTAAAATAAAGCACAATTTTTTAGGGTTTTGTTTTAAAAACTAACAAATTTCTGCAACAAAGAAATGTACAGTTTTCAGGAAAAAATTTTTTAGATTTTTTAAGCAAGCTAGTGTTTTTGTAACTTTAAAATGTAAGACTCTTGAAAAAAAGGTCGGCCTTTCAAAAAGTTAAATTTTTTCACGTAAAAGGAATCTAGTGTTTCCACACAAAAAACTTTACAATGTGCGATTTTTGAGAGAATTTTTAAATGGTGACAATTAGGCTCAAAGTTTTACAATTTTTAACATCTAACCGCAAAACCTCCGTGTGAAAACTGTATGAAATTATAGTCATGGATCATGTTGTTAATATCAATTAATGAAGTTTTTCGGTTGATATGTTTATTTGGAAAAACGAAAAAAAAAAGAGAATATTTTGGTTTAACTATGTCAAGCGGTCTTTTTCTAAAAAATTGATGTTTCAAAGATTTATTAAGCTAGTAAAAATTAAAAATTTGGTTTAACTTGAATCATTTTTACTCGGTTTGTCCTAATGATTACCGTTAAGTTTGGGATATGATGACTGATCGTAATTGGTTGTTAATCAACAACCCGTGTCTAATTCAATGATTTTAAAATTTTTTCTTGGAATTAACCAATGAGTTTCTGCATAGCATTTCTTTTTAAGAAGTCGAACAATGTTACGTTGGAATAAATTAAATAAAAAGTTAGAAGAATGAATTAAAATATATTAAAAGCGAGTTGAATTTTGTTTAAAATGTAAAAACGTTGCTGTTACACCTGACTGAAATCGAGTCAAAATTATGTGTGAAAGAAGTCTTACGCTTTATTGGATATTTTACATTTTCGATTTTTAAGAGAATTGTTAAAAAGTTTTCTACAGTACTTTAAAACGTTGTTGCGGAAAATAAAGTTAAAAAGTCTAATTTTTAATATCCATAGGTGTTTTCTTTTACAAGGTCACTGTCCAAACCTTTTTCTTAGAGGTTAGCAACGTTCAAGATAAAAGAGTGAATTTATTGGTTTTTTTATTTGTGTTTCTTACCCCAAGCAAAACCGTATCCTGAAAACAAAGTTTTAGGTATTTTTTAAAAATCCTGCTTTTTGAAGAGATTATTTTTAGATTTCGAGCTAGTCAATAAGTTAATTAAATAATTTCAAATTGGTTTGTTTTCATTTAGACATGAGAACTAACTGCGATTTCAGTTTGGTTTGTTTTCATTTAGACATAAGAACTATCTATGATAGGACTTGATAGAATAAATCTTATTATATTTTCAAAAAACAACCGATTTTTCTTGGAATTGATCTTACTTATACAAAACTTTTTAAACTTACGTTGGTCTTATTTGATTACAAATTTTATGTTAATTTTAGAAAATTTAGTTGGTAAAATGAATTAAAATGTTCAGTTTTATGATGAATTTCTTTAGTAAAAGTGAAAAAATGTAAAACTTTTTAACATAAACAGTTGCAATTGACTGGAGATCAAACTAAGCTTTAGTCGGTGTTTTGAAATCAAAATATTTTTGGTCAAGCTTGTAATAAATTTTCCTTTTTACTGAAAATTGTTAAAAACTATAAAAATCAAAGTGTATTATAAAAATTTTCGCTTACTCTATTTTCACTCTGGAAATTAAGGTAACCAGATTTTCAAACTCCGATCATGAATATGTCACAGTTTTAACAGGAAACGAAATACGCTATGAACAGGATATGGCCAGCTTCTGTGTAAGAGGAGACTTTGACACACGTTGTCACGTTTACAGAGATTACGGGTAGCTTTCTTATTATTAAAAGTTTATAAAACAACGAAAAGATTAAACGTAGTTGGAACTGAATTCGTTTTGAAACAATTAAAATGTTAACACTAGAAAGCGAATTCATACTCCATAAAAATAATAACTATGTTTGAATTCGGTTTACTAAATAATAAAGGAAAAAGACGACTTTTTTATTATGAAACATCTGCTTATTGAACACGAATAACCTATCAATAAAAATTTTTGTTTAAAACTTTTAAGAATTACTTTGACTGCGAATAAAAATCAAGGTTGTCAAGAAAAAAATTCAACAAGGGTGTAACAAAAAATCAAGCTTGTTTAGAAAAAAGTTAATAAATATTATACAGCCATAAGACGTGTGGGAAAGCCAGCGGTGTGATTGGGGAAGGCTCGGATAGCTTCCCTATAGTTTGAAGAATTTGTAGCTAAAGAAGAGAGAGATTCGCTGTACGGTCTACAGTAAACTTTGAAATTAACAAACAGACATAATTTTTTTTTTGAAAATCAATTTGGTTTCAGAAAAAAATGTTCTACTTCCCAAGCTATTTCGCTTTTCATAAATAGCATCACCAATTCTTTCAACAAAAACGAAAAGAGCCTTGCTATTTTCCTGGATTTATCAAAAGCATTTGATACAATTAGCATTAAAATACTACTAAAAAAACTCGACCACTATGGAATAAGAGGACAAGCATATATCTGGTTCAAGAACTATTTACTCAACAGAAAACAACAAGTTGTGTGTTCTGGTGTTTTATCATCCACTAACAATTCATCAACCATGGGTTTTCCATAAGGGTCTATTTTAGGCCCACTCCTGTTTCTTATATATGTGAATGATTTTAACAATTGCTTAACTAAAATCAAAGCCATTATGTTTGCTGACGATACAACTGTTTGGACCAGCCATAAAAATACGTCAACTCCATTCCAACTCATGCAATCAGAGATGGAATTAATTGATCGATGGCTGGTTTCTAACAAATTGTCAATAAATACGTATTAAAAAAACTAAATTTATGCTTTTTAGTACTCCAAACTCAAATGTTGAAGGTAAACATTATTTGTCAATAAGAAATAGACAAATTGATCAGGTAAATTCTCTAAAATTTCTGGGTGTATTCATTCACAATAATCTTTCCTGGAGTCTACACATGAAATACTTGATTTCAAAGCTAAGAAGCTGTTATGGTGTAGTGTGCAAAATAAAATCACTTGTAAACAAGGATTCACTACTCCTTCTGTATCATTCTCTAATTAACAGTCACCTCCAATATTGCATTTCAAACTGGTGTTTTGGTAATTCAACTCTAATTACAAAGCTTCAGCAAATTTGCAACAAATTCTTAAGAATGGTATTCGAATTGCCCTGTTGTTCCAACATAAATGGCATTATGAAACAATGCAACATTTTAAAAATAAATCAATTATATAAATTTGAAACTGCATCCCTTATGTTCAAACTAATACAAGGTGGAAACAAATCTCCTGCTTATAGTTGTAATTTGCATTTAAATCCATGCAACAATACAAGAAACAAAGCTCAATACATAACACATCACTGTAAAACAACTGTTGCAAAACAATCTTTTTCTTATCACAAGGCCCTTTCATTTGGAATTCTCTCCCAGCCAATTTAAAAACTAGCAACCAGACTTTCAAATGTTTCAGAAACAATCTTAAAAAATTCCTACTCAATGAATCAATATAAATAAGGATCAATAAAAGATTTTACAAAATTAAGTTATAAAACTATGACCACGTCTTAATAGCGCTTTGTCTTTTCGGCGCCATAACTTGACAGTGCATGAAGATATTGCTTTTATACATCTGTAAACTAGAATTAGTGTATAATTAAATATTTAATAAGATCTAAATTTAATAATTTTAGTGAGCTACTTACTGCGGAAAAGCATTTTTATTTCAGATAAAAATGAATTCAGGAAGTTCAAGCACATGTCTTTCTAAAGAGCAAGCATCGACATTGGTTCTCTTATCAAATCTCAATCAGGCCACAATCTTCAAAACATTTTCAATCTCCATCAAGAAAGAGTGTATGCTACGCAAGAAAATTGGAATCAATTGATATAGCAAATTCAAACCGTTGAATGGACAATCAACCTTATTTTTAACTGATTATTCAAATCAATTTACACAGTTGGCATGTTCTATTCTTTTCTAAACTTTATACTTCTTTATTCTCTCTTCAAAATGTATATATATATATATACGTGTATATATTATATTGTTTTATTATTATTATTCTACGTGTATTTATTATTTTAGTATTTATTGTTTTATTATTCTACGTGTATATAAGTATATTTTGTTTTATTTCCATGTTTGTGTATTTGCAGTGCATCCAGAAAAGGTTTCCGGACCTGGTGAGATTTCTTTTCGGGAGGTTTTCTTTACTCACCATGCTCAGTTGAGCTAAATTTATAGTTAGCAATATAGGGCGGTTGTGCTTCCCAATGATTTACATAACCGTTCCTGCACTGCACATTTTTGTCATTTTTTTTTTTTTTCTTTTTAATAATAATATTTAGTTTGAATTAGGTAACGCGGCCGTGCTTCTTATTTTTTCTCTTTCTCAACACTCTCTCTATACTTTCTGCATGTTTAACGTTCGTCGTTGTGTCGCGTTTCCTTTTCATGCTTTGCTTAATGTACATTGCATATACTTAATAATGTTACTAAGCATGAATAAAATATCATTATCATCATTATCATCATTTCGTCATAAAAGAACGCGACTCATTTTCGGAATGATATAATTTAATATACAAAACGAAAATGACGAAATTGTTCGACTGCAAAATAAAAGAATAAATAACAACACGACTCAAAAGTAAACACGCTACTAAACTAGAGCTTAAGCTTACTGAACTAGCGCTTACTAAGTCAGAACACAACTGTACAGACAAACGATATAACGCAGAAAACAACTATACAGACAAAGGATATTGTGACTCAATAGTACGAACTAAGCCATAGCATTTGTACAAAAGCAAAAAAAATGCACTGTATTTGTCGAAAGGACACTCCTAGCAAATGCAAATTTTGGCCACCCTGGTTTTTTAAAAAGGCACCTTTCGAACTCGTGGCCGTTTTCGGCGCAAAAATCTAGTGATCTTTAAAAAAAGGCCATCGCCTTCAATCGGCGTCCAAATTCTCGATTTCCGTCCCTAAAACATACTTCTTCTTCTTTCGGCTTTTCCCTTCAATCAGGGGTAGCTACAGCGTATCATCTTTTATTTATTATTTTTTATTTTATCTCTTTATCCTCCTGACTCGCAGGAAAGCGACGGAGGCGTTAATACATAGGGTAGGCAATTACCCCGACCTGCTTCCGGAGATACCAAGATATTGCTGTCCGTTAGTAATTTAATAGAGATATGACTGTAACTTAGAACTGCTTGCCAGGACCACCAAGCAGGGGAAAGTGCCGTAAAGTGTCTTTCCCAAGGACACAACAAAATGGCGCAAGTGGGTTTTGAACCGAGACCGTGTTGGTCACGAGCCCGGCGCTTTAACCACTCGACCGCGCTGCCAACTGTTCTGTCTTCAATGTCTGTCTCCTTCGCACCAACTTCCTTCATATCTTCTTTCACTAAATTTAAAAATCTTCTCTTTGGTCTTCCCATTTCCTCTTTCGCGGTAACTCCATTTCCATCATCTTTCTTCCTACATAATCTTGGTCTCTCCTCATGACATGTCCATACCACCTTATCCTGCCCTCCCTCATCTTCATTCCTAACAGTTCTACCTTAACTGTACACTGATGTACTCGTTTCTAATCTTGTCTTTTCTCGTCACTCCCATAGCAAACCTCAACATTTTCATCTCTGCGACTTCCATCTCTTCCACTTTGTTGTGACTGCCATCGTCTCAAGTCCATACACCGTTGCTGGTCTTATCACTAAACTGTACACTTTTCCTTTTACTCTAGCTGGTATAACGTCCTGTCGCAGATTACTCCTGATACTTTTCTCCATCCATTTCATCCTGCCTGCACTATCTTCTTTTACCTCCCTCTCACAACCACCATTTTCTTGCACCGTTGATCCCAAATACTTAAATTCCTTTACTCTTGGCACTTTTATGTCCTCCATCTTCACTGTTTCGTCGTCATTTCAACCATTTATGCACAGATATTTGGTCTTTGACCTACTTACTTTAATCCCTCTTCTTTCCAATGCATACCTCCAGGATTCTAATCTCCGCTCCACTTCTTCCCTGGTCTCTTTGCAAATCAAAATATCATCAGCAAACAGCTCGTCTATGCTGGTTCTCTCCTTACTTCATCCGTTAGCCTGTCTATTATCACTACAAACAGGAAAGGACTTAACGCTGATCCCTGGTGCAGTCCGACCTTGACCTTGAAACTTTCTGTAGTTCCTACTGCACACCTCACCATTGTTTCGCTTTCCTCATACATATCCTATACAAGTCGCACATACTTTTCCACTATTTCTGATTTTCTCATACAGTACCACAACTCTTCCCACGGAACCCTGTCGTAAACTTTTTCTAGTTCCACAAATACACAATGTAGCTCTCTTTGACCTTCTCTGTACTTTTCCATCAACGTTCTTAAGGCAAACATGGCATCGGTGGTTCCCTTTCCTGGCATAAATCCATATTGCTGTTTACTGATCTCTACACTATCCCTTAGCCTTTGGCTTCAATAATTCTTTCCCATATCTTCATTGTATGGCTCATTAGCTTTATTCCTCTGTAGTTTCCACAGAACTGTGCGTCCTTTTTGTTTTTATATATTGGGAAGCATACTCCTTCTCCATTCTTCTGGCATCCATTCACCCACTAATATTCTGTTGAACAGTCTGGTCAAAAACTTTATCCCCATCGCTTCCATGCACTTCCAAACTTCTACTGGCAACTCATCTGGCTCAACCGCTTTACCTTTTTTCATTCTTCTCAGTGCGTTCTTCACTTCTTCTCTACTGACACAATTTACCTCTTCGTTAACCACTTCTGCTTCCTCTGTTCTAGGGTCTCTGTCATTTTCCTCGTTCATCAGTTTCTCAAAGTACTCCTTTTATTTCTTTAACACTTCCTCCGAATTTACCATGACATTACCGCTTTTATTCTTATAACCGTCACGTGCTGTACATTTTTCCCTGCTCTGTCTCTCTGCCTAGCCAATCCGGACAACTCCTTTTCACCTTTTTTTGTTTCCAATCTAGCATACAAATCTTCATATGCACGTCCCTTTGCCATCGCAACTGCCTTCTTGCCTTTTACTCTTTTTTTCTTTCTTTTTAGTATTTTCATCTCTTATTTTGTTTCATGTTTTCTTCGCCTCTTTGTTTTCTTTTATGCTCTCTTGAACTTCCTCATTCCACCACCATGTCTCCCTGTGTCCTTTTTGTTTCCCAAATGTCACTCCCAGCGCAGTTTTAGCTGTTTTTCGTAGCATTTTTGCTGTTTTGTCCCATTCATCAGGTAAGCCATCCTTGCCTCCCAAAATCCTGGTCACCTCTTGTCTAAACGCTTCTTAACAGCTTGTCTTCTTCACTTTCCACCATCGTATTTTTGGATTTACTTTCTTTGCTTTTTTTTTTCACCATGGGAACCATTTTGCATACCACCATACGGTGCTGCTTTGCGACGCACTCAATCACTATTACCTTACAATCGCACATTTTCTTTAAGTTCCTCCTTTCTTAATATCACATAATCTACTTGGGTACTTTTTCGCCACTTTTATTCGTCACCTTGTATTCATCTTTCTTTTTGAAATAAGTATTGACAATCGCCAAATTCATTCTTTTCGCAAAATCTACAACCATTGATCCTTCCTTATTTCTTGTTCCATGTACGTACCTCCCCATTATTTCCTCATCCCCTATATTTCCTTCTCCCATATGTCCATTTAGGTCCGCACTTAGAATTATCCTCTCCTGTTTTGATACGCTTTTTATCAACTCATCTAGGTCTTCCCAAAACTCATTTTTCTCTTTCATGCTGTTGTTAACCTGTGGAGCATACGCGCTTACTATATTTAGGATGGACCCTTTAACATCGAGTTTCATGGCCATTAGTCTGTCTGACACTCTTTTCACCTCAAGGACACTTTCAGCCAGCTCCTCCCTCACCACTATCCTTATCCCATTTTTTTTTTCTATCAGCTCCGTTGTAAAATAGTTTGCATTCACCAATGTTCCTTTACTTTACTCCCTTTCCACTTTGTTTCCTGTGGGCACAATATGTCTACATTCCTTCGATCCATCAAGTCTGGCAGCTCTCTCCCCCTTCCATTCATTGTTCCAATCGTTCCAACATTCCCTAAAACATAGTGTTCTCTAAAAAAAAGTCCTCACTTTCAATTGGCGTCCAAAAAACTGGATTCTTTTCCAAAATTTAAAGTATAGAAGTTTGGACAAGAACTATGATAAAAGCCTTAACCTTTACTTAATCTGGTAATTTTATCAAGTTTCGAAGATTTTAGGTGCACATTAAACCAAATATTTTTGTATCTGCCCACATGTACCTTCCCTTTTGCAAAACAACAAAATTTCTTTCCTGCCCCCACTTTCAGCGCCTTCTGAGGGCAACGAGGAGAATTTCCCCTTGCCTCGCACGAATCTGGCGATCCTGAATAAAAAAACCTTTTTTTGTTGGTCTGCAACTCAAACGGTTGTTTGAAGTCTGCTATTTGCATTCAAAAGAATAATTAGAGCAAAGGTTAAAAATAGGGAGACGGAAACTAAACGATATACGTTTAATTATGTCGACCATTTTTCAGAAAGGCAGCGTTAAGTTGAACTCAAAGTGAAGACCAAAAATAGATCATCGCGTTAAGCAACAGGCATTTTCGTCCTCAAAATTACTACTGTGCAAATAAATGTAAAGACTTTTTTTAGTGTTCACTTTGAGGTCAACGTTGTTTTGCCTTTCTAGAAACAGGTCGACAATTTTACTAACATAAATTTCGGACCTCAGACGGCAGTTTAAATTGCAGACAAAAAAAGAGCCATTGTGTTAAACAACAGGCATTCAGGAGACTGTAATTTGTATAATTTTTGGAAAGGATTCCGTGACTAAAAAAGGTTAGGAACCACTAATTTAAACTCTAATGTTGTTTTTGATCGAGAGGATATCGGCCCTATAGCAATTAAAACTTTTTCGCTGGCCTTGAGTCGACTTTGGTTTGATCAAAGTTTAGAAAAAAAGTCGTTGATCGAAAACTAAAGTTAAAAAAGATTTTCTTAAAGAACTTGCGAGAAGATTTAAAAACAATGCAGTCATTATAGCACAATAGCCTACCTTAGACCATTAGCCTATAGCTCGATAGCACAATGACGTCATAAAACAAAAGTTTTAAAAAGAGTATCTTGGCCCTCATTTATTCTTTATAAAAACCCTTGTAGAATTTTTTAGTTAAACGGGCTAATTATTTCAATGCTGGATTATTAAGTCGGTTTACTTTTATATAAAAGTTAATCCTATTATGAAAGAATATTCTATCACTTTTATACAAAAGATAAGATAAACCATACAAACCTGAGAAAGGAAGAGGCAAAAAAATTGGAAAGAATCGGATTTATTTCGGTACCGATCGTGCAATTTTTGGGTCAGAAAAAGTAACTCCATTCAGAACGATTTAGATCAACGGGCAAAAACAACTAAAATCTATTTTTGTGTTTAAAGTAGCTTCTTTCCCGAAATCAATCGTTGCTGTTCTACTTATAAGCCTACAGCTAAAAACAAGTGAAGACCAAAAAAAAAGATTTTCTCATTAAATTTGATTGAAATTGGGGCATCTCCACGGAATGATGCAAAATCGCCCAAAAAAATTGAGGTAAAATTGTTTTGCGCCCCAAAATGTTTTGGCATGGTACGGTTATGAATCTTATCCGTCAGTGCTCCGCTATCTTTTTTGACACAGAGCACACTTAGAAACTTTCAAAATTTTGGGTAATAACCCGATCAAAAATGTAAAAAAATCTAATCAATTTAAACCAGAGGTCGAAATGATGTTTCGAAGGTGCTGGTCCGGCAAATTCTATTTTTTGTATTTTAGTTCCAGTTTAGATTCAGTAAATTGTATTTTTTTACAAGTTCAATTTTGGTTCAGGTTTAGCAAAGTTTATTTTTATGGATTCAATTACGGTTTAGATCCGGTTCGGGTTCAAAAAATAGTTTGCGGTAAATACGAATTTTTTGAATCGGGTTTGGTTTATGCCCTAATTTTATAAAATGTTTTTTCTGCCCATTTTTTACGTGTAAATTTCTTAATTTGTGAATTTGTGATTTGTGAATCGTGGGCGTAGGTGCACATAACCAGCGATGGCCTTACAAAAGGGGGGCCTGGTTCAAGAAACGTTAGAGGGAGTCACTATTTAGTATACTAAAAAAAGGTAGCTGAAGCCATCTTTAAAAGCAAAGCGATCTGTTTTGGTTTAAACAAAGAACATTTTCTATTTTGAAATAATCTAAAACTAAATTTCTAAATGATTAGACTTGCAACTGCGATCAATTCGCAACGGTATAATATTCTATTTAGTGCACTATAGTTTGTCATTATCTGAATTCCTTTTGCCCTTATTAACTTTCCTTCTAATTTAAGAAATAATGACTTGACACATATCCGTCCTTTTGTCCTTCTAAAAAAAGTATGAAAGCGCAGCGCAACTTTCGTAATTGCGCAAGTTGCGGAAGTTGCGCAATTGCGCTTCAAGTTTCGCTTTGCCCACCTCGCGTGCTGCCTTGAATATTGAAACGGCCGTTCACCTACGTCAATCACTTGTCTCGTTACAAATTTAATTTAATTAAATTTCTCTTTTTTTCAAAGTGATTATAACTATGCTGCTTTGGTTCATCCTTAGTAGGCTACAAATTATCGATTATACAGTTTTGTTTGCAGCTTTAATTAAAATTAGCAGCCTCGGTTGATTGATAAGAATGAAAGATTAAAGAAATCATAAATACAAATGTCTTACGAATTGTGTTTGAATAAATTCGATTTTAAAAATTTTAACATTTGTTTCATTACAATCGACAAGAGTAAACGCCATATTATATTATTTCAAAGGCCTAATACATAATTTCATTTACTTGCCGTAACTCACCAGTGGCCATAAGTTATAACTACTCTGCAATGCTGCCTGGAACAAGAAAAAGGTTGTGCATTTCTGTAGGCCTGCTAGGTTATTAACAAAGTTTTAAAAAAATCATTCCAGTCTAGATCTGATTTTGTCTACATGAGTTTGCTTCATTATTTTTGATGCGTTTCTGTTTTAATAAACCCTTCATTTTACTGCTATAAGCATACTATTTTAAACTGAGCTTTCTTTATTTTGCCCACATGACGAGTTTTTTACTTTAACGTATGGTCTACAACAGTGGTTCCCAACCTTTTTTATATGGCGGCATACTATTAAGCTATTTAAATTTTCGCGGCACACCCATTATATTGATAATAATAAAAAGGTCTTCACTTAAAATCTGTCAATGATTTCTCAATTTTCATCCTAAAATCATGGTGATCTCTAAAAAAAAAAGGGTCTTCACTTAAAATCTGTCTATGCTCTCTCAATTTTTTCCCAAAATCATGGCTACTTTGCACTTGGAAGCCAAAATATTAAGCCAAAAAAAGCCAAAAAGCCAAACAAAATTTTTGCGCGGCACACCAGTGTACTTGTTGCGGCACACTAGTGTGCCGTGGCACAGCGGTCGGGAACCACTGGTCTACAAGGTTGTTTGTGACCTCTCTTTTTGCCACGCAACAAGTAAGTGACCAAACTAATTGTGGCACCTTTAAACACGTAATTGTTATCTATTTAGGACTAGGTCTAGACCTGTATATACTGTAAATAGATCAAAAATTAAAAGTGTTCAATCGGAATCGTTTAAAATAATGTTTCGGCTTAGGTACAGCAAATTTAATTTTACCGGTCCAGTTCCGGTTCAAACTCAAAAAATTGTAAACGTTAATACAAGGGTTACGAATCCGCTTCGGGTCCGGTTCGACACCTTCATTTAAACACATAGTACACTTTTTAATTAATTTTAATGATATAGAAAGCCTCGCTAGAGTTTGAATGTACGAATCATTTAGCAGTTGTAATACTTAAGGGTCAAAAAAAATAAAAAAGGTTTTATTTTAAAAAATTATCTTCACTTTCCGGTATCAAGCAAAGTGAACTGAACTGAACTGAAGCGACACACTAATGTGGCACATTGGTTTTCTCTTTTTTATAAAAAAAGAGTCAATTTTATATATAAATGTTTGTGCGCTTTAAAACCCGAACGTAAAATCTGATTAAAGTGGCGAGGTTGAACGTCACAATTAAAGCGTCAAACCGTTTTAAAACAGTGGTTTTCAACCTTTTTCATACCGCAGCGATCCACTCTGCCATCGCGCAAGGTAATTCAACGAACCTCTTCTTTAAAAAAAAACTTTTATTTAAGCGTTCGCATACTATCTAATGGATTTGTAAAGACTCATTGACAAACGAATTGTTGAAAATAATCACTCTTTGAAATTCAACTCTACGAAACAACATTAGTGGGAGACTGGCGTTGCCTCTTGGCAAAACATTATCCTATGCTTGGTACTGTTTTTTCCAGAAAACACAATATATTTGGCTTTACTATTATTTTATTCTTTGCCTTGTTCTTTACTCCCAACAACCCTGAGAAGCCATTCGGACACAAAAGGCATCAGAAGTTGAATGGACGTTTACGACTATAGGATATAAAGGAAAACATGGCTGACCAATAAAATCTTATCTCTAAAGGTCTCTTTCTGGTTAAATCATTTTGCAGAACTTGAGTTGCATCATCTCGAATAAACATATTGACAAAGTTGTGATGAGTTCGTCATTAATACGCCCCTACTAATACTCAATCAGCCACGCAGCTGAAAATTTAATCATAACACTTTATAAAATCTAAAAATACAAATAAAATGTTGTAACCGGACAACTATGTCTTGGCATTCGCGAAAGCGGGTTGGGTAATCGCTTAACGGTTTCTCTAAACGCCCCCCACCTTTCCAGCGAGTCAGTACAAAAACCCAATCACTTTCTCATATGACACATTATAACTTTAAGAAAACTCTCTTCTTATATATGGTGCTTCATATGACGATTAAGCTGTAGTCTTTTATTTGCAATATGCCTTTAACAAAAGTCACTATTTTAAGACTGATTTTTAAAATAAAGAGTCTAAGCTAGTCAGCATCCTGTTCTTTCAATCTTTCTTACATTAATCTGTTAATCTAAGACAACACGCTGACATGTTTGATCTAACAAACATTTCTACACCATTCAATCATGTCCTCATAACGTGGTAAAAAGGAAATTCCTGAAGCTATCTTGTTTTCTACAGCTATAATAGCTAACTCACTGTGTGCTGTCAGTTGTAGCAATAGGCTGGTTTAGAGACCTACACGGGCCGCTATTTGCCGTTTCTATCCACCGTACCCACCCGTACCTGTAAACAATTTTTTCTAAACGGCCCGTAACCAACCGCTAATTTTCTCATCTTTAAGCAACGCCATCAAAAGTTATAAATACGAAAACATAAAAATCAATTTTTTAAAGGAAGCAATTATTTATGCGAAACTCAAGATTAAAACCTTGCAAAATACCGTATATTTATTTATTTATTTTTCCAAAACCGATTTTGCCTGTTCATAACTTTCTTTCCCCTGGCTTTCAGCTGCATAGCTTTAGCCAGTCTTTACCCGCCCGTTGATTTTAGAACGTAAGTCAACCCGAACCCTCCAAAGCAGGCGAGCACCAACTGACGTGCTTATCCGTATTTTACAGGCTTCTCGGCTGCAAAGAAAATACTTTCTTCTATTAATTTCTTCTGAGATTATTATTTTTATTTATAGTGGTTTGTTTTTGCATTATTATTTTCATTTTGTTGATGAAAATTAAATTCATCAAAATTATTTTTAAGATGGCCTGACAGAATAATTTTTTCTATGGCAACGTACATTTGTAAAATTAAATAACTCAAGCTGATAAAACTCTGACTGCAAACAAAAGACGCAAGATCAATGCTCAGTTTACCTGTGTCATTTTGCCGCACAAACGATTAAAATTTTTAATTCGAGTTTTTAGCTTTTTCAGTGATAAGAGTAAAATTTAAACTGCTTGGTAAAATGGCCAGGCAGATAGATATAGCGCCATCAAGTGTCTTTTCGAAAGACACGACAAGATAACGCGTGAAGGCATCGAATCTCGACCCAGTTGATCAAATTCAATACGGCGTTTCGACTTACTTTACAACATGGCAAGTAGTTTTACTCACAATTTCTAAAGTTTTCAATGTGACAACTTCAAAAAATGCTGTTCACAAAGTAAATTAAATGTGTTTTTGTGTAGATATGCAGTGTTTTGGGTGGATTTACGCTATTTTTATCTGATTCAACCTTTAAATAACATTTTAGAATTTTAGAATCATGAAAAATTTCTGATCTTCCAAAAACCATTAAGAGATGTCAAAACAAAGATTTTATCTTTTTATGGGACAAAGATCCAAGATCAACTTTGGACGTAAGTTCTAGATACGGAGCATAAAAAATCTATTTAAGAGTTTTATCTTATCTCTAAACGGTTCGTAACAGAGCTTTCAGATGTTTTTTTGCTGATTAGAAATTCTGACTTCGGATCAAAGTGTAGCCGTATATAAAGGGACGTGCGCATTTGCTTGGGTATTGTGACGTAACAGAGAGTTTTTTAGGAAGTTTAGCCAAAAAAATTTGCCGTGTTTCTTTTTTTGCTCACTTTGAGTCACGTGACATGAGCCCAATTTGGGCTCACCCGTCTTGAAAGAGTTAAAAGGTGCAGATGTGTCAACGTAGAGGTGTGATTTTAGCTGCACCGTATATTTTAATAAATTATTCTCTTGTCTTATCGTCTTTTTAGACCAAAAAATTTAACACGTAAAATTTTCTTACATCAAGATTTATAAGTAAAATTTTGTCTTTAGGTAAAATATCAGATAAAAGTTATAATTTACAAAAAAACAAATTCTCTGAACTACGTTTTGCAGCGAATTTTACTGTTTTTATAAAATAGTTGGTTTTGGAAGCAAAAATCTTCATTGTTTATATCAAACCTTTGAAAAGTTTGCTGCTGACAACGTTTAAAACAATCCCACCGTCTACCGATTCTTTGTATATAATCATAAAACTATTTCTTAAGACATCAAAGGTCTACAAAAAGTAAAATTTTTCAATCAAGACAGACGATGTGGCGCACCCCAGTGTCAGATGAAAAACCATTACTTGCGTCACAGACTTTTCGAGTTTATTGAATTATACGTTTTTCAGTTTCAATTCACTATTTTGGTTAAGAATGACAAAGAAAAACTTGTGATCAATTTTACATTTTGTCAGTTTGTTCACAACAAAATCGAATTTTAATTAGGGTTGTGGAGTAGAAATCACCGGAGTCGCATGTTTTAGGAAGGAGTCGGAGTCGGAAGGGAGTCGTTTTTTTAGACATGTCCAAGTCGGAGTCGTTCTTTAGATGTACTGGAGTCGGAAAACTTTAGATAAGTGGAGTCGAAGCCGGAAATTTTTGAACAGGGGAGTCTGAGTTGGAGTCGAAAAAAAAAAAACTCCTACAACTCCACAACCCTGGTTTTAATATGAAAAGAACGAATTCGTTGTAGGGCTGCCAATATTTTTTTGCGAATCGTAACCAAAAATTCTTTAAATTGTAAAATTTAACACGAAAATGTAACCATTTTGTTATAACGATATCAAGACAAATAAAATTAATGTTTTAGAGTATTTAGCTATAATTACCTTATTTTTTGTTAAAAAGTCATCCAATTTTTTGCTTTTTTTTAAACACAACGTTGTTTATCATTTTTACATAGTTTTGAAAAGCTTATAAAATCTTTTTTTCAAATTTGTTAGCGTATTATTTCAAAAACATACGTTTTGGTTACTAAAAAATAATATTTCAAAACTTAGAGTGTACCCGTTTCTCGAAGAAATAATTCGTTGTTTCAACAAACTAAAACGCATCATTTACATTTAGTCAAAGATAAAAACACTTGTTTGTTAAAAACATTTTACGAGTTTTTGACGTCTTCAGGTGTGTTCAGACTTGTCAACACATTTTAAGTGAACAGCAAGTAATTGACGAAAAAAGAAACTTAATAGAGTTGCTATTGGACAATAGGTTGAATAAGAAAAAAAATTCCTTATAATTATTCGTTAGAGTAGAAATAGTCATTTTCCTAACATACAGCGCACCGATGTCTGTGAGTGGTAAAGCAAAGTTAAAGAAAAAGTCGCTTTCTTCTCCGACGTACAACACAACAGACACCACTTCGATTCGAAATGTGTTTTGTGTAGTGAAGGCCAAGCGAAAATACAAAAAGAAACCTCAAGAAGACAGCGAATTGGGAATGATTTCTTTCTTTGTTGAAGTGGAAAAGCAATAGTATTTCGATCACCTTCAGTTACGCGAAGCTTTATTGAAACTGCTACCTTTTCAAACATGTCTACTACTTTTCGAAAAACAAAACAGCAAAGGAATTCGAAAACTTTACATAATTTTTCTTGCTGAAACCGACCCTAACAAGTGTTCAGTTCGTGCTATGTTTGAAAGAGCGCAAAAAGAAGTATTGGCTGATAAAATGAAGCTATATTATAGATATATCAATTTGTTTTCTCCTCTTTTGTATGTGGAAACCATGAAGGAATCTTTTGTCGCTTATGAATGCATTCGCCTTGAAAATGCAAGCGATGTCGAAAAGAAGAAACTTTGTGAAATCAGCCAATATCTTGCATCTTTTTCTACCAATAGCAAGAACGCTGTAATGCCTGATTTGAATGATTATCCTTTGTTTAGAGAAATATAAATCGGTTGTATTTTTCTGAATTGTGAATAAAACATACAGTCTTAAACTTTTTGTGCTTTATTGTACACACCGAGTTGAAGTATTGAGAAAAAAGTTTTTAATCATGTCTCGATTTTCTGTTTTAAAAAGGTTAACATTGTAAAAGCTTACACTAAGCATTCGTGAAATTATGTAAAAGTAGAAGTGATCGTGAATTTTGAAGATAAGCTTTACTTTAGATTTACGAAAGAATTGTGTTTTGGAGTGAAAGACACAGAGTTTTTAACTATTGCTTGCTCGCAAGTAATTTTATAATAATAAAAAAAGCGACAACAAAGTCGTTTGAAATCGGACAAAACCTTCGCTCTATTTCCAACTCGAGTACGCTGCATAACCTACTCTTTGGTGCATATTTTATAAGTTGATTGTTTAAACAAAGCAGTCGTTTTAATGAAATAAGGTTTACAAGCTTTACCCAAAATCAACAAGAAATCTAACGTTTTAATCTATAGAGTGAAGAAAAGATCGCGCCCATTCTTAAAACCATAGCTTTTCTTACAACTTTCTTTGTTACTGCTTAGTTTACTAACGAACAAAAACCTAATTTACCATAAGAAAAGACGCATTTTTTGGTTGTTAGATTTTATAGTTACATTAAACTTTAAACTTTAAAACAGAACAAGAAACTTTTCATAGAGCTTAGCAAACGCCGCAAAAAAAAAAAAACGTTCTGTCACCAGAAATTGCTCTTGATTCATTGAAGAAACAAACAAAAAAATCATTGAGTTATTACATAGTTGTAATAATAATTATGACACATTACTATAATAATTATGACACAGGGCTGTCAATAATTTTTGGTTACGATTCGCAAAAAAATATTGGCAGCCCTACAACGAATTCGTTCTTTTCATATTAAAACCAGGGTTGTGGAGTTGTAGGAGTTTTTTTTTTTCGACTCCAACTCAGACTCCCCTGTTCAAAAATTTCCGGCTTCGACTCCACTTATCTAAAGTTTTCCGACTCCAGTACATCTAAAGAACGACTCCGACTTGGACATGTCTAAAAAAACGACTCCCTTCCGACTCCGACTCCTTCCTAAAACATGCGACTCCGGTGATTTCTACTCCACAACCCTAATTAAAATTCGATTTTGTTGTGAACAAACTGACAAAATGTAAAATTGATCACAAGTTTTTCTTTGTCATTCTTAACCAAAATAGTGAATTGAAACTGAAAAACGTATAATTCAATAAACTCGAAAAGTCTGTGACGCAAGTAATGGTTTTTCATCTGACACTGGGGTGCGCCACATCGTCTGTCTTGATTGAAAAATTTTACTTTTTGTAGACCTTTGATGTCTTAAGAAATAGTTTTATGATTATATACAAAAAATCGGTAGACGGTGGGATTGTTTTAAACGTTGTCAGCAGCAAACTTTTCAAAGGTTTGATATAAACAATGAAGATTTTTGCTTCCAAAACCAACTATTTTATAAAAACAGTAAAATTCGCTGCAAAACGTAGTTCAGAGAATTTGTTTTTTTGTAAATTATAACTTTTATCTGATATTTTACCTAAAGACAAAATTTTACTTATAAATCTTGATGTAAGAAAATTTTACGTGTTAAATTTTTTGGTCTAAAAAGACGATAAGACAAGAGAATAATTTATTAAAATATACGGTGCAGCTAAAATCACACCTCTACGTTGACACGTCTGCACCTTTTAAAAATCCGAATCGTAGTTTTAGAATAACAAAGTATTTTTTTTTTTTTAAAACAAGACTCAAGTTCACTGACGCATATGTTGAAAACAAAGTGGGTGACACCGTGTATTTTTCATCACACATGATGCCGAGAAGTTTGCCTGATATAAATTAGAATGTTGAAAATTGTTTGAAAAACACATTGTTTTGCTGATTTTTGAAGATAATGTTCTATTATAAAATTAATTCAATAGGTCACAAGCTGAAAAAAGTTGTTGGAAAAGCGATATTGTTTTGCAAATTGACTGATTTTTTGTTATTTTTCGATCAAGAAGGTTTCAACTTTAAGAAATCTTTGCAATATTCGTAATGCTGACTGTTTTTCTTTTGCAGCGAAACGCAAAATTACATGTAGATGTGAAATCACGTATTGAACCAGTGCAATCTTAGACATAATTCAACTTTGTAAAATAGGTTTTGAAGGGATTAAAAGATTTTCTTAACAAACTGTTCTTTTATTAAAAGTTTTAACCACTATTTTCTGTTTTCAAAGTCGAAAAAATTATAAGTTTTACGTTGTGCTAAAGAGCGACTTCTTGACTTTTAACAAAATTTTTACTTGAAAAAAGCCACAATTAAACCGTTTTGAGGTTAGAAAACTTGAAGCATTTGCATTAATCGTTGTGCAACGTAAAAAATGCAAGTTTTTTGCATCAACAAGTCAGGCGGTTTAAAAATTGTGACACGCGCAATAGTTTTTATGAGGAGAGCCTAAATATTCTTGGTTCGTTACTTTTCTGGAGGTAGTTTTCAAAAATAATCTTGGAATAAAAACGTCTTTACTTTGTTTGGCGAAGAGATAGTTTGAAAACAGATTAACCGGTGTTAAGAAAAGCGCATTGTTTTGAAGCAACTAATAATCTATTGTATCACTTTTAACCCTATTCTCCTCAACCTTTTTCGAGCTATTGACTCCTCAACGGCCGGGCTTCAGAAGCCCAACAAAGTTACAATTTATAACTCAAAAACTACTTAAGCTATCTTTATAAAATTTAAGCAGAGTAAAAATCATTTATTCAACTTTTGTTAGAGCAAAAAAGTTTTTCAAAATTCATTTGATAAAGTATGCAAAATTGCAATTTAGCAAGTTCACTTCAATTTTTACGTTTAGACACTCATTTAACTAGCGTGGAATCTGATTGTAACGGATTAGCTGTTGTAACAGTCGTAAACTTAATTAAAATTTGGACGTAAAGAGTGACGTCAACGCACACGACAATTGCAAACAATGAAGAAGCTAAGGGAAGCATTTGATTGTTTGGTCGAAGTATGGAAATTATTTTAGACCAGTTTCAATTACTTGTTCACATGTTTTGTCCACATGTTTTTTCGTTACTAATAGTTATTGCTGTCTTTTTAAAAAAACGATAAAAAAATAAAAACAAATTTTTTTTTACATAAAAGAATTAGGAATTGGCTGTGTTTTGATATGTAGCAGTGTTAAAATATCGATTTGAAAATACTGTAAAACCAACAAAACTTTATCTTTTATATATCATCGTTTATATGCACATCGTTTTGTTTTTTTTCAATGTATTTCATCGCCACAATAGAGTATTTTAATTATTGAAATAACATCGCATTATTTAAAAAAAACACTTGAGAAAAACGATATTACTCTATATAATTGCTACTGTTAGTCGTGGAATATATCTCGGCATCGTTCAAAACATGAAGCATAAATTTGTAAGCATTGCCGGAAACACGTGAAAAAACCATATGTTTGACCCTGATTTCCTGAGTTATTGAATTTTCTGGATATGAATTGAGTTTGCATTTTCTGGCCTCGTTTGATTTCATTATCATAGCAGAGACAATAATGTTTCCTAAAATTAGACTTTGAAGCATAATTTCGAGGTATAAATGATACAACACTAGAGTCACTCGCGCGGAAATGACGTTTGCCAAAGCTGAATTTATTTTTGTAAGCCAGTCAAAGACCTTGTTTTAACATGCGGTTGAATTAGCGCAAATTGATATTGTATTTCCTGGATTAAATGCTTTTAGCAATGTACCAAGCCACAACCCTTTATTTTTTTATCCAAAGCTGTCCGATCTCCTGCTTCTTGTAATGCACAATGCATGTGACACTCCGATACAACGCTATCTCCAGTTTGTGCAACGGCGCCGCATTTGCAATGAGAGAAAGGAAGGAAATCTCATTTGTCTATGCACAAATAAAAACGCGTAACTACAGTCCGCAGCGAAATTGGCCAACTGGACGTAACCGACTGGGCGCAACTCAACTAGAAGTAGCCGACTGGTTAATAAGGAGGCCGAGGCCGGGATGTACCCTCACTGTACTCTGTGTTCCATCTATGATTCATGTACTGGGCAGAACGGATGCCTTCAGCAAGATTTTTCAAGTTTTTGCGCAGCAGGCACAACAAGTGTTTAGACCTTTGTGTTTATCGGCAGGCATTTGATAACCGATGAGTAAGCCATAGTCAGGATCTAGAGCAGTGCTCTGCAGCTCGTGTGCTGCGGAAAACCGACAAACATACTCTTTCAAATAGAAAAAAGTTATGTTTCTGTAAAATAGCAACCAACAAACTTAAAAAATTCATTATACAGTACATCTCATTGTGTAATGTCAAGACCTTTTTTAGCCTTTACTAAATTTGGAACGCTTTTCTTCATCAGAAGCTTTATTCAATGAACGTAAAAATTCTCTACAAATGAATTAATACGGTTTTATAAACAAATTAATAAATTAATAACTTTTTTGGATCAATTTTCACCCTGGCTTGATTATGCACTCCTAGATTATTTATGAAATTGCTAAAAAGTTAAAGCCAAGTTTGTATGAAAAAACAGTGTCATATGCAGCTGTCAGATTGAAGATTAGACTTAATCTTGAGAAAATGGTCAATCATTTGTTTCAACAGAACGATTTGATTTACGGTTGACTTTTTGCGACAAAACCATCAATTGGCTTGTTGCGGACGTAGGTAAGCGTCTCAAATTTTTTCCAGGGGACGAAAAGTTGATAAATTTGTCAATGACGTTTTAGGTCTTCTACAGCCTACTTAGTTTTTCGAATCGCGACTACAAGCGCTCTTCAATAGATTTTTGAAATTCGAGTTGACGCAAGCAGGAAAAGAGAAAGTTATGTAATCAAGACTTCAAAGCAGCTCTAACATGGTTTAAAAGCTCTGTTCACATAAAATTAGGGCCCGGAACTTTATCTGGTTTTACTTAGAACTCTTGTAAACAGCCAGGGTCATCCGTAAGTAAGAATCTAAGTTGATTTTATTCTGAGGATTCCAATTAATGGGTCGTTTTAAAACTACAAAGACGTTGAAATGTAGTAGAATAATTATATTAGACCAGGATACATAACAAAATTTTTAAAAATGACATTTTCAGTTCAAACATAAAATTTATTGTAAAAGGCAAATGAAGACCAAAAATGGTCTTTACTTGACGTTTACATAAAAAGTTCTTTTCGAATTTTCAGAGTGGAGCTTTTTTGGTCTTTATTGAAGTTTCGATATAAATTTATCAAACAGTTTGCAATAAATAAAGATGGTTTTTTAAACTTTGGGTTGAAAATTTTTTTAGTGTAAAGAATTAATTTCTGTACATCTCAGACTGGAGTTAGTAAAACAAGTAAACTTATACATAAAAAATACGCCGAATTTTTTATTGTAAGGAAAATTTCAACAAAAAAACAGCCTGTTACTTTAAATGCAAAGTGAAATGCAATTATAAAAAGTAAATTGTTGCTTAATTTTTTGAAGGCATCAGCATAAGAGCTAGCATGTGAACTAGTCAATTTGTTCTTTTTTCCCACGAATGAATAGTTATAAGAAAGTTTTATAAAAAATGATTAGTGTAAAGAACTTTGTTGCTCGACATAAGTTAGGTTTCAACGCGACTGCGTCGCTCTGCCTGGGAATCATACTCGCAACTTCGTCGCTTTGGGTGAGAATCAAACTCGCAACTTCGTTACTCGACATAAATTATGTTTCATAGCGACTTCGTCGCTTTGGGTGAGAATCAAACTCGCAACTTCGTTACTCGACATAAATTATGTTTCATAGCGACTTCGTCACTCTGACTGGGAATCATACTCGCAACTTTGTTACTCGACATAAGTTAGGTTTCAACGCGACTTCGTCGCTTTGGGTGAGAATCAAACTAGCAACTTCGTTGCTCGACATAAGTTAGGTTTCAACGCGACTTCGTCGCTTTGGGTGAGAATCAAACTAGCAACTTCGTTGCTCGACATAAGTTAGGTTTCAACGCGACTGCGTCGCTCTGCCTGGGAATCATACTCGCAACTTCGTCGCTTTGGGTGAGAATCAAACTCGCAACTTCGTTGCTCGGCATAAGTTAGGTTTCCACGCGACTTCATCGCTTTGGGTGAGAATCAAACTCACAACTTCGTTGCTCCACATAAGTTAGGTTTCAACGCGACTGCGTCGCTCTGCCTGGGAATCAAACTCGCAACTTCGTTGCTCGGCATAAGTTAGGTTTCAACGTGACTGCGTCGCTCTGCCTGGGAATCGAACTCGTGGTTTTAGCTAGAGCTAGGGTTAGCATCTCCTACCAGATCCGACGCAGATCCGACGCAGGTCCGACGCTGATCCGACGCTGATCCGGCGCAGATCCGATGCAGGTCCGACGCTGATCCGACGCTTGATCCGACGCGGATCCGACGCTGATCCGGCGCAATTCACGTGAAATAACCCATCCCTAACTACTTACGCAACTTTATCAAGTAAGAATTACACAGCATTAAAATGTGCTGCATATCTAGCCTAAATGATATTTACTAATTTAAATATAGATAGAAATGTTTTAGTTGGAATTATAATTTAATTTTATTTCTGAAAAAAATTTATGCTATAAAGCTTTGTATGGACGAACAATCAATTTTTATTTATTTATTTATTTTTAATATACAGGGTGACCCAAAAAACAAAACCCATACAAATTTTATTAAATCTTATCAACATCAATAGAATTTCAAGAAACTTGGTCGACTTAAATATCAATCTATGTACAATTATTCCTCAAAGTTTCAGTTATTTTGGTTGCTTTACATTAAAGTTATGTATTGTTTGAAATATGTTCCAAATGGGCGCAACAGCATTGGAAGCAAACTTGCAGACGTCACTCAAAATTGTCAATCATTCCTACACATATCTCTTTTAGGATTTCTCAAATTTTTGTTGTATTTATTGTCTTTAGTTCATCAATGTTTAAACTAATGGCACTAAATACAGCAAAAATTTGAGAAATCTCAAAAGAGAGATCAGTTTGAGTGAGTGACAATTTTAAGTGACGTCTGCAAGTTCGCTTTCAATGCTGTTGCGCCCATTTGGAACATATTTCAAACAATACTTAACTTTAATGTAAAGCAACCAAGATAACTGAAGTTTTGAGGAATAATGATACAAAGATTGACATCAAGGGCGACCAAGTTTCTTGAAATTCTATTGATGTTGATAAGATTTAATAAAATTAGTATGGGTTCTGTTTTTTTTGGATCACCCTGGTATCTTATCTCTATATTTATTCTCCTGACTGGCACGAAAGCGACGGAGGCGCTATACAAAGGGCAAGCAATTAACCCGACCTGTTTTCGGAGATGCCAAGATATTGCTGTCTGCTCGATATTTTTTATTTTGCTTTTTTAGTTTTATAGAGATATGACTGAAATTTAGAACTACTTGCCAAGATCACCAAGAAGGGGAAAGTGCCCGAGGACACAACAAGTAAATTTTAAACAAAGACCATGTCGATCACAATCACGGCGCTCTAACCAATCGGCCAAGCTGCAGAATTTACTCTTGGCATTAATGATTTAACTATTTTTTTACCAATTATTTGTAAAAGTGTGATTTCTGCTTAAAATTTTTACTAAAAAATAAGATCAAAAGCACTATCATGAGTTTGAGCTGTTTAGTTTAGTTTGTTTATTAAAGTTAGTCGCCGTACTCACTCGAACAAAAATGATACGAAATGAGGAACTTTCACTTACTAGAAAAAAGTCGTTTTTTTATCTAACTGAATTACTTCCTCTTTTATTGCAAAGAGACAAGCTGTCTATCTCTCTGAGCTTTTACGGAACAAAAGTGGGCGGATATTGAAAAAATAATATGTAAATAAATATGAAGTACCTAATAACAAACGTGACAATTTGATGGGATTTTGTGATTAAGAATAACTTTTGTGGTTTAACAAACACATTATAGACAGTATCATATTAAGAGTGGACCCTTGTGCCATGTTCTCCTTGAAGATCAAAAATTTGTAGGCTTACCATACGTTGGACGGTAATTTTAGTACCATGCAATCCTTGGAGGTCTTTTGGGCACAAAATCCGCTAGAAAACAAAGACAGATTCCATGTGCAGAACCCTTTTTTTGTTTGTCCAGCAATCACTGGAGTTCAGAGACGAAAATCATGAAATCCGGGACCGGTTCAAAGTGAAGACCTTTTTTTTGGAGAACACTTCTTTTTTGGGACGAAAATCATAAAATCCGGGACTGATTCAAATTAAAGACCACATTTGGTTGTGGTCGTACGGCCCTACCCTTTTACAAATTCTCGGTACGCCACTGATTATAAATGCACTAACTTCTAGACAAATTAATGTAAATCTAAGTTTAAACAATTACATGTGATTAGAGCGCGTACGTGTCATGTTGGCAGCGTGGTCGAGTGGTTAAACCGCTAATTGTGATTCTAATCGATATGGTCTCGTTTAATTGCTTGCCCTTTTGTATTGCGCTTCCGTCGTTTTCCTGCAAGTCAGGAGGATGAATAGAATGAAGCACTTGTAATTTTAAAAATTATTCGAAAAGTTGAGAGTGTTGAAAAATGGTGACAGTTCCAAACTCCAAAAATTTTGTTTGCTGAATGTTATGTATTAATAGATTGTTTTTATTCAATGACGTTAGAATGCACAAACATTATTCTTTGTCTAATCATATTTTCTAGATGAGTGTCACAAACTTTGTTCGGGAATCCCAAAGGACCAGTTGAGCTAGGTAACCCGAATACCTGCGCTGAAACAAAGCTGTGTCTAAATTTTATTTTATTCCGGCTCAAGAAGTAGTTTTTGCTATGAGCCTGACGGTTTATACAGTTGGTTAACGAAAGCTCGGATTGATTTCGTTGAAGATTCTTTTCCACCACAAACAGAGACCCTTGTCTCTAATAAAAACGAATGTATTACAAAATCACGACCGACGAAATTCTATTCCACGCTTTGCCACACTGCAAAGCGAACTAACACTATAACTCGACTCAATCAACACAAAATAATTCTACCTCTGTAGAACAAAACTGCCAATCACTGGCACACGATAAATTCAACAATTGTCCACCGACACAAAATCTAACGGTCCACCTCCTGTGGCCAAACAAATCACCCTCGCTCGAGCCGCCACTCGAGTCGCTTCAAATTACCTCACAACGATAATGATCATCATAATAATAATTTTCTCGCTACGCATCGGCTTTATATAGAAAACAAAATCACGTGACGTAAACTTTCTCGTAAATTCAAGATTCAGCCAGAAACCTCTGGAGAGTTCGTTACGCGAATCAAGTGGAATATACGCGAATTTTCCAGTACAATGATGTTAGTCAAAAACATATTACGTCAATACAAAGAGAAAAAAAGAGAAAAAGATACATGTATCGAGCCATATAACAAATTGGACGTATATCGCAGACAGCGCTCAAAGAGCCGCATTTATTCTCTTATGATAAAACTACGAACTGCTTTTAACGGGGATACACTACATCGTTATGATTAAAATTATGAATGAAGTGTGACAATGAGATACATTAAAATCCAATAGCATGTCACTGAAAATTTGTTTCAGATTAGAAAAGTTTCCAATTGTGTATTAAGCGATATCAGTTAGATTTATTTTTTTGTTTCAAAATCTAAAACTTACCGGCAAACTTTAGAGTCGTCGTTTGTTCTATCCTATCTGCTTGGCGTTTATTCTTAATCAACTTTTCTCAACCTGGGGGTCGCCAAGCATTTTCAGGGGGTCGCAAAAATGTTTTACACAATACTTTTCAAATCTACATCTACAGAAAACAGAAAGAAAAGGGGCGCAGGCTGTATAAAAGTCATAAAGGGGGCACAAACTGCAACGGGTTAAGAAATACTGTCCTAAATGCTTATTAACACTTTAAAAACATGACCATAAATTATTTTATATAAAAAAGATAAAATTGTAATTGCAAAAAGATATTTTTAACGTTGCAAAGCAAAAAGATCTCTTGAGTTTTTGATTTAATGATCTGCAATCTAAAAAGACAATTTTTAATTAGTTTAGTTGTCTAAAAATTTTTTAAAAAGTTTTTTAGAAAAAGTGAGAGCCATCACATAGTAGACCATCATACGTACAGTATAACTTTACAGCACTTTCCCCTACTTGGTGGTTTTGGCAAGCAGTTTTAAATTACAGTCATATCTCTATTAAATTACAAGCGGACAGCAATATCTTGGTATTTCCAGAAGCAGGTCGGGGTAATTGCCTACCCTATGTATTAGCGCTTTGGTCGCTTTCCTGCGAGTCAGGAGGATAAATATAGAGATAAAATAATGAAAATTTATTCTTTCTAATCAAACAAAACATAAATCATTTTCTTTTTTTTCTGTTGTTTTTTTCTTCACTTTCACCCCCACAAAACTTATTATTTTAGACAAATTCAGTTTAAAACTTTTTGCTGAACAAAAATATCTGATATATTGCTTCAGTTTATTGAGTGCAGCATACTCAATTGTTGTTGATTTGTGATATTAGATATTTTCTTTACACTCTGTATTTAATTATATACAGACGCAACTCAAGAGTTATATCTCTTATCGTTTTTCGGTATCTACCATGAAACGTTTCATTTTATTACTTATTATACAACTAAAAAAGAAAATGTTAAAATTTTTACATTGAGCTAGTTTTCTATTCAATGGACGAAAATGAAAAAAGCTTATTTTTTCTGTGTAGAATAAAACTGTATTGTAATTTAAACGCAGCCAGCGGTTTAATTCAATATTTCATGAAATATTAACCAAAAGTTTTTAAGGCTAATAAAAAAGTTCAAGAGATGAGAAAAGAAGCTAAAAACAAGAATAATAAAAAATTTTTACAAAAAAGTTCATTTAAAAATAGTTTAAAGAAGTTTCTCTATTTCTATCCTCAATAAAAAAAACAAAATGAAGGTGTGAATTTATCTTGTTATAGTGCAAATATACTGTTTCAACAATCGTTTACTTTTAACTGTTCATTCGAAAGTAAAAATAGCTGAAAAACATTTCTTTTAGAGGTGTTGAAAGTGAAAAAAGTTGAGGACTACTGGGCTTGTTAATGTTTTTCAGAAATCAACGTAAATTGCCAGTTGCAGTATTTAACAGAAATTACTTAGTAGTTTTATATAATTATGCTTTTACGTGGGAAATTGATAAGTGATACATTAAATAAAACTTGGTGACAAAGGAGAGAGTGTATTTTAAAAAGAAACCAAAGTTAATTAATTTTTTTTATGAACTTGTTCCAAATACTGGGCAATGGGCCACAATTGGCGGTCAAAACTATTTTAAATATTATTAATATTGATGTTTAATAAATTATTTTAAAGAAGAATTTTTTTTTGGTCATCTTTGACCTAATCAGACAAATTTGTATCATTTAGTTTTAATGCAGACTTTGTTTTATAAAGTCTATGTTTTGTAAAATAAAACTTTTCGGGAAGTCAGTATCACTGTCTCAAAATTTTTTAAAATTTACTATAGTAGAATTTAGTAGCTCGAATCAATTACACTTTTGTTTTGTTACTTCAACTACTTGAGACACTTCACTATCACTATTCAACTTTTTTTGTGCAAAATTTTGTAAAGCCAATGCTCAAAAGCAACGTTATTTCCTCGCGCTAAATGTTGATGAGTTACTTGATCAATAATTAAAAGCTTACCTTTTCTTTTTAATCTATAATTTACATTTATTTCTAAGCACAAATTTTCATCAATTTAATTTTGCGTGAAAAAGCGTTAATTCGTAACCAAGTAAATAGTCAAAGATGTCAAGAATCAGGTTGAAATCCTAACGGAGTGGGTTGGGCAATTGTTTTTATCAAAATATCTAACAATATTTTAAAAATCATTTTTTCACGAGTTTAATGAATTGTTAAAACATTAAGATATTAGTTTTTTTGATAAACTGTCTCAATGACATGGGAGGGCTTTCTAAAGAAGTGTTTTGGCTGGTATAGAAACCGCAGAAAATTTTCAATTCAAATCAAAGCGCGAGCAAAACATGTAGAACAGAACTTTTTGACTCCGTAAATCAATTGAAACTAAAAAAAGGACTTTAGTCATTCGCGGACTTAGATTTCCAACTGCTGAAGCTAGTTTTTTATTTTTATTTTTACGAAAACTCCACAGCGGTAAACCTTACGTAACTTCATTTGACAGAAAATAGCTGGAAGAAAAAAGATGTACCAAGTTGTTTACTTCTGCTTTACAAATTGCCAAAAAGTATTATGGTGCTTTCAATAGATTTAATATTTTGTCATAACTCTTTTAAATAGTAGCACAATGCACACAAAATAAACTTTACAGCTAAGTTGGTTCAGTAAATAAAGCGTCTGACTTTGAGCAGCACACTTGAATACTTGGATTTGATTCTGAGTCGAGTTAATTGGAATTGTTATTATAGCAGCTATTTCGGTTAATGTTCAAGATTCTAAACTAAATAACTAAATTCTCTTGACAAGAAGTAAAAGAACGTGACTCATTTTCGAAATGATACGAAATTTAATAACAAAACGAAAATGACGAAATCGTTCGTCTGCAAATAAAAGAAATAAATAATAACACGACTCAAAGCTAAACACTACTAAGCTTACTAAGTCTGAACACAACTGTACAGGCAAATGACAAGGCAAAACACAACTGTACAACAAACGCCATTGTTACGTAATAGTACGAACTAAGCCATAGCATTTGTACATCCCCCCCAAGTTCGTACTATTCCGGCCAGGTATAGTTACGTAGTTGATCCCTTGATCACCCATTGACCAGAGGTCGGATCCAATTCGACAGCAGGTCGTCGTAGGCGAGAGGACCGTCTAGGGATCATTGATTTGTTGTTTTCGTGGGTGTCAGAGTCAGTCTCCTGCGAATTAATGTCCGTCACAAATGTGGAGTGTGTGGTTGTAGGTACGACATCATGGACGTCTTGTGGTTGCCCATGATCTATGGCCTCAGATGAAGTTGCATCAGCAACGTGGGTGGACGTGGAGGGTGGGTGTTGAACGTGCGTTTCATGTTGGGGGGGCACTGCTGGTGGTGAAGAAGTTTGCTGGGACTCGGCAACATCAGGTATTATACGAAGGAATCGTCGATTGCGCCTGGTTATACGACCGGATCCTCCCACTTTAACATTATATTGGTCGAAGTCCAATGCTTCGACCACGGTGCCAACTTTGTCTCATTTACGTGGATGTTTGCCTCCTTGATTTTGGATGAACACGCGATCACCACACCGCAGCGGGCGCAATGAGCGTGTACGCGCGCTCAATGCTTCATTAGTCCGTTTGGCTCGAACTCGAAAGGCATCTTCTTTAGCTCGCCATGCTTCGCGCCAAGTACGACGAATAAAGCGATTAGAAAAAGTAGCAAGCCGATTAACGAACGAAAAAGCGTCTCGCAAAGGGTGACCAAAGACAATTTCAGCTGGGGATAAATCGCAGTCAGGATCCGGGGTATTACGCAGTTGCAACAGGGCGCGCAGAAACGAATCATTGTTCAAATCTTCATTAGGGCTAATATTGGACATGAGAAGTCTTTTAGCGGCTTTGACTGCAACCTCCGCGCGGCCGTTAGATTGGGGGAAGTAGGCGGAAGAAACACGATGTTTAATGTCCCACTTGCGCATAAAATCCTGTGTGACAAAGGCAGTAAACTCTGGGCCATTATCTGAGGAAATTTCTTCAGGCACTCCAAAAGTGGCAAAGTATGATCGAAGGAGGCGAACAAGTGCATTTGCGCCAGTGACGGTGGTCCCAGCTGGTGTACCAAACACATCTGACCAACCGGACAATCTGTCTCCAACGATCAAGTGCCGTCCCGCGTAATCAAAATAATCCGCAAAAATTTTTTCGAAGGGCGTGGTAGGTGGGTGGGAGGGCAACGGGGGGGTTGCGGCTTGCGACGGCGCATTTCGGTTGCAATGAGCACAAGAATCGCGAATATTGTGAATATCTTGAGTCATCCCCGGCCAGAAAACGGTTGCTCGCGCACGCCGTTCCATGGCCGACACCCCTTGATGGGCGGCGTGCAATGTGCGTAATACTTGATAGCGGAGTTGCGGCGGAATCACAACACGATCATTGTATAAAATAACGCCGTCAGATATATAAAACCCATCGCGATATGGGAAGTATTGACGAATACCTCCTTCCGGCGGTAAGTTTACATCAAAGTTTGATTGTATGGCAGACAGTAGGTCATTGAGTGCAGCGTCACCGGCAGTGTGCCGGGCAATTTCATCCCAGTTTAAAATCAACTGATCACGCGTATTTTGCCGCACCGAAGCAAAAAGGGCTTCTTCGAGAGAGTCTATAGAATCACGCTCGGCACCCGAAATGGTAGCAAAAAATTCTGATGTGGCTGGGTGTCGCGATGCAGCGTCCGCAGCGGTATTAGTCGACCCCGGCAAGTGTGCAATGTCAAAACGCCACATTAGAGTGCGCTGCTTTAATCGGAAGAGCCGGGTATTGCTGATTTCATCTAGAGTTCGATCACCGAAAATTTTCGTTAGCGGCTTGTGGTCGGTAACAACTACTAAATTATCGCAGCCCTGCGTAAAGTATTTAGTCTGCTCGAGTCCCCAAGCTACAGCTAGGGCTTCTCCTTCAATAGGGGCGTAACGTTGTTCAGCCGACGAGAGAAAGCGAGAGCCAGCGAGAGTTACTCGCCATCCATTGGCACAGCAATCTGGAAGGGTGGACGGGCATGCACAGTGTTTTTGAAGCAGGAAGTATCCGATGCCCCGATTTGACCAGTCCGGCCGTAGGCAAGTACGTCGAGTCGGATCGAAAATTTCTACGCCGTGACGTATGGCGTCAATGATAGCATCTTTCGAACGCGCAAATGCTTTATCAAGATTGTCATTCCACTCGAACTTACGTTTCGGACTGAGAAACGGCTTGAATGGAGCCATCAAGTCTCGAATTTTGGCGTAATTGGCCACTTGATTAATGAGACCAAACCAACTCCTTATATCCTTGATGTTCTTAGGCGTAGGAAACTGTTGAATCGCATTCAAGTACTTGGGCAGGGGTTCTACACATGATTCAGAAATGCGGAATCCTGCAAAGTCAACTGACCGTTGGGCAAATTGAAATTTGCTGGGGTTGAGAACGATACCAGAGCGGCCCACGAGAGTAAGAAATTGGATGGTGCGCCACCAATGTTCCTCTAGGTTCTCGTCAAAAAACACCGTGTCATCCACACATCGCTCCTTTCGCATAAAATCAGACAAAATAGCGGCGAAGCGACGATTGTAGCCATCTCCCGAAGAAAGGAAACCTTGTGGTGCCCTTGTATATCGCCAGCGTCCAAATGGTGTAATGAAGGTGGTAAGATGACGGTCTGACTCGCGTAGTGGAACGCTATGGTATCCATTCCAAGCGTCGGTCACACTTTTCCAAGTATTACTTGGTACACGACGGGCTAGCTTGAAGGGTGTTTCCGACGCGAATGTTTCCCGACGACAGAATTTGTTCAGCGGCGATAAGTCTACAGTCCGTCGGGGTGTACCGTCATGTTTTCTGGTAATCACCATGCGATGGCACCATTGAGTAGGCTCTCCGTGCGGGACTTTTTCGAGAATTCCTAGGGCTTCATCCCGAAGGAGGTCTGCATGGACCTGTTGTTGCCAATGTAGAGGAATAGAAGCCGGGGTATGGAACGCTCTTGGTTTCGCTGAGGGGCTGACATGGATTTCGATGGGTGGTCCCGCCATGCAATGAAGAGGGCGATGCGGGCATGTGTTAAATGTGGAGGAAGCGTATCGCTCCAGTAGCCAAGTTTTCATTCGATCATTATTTTCGGGAGTACAGCGAAATGGTAGCGAACGTGGGGGTGGTGGCACGGCAGTACGTTGAGGGCAGGTGCAAGAATGATTTTGATCGCCCGGTGAGGCGCAGCCACCAGTAACAGTGCGCGTGAGGTGCGCATTAGTGATGGCAGCAGGTTCACCAGCGCATTCCTGCGTCTCAGCATAAGCATGTTCTCCCAATGATGGAAAACTGGGTGATAGGACCCCCAGGGTCGACAGTGTTCCGTGCGATAAAAAGAGGGCCTGAATGTCGGCGCTAATGTAGACCATGGCCCGGCATTGCACGACATAACCGTGACACAACAGTCCTTCAATGATGGCGAAGAACGCTCCCACAATTGATATGGAGGAATGATTGGCGGCCACCAGGTTGGATGCAGGGGTCAGGATGTCAGATGGGAAGCCATACTTTACAAATTCGTCCAGAGACCATACATTCACTTGGGCGCCGGTGTCAGCGATGGCGGTAACATTAGTAGCACGGACTGATGTAGATTCGCCATGAGCCTGAGCGCGATCGACTGAAATCGTTACCTGGACCTTGGGGTGCTCTCTCATACGTGCTGTTGCCCACTGTCCATCTTTGAATATATAATGGGGGCCTTGCATGGTGGCATTTCTATGTACTGCAGACAGAGGCGTGTTGCACTTGTTTGGCCTGTGCCTCGAGACTGGCCTGTGATTTGTTCTTATCGAACTCAACTGAGGGTCAGCAGGCGACGTGACTTCAAGAGTTTGTAGACCTGGTTCCGGTGGTGAAGGACCCACTTTATGAGTGAGTTGGCGTCTTCGGCGTTTCTGTGACCGGTAGCATTCAATACACAAGGTATAAGGTTTGGTATTCCAACCACGAGGTCCTTTTTTGTAGAGCTGAAAAAGTTGCTGGCAGAGAAAACAACGCGACTGTTTTGACCGATCAGGTAAATTGTGGGATTCCCTGCATGGGGTTGCATTACGACATGCTCTGTGGTCTGCGTCATGTAGGCGGCGAAAGGCTGACACAGATGTGACCTCGGTCGGGGGGACGGCGTTGCGAGCCATTTCTTTGCTTTCAACAAGGGCAACGATCTCGTTGACGGCGCGTGTGAGTATATCCGCGCCGTCAAGAATTTCCCGGCGAATCTCATCGTCAGCAATGCCATTCAGCAAAGTATCCCGAATCATGTGGTCCGTATAATTGATTTTTAAACCACAAGTACAATCAATTGTGAATGCACATGTGTCTGCTTTGCCGCGCACTCTCGCTGCAAATGCGCGAAAAGGTTCGTCTCTCAGTTGGCGCATCTGCATGAGATCGGATCGCAAGACGCCAGTAGCTACTGGGATAACTGCAAGTCGACGCATGGCGGATAGTAACTCCTGCAAAGGCTTAGAGACAATCTCTGCATCTGATTTTAACAAACTATCTCCTAAGCTCTGACTGGCACACTGAAAGAGTTGCGCGGTGGCTGAAGCTTCGTTGATGCCTGATCCTTGCCTAAACATTTGCCAGCGGCGAGTGAATACGTTCCACGCTTCTAAAGACACGCCTACGTCAATGCTGGGTCTTGTTAGTTTTGGTCCCTCTGAGGGAGCGCGAATGGAGTTAGGCCCAGGAGTAGCATGACTAAATGCGTGGCTCTGTAAAATAGCGCAAGCTACGGCTTCTGGTGCGTCTTCGGATTGAAAAGCGCAACCCGGGTACGCACAATCTATAACAACCATTTTAACAAAAATTAACTAGCCTTAACGATTTCGTCATAAAAGAACGTGACTCATTTTCGAAATGATACAAAATTTAATAACAAAACGAAAATGACGAAATCGTTCGTCTGCAAATAAAAGAAATAAATAATAACACGACTCAAAGCTAAACACTACTAAGCTTACTAAATCTGAACACAACTGTACAGGCAAATGACAAGGCAAAACACAACTGTAC
>OY796886.1:6744999-6767999 GCA_963680785.1 Diplosoma virens | reverse complement strand
AACAAACGCCATTGTTACGTAATAGTACGAACTATCAAGCATTTGTACAAGAAGACCTCGATCGCGCCCCATTTAATGCTATCCCATTGTGGGCACAGTATATGACTATGCGTATACGTGCTGTGCTGCGATTGAAAAAATGCATAGTTTGTTCTAAGTTTCTATTGTAAGGTTCTAAGTAAAATAATTGGAGTAAACCAACATAGATGGAACAGCTGGATCAAAGCCTTCATGCGTTTCTTACAAGATTTCATGATATTCATACAAGATTCTTGCAAGAGGCACTTTCCCCTGCTTGGTGGTCATTTTGAGGTCATTTTGATTCTAATCGTGATGTAAACTTAATTTTAACAAAAAGCATGGATGTCACACTTCATTCATAATTTTAATCATAACGATGTAGTGTATCCCCGTTAAAAGCAGTTCGTAGTTTTATCATAAGAGAATAAATGCGGCTCTTTGAGCGCTGTCTGCGATATACGTCCAATTTGTTATATGGCTCGATACATGTATCTTTTTCTCTTTTTTTCTCTTTGTATTGACGTAATATGTTTTTGACTAACATCATTGTACTGGAAAATTCGCGTATATTCCACTTGATTCGCGTAACGAACTCTCCAGAGGTTTCTGGCTGAATCTTGAATTTACGAGAAAGTTTACGTCACGTGATTTTGTTTTCTATATAAAGCCGATGCGTAGCGAGAAAATTATTATTATTATGATGATCATTATCGTTGTGAGGTAATTTGAAGCGACTCGAGTGGCGGCTCGAGCAAAGGTGATTTTGTTTGGCCACAGGAGGTGGACCGTTAGATTTTGTGTCGGTGGACAATTGTTGAATTTATTTTGTGCCAGTGGTTGGCAGTTCTGTTCTACAGAGGTAGAATTATTTGTGTTGATTGAGTCGAGTTATAGTGTTGATTTCGCTTTGCAGTTTGGCAAAGCGTGGAATAGAATTTCGTCGGTCGTGATTTTGTAATACATTCGTTTTTATTAGAGACAGTGGTCTCTGCCTGTTGTGAAGAAGAGTCTTCGACAAAAATCAATCCGAGCTTTCGTTAACCAACTGTATAAACCGTCAGGCTCATAGCAAAACTACTTCTTGAGCCGGAATAAAATAAAATTTAGACACAGCTTTGTTTCAGCGCAGGTATTCGGGTTACCTAGCTCAACTGGTCCTTTGGGATTCCCGAACAAAGTTTGTGACAATGGACATGATAAAAAACCTAATAAACGTTCTAATAAAGCTTTTTTAAAGCTCAAAAAAGAGCAGGAAAATTTTTACACAAAAAATACAAAAAAAGAAACTGTTTTGACGGGTTAATTTAAATTTTTAGTTTTCTTGTTAGCTGTCTAGTTGGCAGTCGGCAAGTTGTATTTAGCAGTCGCAGTCGACAGTTAATAAGACATATATTACTCACTGAGAAGGTTTCCGGACGGCTCGTCCGTAGGAGCTGCAAAGCTACTTTTTTATTTTGCTTCATAATTAAAAAGAAAATTTTTTAGCCTTATAAGCTTGAGAAAACAATTCAAGTAGCCTAGTTTGAAGGTTCCTCTTCTACGATTCTAGCACGTTTCGGACAAACATAGAAAAATTTTTAAACTGTAACTTGTTAGTAGGCATGATCAGTCAACTTCCCCATTTGTTTCCCCTGGTCAAAAAAAGGGAATTTCCCATCGGAATTTCTTTGTTCGTTTTAATAAAATAGCTAAAACATTCTTAAAGTTTCATTTGAAGAATTAAAAAAACAATAAGTTTTACTGAAGTATTTGCTGCCAAAAATTTTGTGACAATATTTTTAAGGTGTGCTTTATTTTATTATTAGAGCTTATATTTTATGTTGTGTCACAACAAGTCATTGTACTTTAGATGTTGTTTTCGGAAGGAATAAATTTTCTATGACAATAAGATTGCAATACTTAGCAGCACAACTAAATTCATAAAAATAGTTAATTCACCAACGTTTTCGGCTTCTTAAAACCTTTTTTCAATCAAATTAAAACAAAAATGAATTTTAACAATAATGAGTAAAAAATAAAAAAAATTGATTATTTATGCATAAGTGAATTAATATTCTGAAAATTAAGTTAAAGCAAATAAAAATTGTAAAGGCAATTTTTAGTATTATTAAATTGTTTGATAATGTCATAAATAAAAATAAATAAAAGTAAATTAAAATTTTTAAAATCACAAAAAGCACAAAGTAGAAAAGAAAAACTTTTTCCATAAAGTTGACGATTTGAACTAGATTACGTTTTTTAACAAATAATTCTTCATTTACTTTTGTACAAAGTTCGACTCGTACTTTTTATTATTTTAAAAGAGTTTGAATTTAATTTGACAGAAAAATAAGGATTTCAACTGAAAGTAATTTCTAATTTTAAATGTTTATAGACAGGACAAATTTTTACGTTAAACTTCGATTTCAAGACTTTGAATAAGCGATTTACAAAACGTGTCAAGTCAACACCAAAATACGTAACTGTATTAGTAGGGCTATGTACGACAATTAGTAGAATGAACAATGGCTAAATTGGACTTAAAATATGTAAAAAACTTTATTGAAAAGCCAGTAAAGATAATTACTGTATTTAAACAAGAGTTCTCTTAGGTTATTGATTGCTCGATTGCTCGACATTTTTAAAGAACATAATAATTTCGCACGGTGGCAAACATAAAATTAAACCATTTCTATTTTTGTGGGCAAAAGATGTTAAAAAAAAGTCCATTGTTAGTTGGTTTACTCATTTATAAGTACCTAAGCTATCGTGATTCATTTGTATTTAGGTATATTGTGTTTTGAGATCAAGAAAACAAATAAAGTCAGATGAATATTCAAAAGTAAATTCATGTTTTTGAGTCAACTATTAAGATCATATACACATAGAAAAGACAAATGAAACATTGTTATTTTCAAAAAAAGCAAAAATAGATTCAACCTAAAGAATTCAGTTTTCCAAATTGGCAAGAAAGAAATTTGCTGTTGTCAATCCATGATAACATCATTAATCTGTTAGTATAATATTGTCCTTGTACCAAAATTTTTTCTATTAAAAAACAGCTACCTCGTGCATAAGGACACCAAGTTTGTGCGCCATATTGATAAATTGCACAAACGTTTTCATCAAAATTACATTTATGTTACTGACTCGCAAGTTGACAAGGTATTTAAATGGAGGGACTGCAAGTAACTTTGGGACAATAACAAGATGGTTCTATGTGAGTAATAATTTTTCTTGATATTTCGTCCAAATTTTTTTTAATTTTAAAAAGCGATACAACTTTAATTTAAAACAGTTGGTAAAGACTGCTACCCAGAAAAAATTGTTGAAAAAAAGGTCTCATTTAAAAATACGATAAGTAGGCTGAAATTAGACTGTCACGTTAATAATTTTTCGCAAATAGAAATAGCAACAAATTACCTTAAATAACGCATTGCACGAAAACAAATTTTACTTACTTGGTCAAAAGCATTATTTTAAAGTCATCACAATCAAAACTTGGTAAATTGTGAGTAAAGTACTAGCGCGTAAGAGCGCCGTATTGAACGAGATCGACACTGTTGCCATTCAAAACTTACTCCAATGGTCATGTTAAATATCAATGTAATATCCTGGATGCAAGGCACATTTAGAAAAGTGTTGTGATGTAAACTCATTTTTCAAAAGTGCATCGAGGGTTTGGGCTTCTGTAGCTGTCTTGATATCAACAAGGTCGATGTAGAAATTACTTCAGCACTGTATGGCCTGGCTTGGCAAAAAAATTTTCAAGGGTCTCATCAGCAAACACATCATGGAGAAGAATTGAAATTATGATAAGTCATTAGCAATTCTGAAGCTTCCTTGTTGGTCCTTTTAGACAGCACAACCGATTTTCATTTTGCTTTGTAAACTTCTGGAAAAAAAATTATATAAACCACAGAAAAAGCCCCATTCATATCTTGACGGATCGTAACTGTGATATTTACAGATCCCGAACTCGAAAGTATTTTTGAAGTTCGAGTTTGGCCAGAATTAGACCAAGAAAATGAAATTACAATATGTTTGAACCCGAACTGGCTCGAATTTTTAAAAACTTTAATCTGAGCTCGTTTTGAACCCGAAACCGACCACAAAAAAACTGTCCTGATTTGTAAATTTGATAAGATTTACTCTAAACCAGGGGTGGAAAACTTTTATTTTGGGACCGCTTTCAGAACTTGATTTTGTTCAAAGGCCGCACTAGAGTCTTCGCTCTCTTTTCAACGTCAATTTTACAAATGAACTGCCTGGAATTAGTTGAAGACCAAACAAACAAAAAATAAATTATTTCTTAAAAATATTTGCTTGAGGTTTTCGTAGGCCGCACAAAAATTGATCGCTGGCTGTAGTTTGCGCACCGTGCTCTAAACCATGGTCGCCAACTGGTAATCAGCGGAAAATGTTTGGTGATCGGCAGAAAAATGAGAGTTGTAACAAGCCCACCGCTTGAAGGAATCAAATCAATTAAATTCAACAACAACCTTCAAAGTTATATCGATGAGTCTTCATATCCGAGCTGATTTTAAAAGCAAAGATCTTTTTTGTGTTTTGATTTTTAACAATTTTTAAAACTTAGACACGAAAAAATAAAAATATTGAAAAAGAAGACTTTTTAAGGTTTTCACAGTGTTTTTTCAATTAAATAACATTTAGTGGTTCGTGAAGTACAAAAGAATGGTGGCTACTGCTCTGAACAAAGTTGAATATTGATCATTGGACATCACAAAGTAGTCAAGATACGTGTTTGAATCAGAGTTGCGAACTTAAACTCGAACTCAAACTTAAACTCGAAGAACTCGGTCTTTTTTGCCGAACTCGAACTTGAACTAAAAAAATTGCTTAACTCGAACTTGAAGTTGAACTCAAAAAATATATAATCAAATTTAAATTTATTAATTAAAAAGTTTTGAAAAGAAAATAAATAATATTTTGGATTTTAGTTTAATATTAAATTGTTAAATTTCAAATGCAACTGTATTTGACTTAGGAAATATTTGTGCAAAGTCAGAATTTTTCTGGCAGCAACAGAAAAATGTTTGGGTAATCCATACAACAAAGAGAATATTTGGGCAACAAAAATTTTTTTGAGCCCAGAAAACCAATTACTTTTGCAGGACAAAGTTTCCAAATTCAGAAAAAAGATTACAATTTGTGGTGATGATTTTATTTAGAGATCACTACTTTTTTGAAATAAAAATCGAAAAATCTGGGACAGATTCCAAGTCAAAACCTTTTTTGTTTGGTATTCACTCTAAATTTGAAACAAGATTTTTTCTGATTTCTGTAAAGCACTAAAGATCATGATTTTGTAAAGGCATAAAAATTTGGGCAAAACTGTATTGACATTTTTTCGGTTGGTAAGCCTATGGCCAGTTTCATTATTCCTTTTGTTTTATTTATTTCTTAGTGGTAACCTTTCAATTTTTTAAAGAGTTTTAAGTTATTGTGTAGAAAGGCTTAACCGAGCTTTCGCTTTTCACTGCATTGAATCGAATTCGAACTCGAACTTGAACCCTAAAAATTGAAAATAAAGAACTCAAACTCGAACTCGGACTAGCGAATTTTTTATAAACTCGAACTTGAATTCGCAACCCTAGTTTAAATACTATTCGGGACTAAACTATGTCATTAAAAGTAAATAGAATAAAAAACATAATCTATTGTAAAAAGTTTTCACTATCCATTGCTATTTGTTTTTCAAGTAATTTAATAATAATTAAGATGTATCGTTACAATATTAACAACACGGACGCAGTATAGACCCTTGCCAATTTTCCATTTTCTTTCATACTTTTCGAAATTATTTTTTCACGACCAGACTAATTTGCTTCCTTTCACTTTATATGACGTCACAGATATTACATCGTTTGCTTGTTTATATAACGTACGTACTATGCTTTCACCAATATAAATATTTATTTCTTTTTTTTCTAGTTATCGCCTGACGATTAAATAAGATAAAACAAGTTTTTGATGTTTTTTTAAAAATTTGGATTAAAATAAATATTGTATTTATATCGGAACTATAATTAAGTGGTCTATGACATACAATTACAACCAATGATGGTCTTACAAAAGGGGGGTTTGGTGCAAAAAAAAAGGGGCCACTTTTTTGTGGGTCAATTTTTTTCCATCCCAAAAATATAGTAATGTTTAACAAAAAGGTCGTCGCTTTGAATCGGGTACATTATTCCTACTTTCGTCCTAAATTTATAGTGCAGACAGGGAGCCACCGTCATGGTGCTACTATAAAGAAATAAAGCAATATTTTGCATAGAGGGGCCATTTTTTGACGTTTTTTAGGGGCTTCGTACGCTACGTATTAAAGCCGTCATTGGCAACAACTGTTATACATCATACAATATACATCATAAAATAGTGCAACTTAAGTATCGTAAGCCGAGAGAGCAAAGGTTATTAGTTCTACTATTTCCGAAGTGAAAAACCTGATTGCATTTGCGGACGTTGCCGCCCGCTAAAATTGAAAAACTATGTGCGGGCCGCATTAAACTTTTTTGATTTAAGAAAAAAGCTAGTTTCTCGACAGATCATCTTTCGATCTTCACCTGGTTTGTCACGTTAAGACCTTTTTTAACTTCACTAGCATTAAAAAAATATTGATCCTGCAATGTCGAATGTTGAAAACAAAGGTTTGCACTTGGATTGTATGATAATTCCCGAAGTTTTTTAAAACTTTTACGCCGAATTTGAACAGAAGACTGAAAAAAAGGATCTTCACTGGAATTGTATGGTAACTTCTACTCCAAATTGGAAGTGAAGACCAAAAAAAAAGACAAAATGCACTGCACCGGCTTCCCAACCAAACGCGAGCCACAATGACATACGTATCTTGCGGGACGCAGGTTTCCACATCTGGTTTGAGGTAACTTTGTTTATAATGTAGCAGAATTCAAAGGTAGCTAATTAAAAATTGTTACGTAATTGCTTGTTTACAATCCAAGAACATTTTTGTACTTACCTGCAAGTGGGAGTATTTCTAAATTATTATTATAAGCTTTCCCTCTACAATATAAAAATTCATCTGCTAAATTTTAGAAAACATTAATTGCTATATACTAGGCCATAAATTCGGAGTCGGAGTCGTTGCTGTTTTTTGAGACGTTGCTGTACGATAAAATAGGACTCCAAAGTTGTTGAGCCGGAGCCGCCGGAGTTACACGTTTTAGGGCGGAGTCAGAGTTGGAGTCCTAAAATTTTGAATAGGTGGACTCGAAGTCGAAAAAAGTTTCTCGACTTTACGAACCTGCTTATAAAGGTTTTTTGGAAGTGTTAGTGTCAGTGAAAAAATTTTGGTTCATTCTATTTTTTATGCTGGTTAAAGTTAAAGTTTGTTTAGAAAAAAAATAGTGTTTTAACTTAGAGAGAAAGAATTATGCTTTAAGTCTTTTTGATTAGTGGTGAATCAAAGTTCTTGCTTCTTTTCTGCAGTGGTAGTTGTGTGCTCGTAGAAATTGAAGTCCGTCTGTAGACTCCTGCAATATAATATAAATTGTTGAGTGCATCATCTTGGTAAATTGAAACGGTTAATTTCGAAAAGAGTGGCATAAACCAATACCCTGTCAACTTACTAACGACTTCTTTTAGTTAGCATTAATGAAATTTAGTTGACATTAAATAATTTTCTCAATAAGTAAAAGTATTTGAAGTTTGTGCAGCATGATAGTGGTTGAAGGTTGGATAAATATGTCAGAAAATATCATAATTGTCGAACATCACGGAAAACGTGCGAAAATAAAATACACCAACTTGCACACTCTTAAAAATGGAATTGAAAGAAAGTTGGGGGTTTCTTTTCATAATCATCGATTGGAATACCACGATAGTTCGCATGATGAATGGATCGGCATATATGATGATGATGATTTGGAAGATATCACTGAGCAAACTCGAGTACGGATCATTCCAGAAGGCAGTGGTAAGAAAATATATGTGAAGAAGTAACAAAACATAACAAGTATTGGAAATATTATTTATAATATCCGTTCAAGAAAGCTCCAAAACTTTTGCAAAATTGGACAAATTAAGTTTGCATTCAACTTCAATTTTTTAAAATCTTTTTGTTTATTGATTATGTAGGCTACCAGAAAAAGTAGTCAGGAAAATATTATCAAGCAACAATTTTTATATTTTGATCAAAAAGACGATTTTTTTGCTGTAAGCAAGATAAAAATAGCAAAAGCAAAATCAATTTTTTTGCTTGCAGTGAGGGTTTTGATGCTTATTTGTTAAACAGTAGGCCTTTCAAAGTTCTTGTCGCTGTATCCTGACAAGGGCGTTCTTGTACGTATGTAACACGCCTATTTGCTGATTTGAATTGCATTGTGTCTTTAGAAACTTAAGAGTAATTTTATGACAGCCATACTGGTTAACTACAATGGCAACTGACATAGTTTAAACAAGAAATAGTAACTTTGTCAATTTTTCAATATAAGCAGGGTTATTTTTCGTGCTTATTTTCAGGGGTGCCGCAAACGGGGGGCAAGGGCCGATTGCTCGTGCCAAATGTTTTTGAGACAAAAATGGAGATTTTGGACACTGATTAAAAGTAATGGCATTTTTTTCGGGGAGGGGGGATAAAAATAGAGATTTGGCTGTTCTTATTTTTTGGTCAGAACTTTGAATATAAGTTATGACATCTGATCAATTATACAAAGATGTTTTTGTTTTATAATTTGATTTTTTAAAGTTGCTTTACCTGGAAATCAAAACATACAAGCTTATAAAAATCAACGTGTTAATCAAGTCGGTGGTCATAACGAGGATAACCGCAGTGAAGAAAGTGAGTTTTGTTTTGAAAATTGTATGAAATCTAAAGATATTTAAAAAAATTTTTTTTTGTCATGAAAAAGGGACATCAAATAACTTTTATTTATTGTTGGATTTTTTCAAAAAACGCTGCCATTAAAACCAATACAATGAAATGATATTTGTTTGTAGTACAGTAAAAAGTTGAAACTCATCTCAAAGCATTTCTAAAAGTGCTAATAAGTAAATTTCTGTGCTTCGCTACGTATGGGTTCTGAAGGTTCTAAAAGTTGGTCGCGTCGAGATAACCAAAACTGTTTTCAAATCTAAAAAATGATTAGCAGCAGTGACATGGTACAGAGCAACTAGGTCTTTTTTTGTAAAATTGAAAAGAATAAAAAAAAGACCCTCCTCTTGCGACAGAAACGTTCGATTGACTTAATCACGATCCAGACCTTTTTTGGTCTTTACTGATTTTCTTGTAAAAATTTTCTGCGAAAGATAAAAAATCGATTGCAAAAAAATAAAAAAAGATCTTTGGTTGTAATTAACTAAGTTAAACATTCCTGTTGCACGAAGGACCCTTTTTTTGATTTTTATCGATTTGTTAGTTGAATAAAATTAATGGTAACTTATATTTAAACCAACTATTAGTTTTTTTGTACTGAATTGCACTTATGAACCAAGGCTTGCGTCGTGACTTACTAAATTCAGATTTGGGTCGCCCTCAAAAATCTGGAAACTACAGCTTTATAGGAACCAATATACAAACATATTAATAGAGCAAAATATTAAAAAAAAAAACAGATTTTGTTTCATTAATTAAAACTCTTTAAAGTCAAGTGCGTTTTTTATAAAACATTTATATTATTATAAAAGTGATCAATAAACAACCTAAAATTTATTTTTTTTAGAAGAAAACATATTAAAGGAATTGTAATAAAATTGTTCACATTTAATTAACGGTTTTTAATTACGTCTTGACGTTTTAATTAGATATAAATTTTTTAAAAAAATTTTTAGGGCTTTTTATTTTTGTCAATAATATATTCTTTATTTCATCAAAATCGTTTGATCCAAGTATCAAACCTTTTTTCAGACAGTATAAACCAGACATTGGCGTTATTTGTGGACCAGATGAACATTATTAACGACCCAAAATAAAGAAATAAAAATATTTGTTTCAAGCCACCCAGTGAGTATGCTCCTAAAATAAATAAGGGTATATAATATTTACATTCAAGATTTATTGTATTTGCCATCAGCCTGATACTCCCAGTTACCACATCACCAATTATTGTTTATGATTTTGTAAACTCCGAGTGAAAATACCGAGTTAAACTTTTTGTTTATTTTTTTTGCAGCAACGGTCATTAACAAATACATAAAAATTATTAAGATACATTTCAAAGAAATATGTATATTTACACCATAAGAAAAAAAAAAACTGTTATAAGATTATTGTTCCAAATAAAAATACAGTACTTTCAAAGACTATATAGTGCTGCCATGAAATAAGTAAAGTAATGCAAAGTAATGCTTTTGTAACATGACTGTTTTTTCAGGAACCCTAATCGTATCAAGCAAAGATGAGCAACAATTATGTTTTAAATAATTTTATTCTATTTTAAAGATTTGGTTTTATTGTCTAAATAGACCTATATGTGAGCTGGAATCGAATCTGTAAATTTGAGGTTAAAATCTAATAATACATGATGGTAATTGTGCCTTCACTTTTTAAAAATAGCATTTATATGATTTCTGTATTAGCCCAAAGTTTAAATAATTTCAGATTTTTAAAGGAATAAAGATTTGGAACTGTCGTTTTAAAGGCCGTGCACAAAGACAAGCAATGAAATAAACATTATAATTTTACATGACAAAACTGTATCAATTTCAAGAAACTATAAGGACAAAAGCTTTTTTTATTTTGTGCAAAAATTTAATGATTACGTAGTGTACTATATACAGTATGTTCTTGTGTGGCAAAAGTAAACTATTTACTCAGAGTTTGCGGTTTTTTCATTTTTCAAATTATACTCAAGTTTTTGTTGGTATTGCTTAGATTGGTAAACTTCGGTTAAGAGACGCCTTTTGTTAGTAGGCCAATCAAGACGAAAAATTTGTTTAGAAATTTTATTTTATCAAACGTTTCATACTTACGCGTATCCACTGCGTGATTGTTACAAACACAAAACAAACGTGGGGCAATCCGTCGGGAGTTTCATTATTAAAAATCTTTGAAACACTGTAAAAACTGTTGAATTTTATACATCGGGCCTGGCCAGCAAAGACATATTTAAGGGGGGTCAAAGGCCCCAACCTACCACAACGTTTTCTTAAACGGGTTTTGATTTAATCCACCACATCAATACTATTATCAATATCTTTTTTATTTATTTTCTTAACTCACTAAAAAGCGTCGGAGGCGCAATTCAGAAACACGTTTGAGGCGCGGAGACACATGGGTGTCCAAGAATTAACCCGATTTGGAAATTTACATTTGGTTTTTTACTTTGTATTTAAAGATATATGACTGAAATTTAGACCTGCATATAAGAACAACAAGCAAGGGAAATACAGGGTGTCCATAAAGTCTCTTTACAATTTAAAAAATTATTACAAAGTGAAATGCTGAGATATCGCAATGAGGGTTGTTTTATGTTAATCAGTATTTCATAAAGTTTTTATTGAGACATTTAATACACTTTAAACATTTAATTAAAAATATCATTACTTTATTTAATACACTTCTATATGGGCACCATTAGTTGCACGAAGCACATGTTCACTGCAAATTCTTTTCGTCTTGATATGTCATTTGGCTGAAGTGCCTGTAACATTTGCGCTTTGTAAGGATACAATCTTAAATTCTTGTGCAGGACTTTGTGCGCTGTTGAACATGGTAGTTCCAATTGTCTGGCAGCAGTACGAATGGACTTCATAGGAGAACGTTGAAAGGCTTGCCTTACACGCTCGATGTTTTCTTCAGATGTTCTTGGTCACCCACTTCTCCTTGTATCGAACACTGTCCCTGTCTCCATAAATTTCTTGTGCCATAAACCAATTGAAAGACGTGATGGTGGGTCTCTTTCATACTTACTTCTGTAGTTTCGCTGGGTCTGAACATCTGATTTTGTCTCAATGAACCAAGATGCACATTGCGCTTTTTCTTGAGGAGTAGTCATTTTATGGGGGTTCAGTTCATATAACTCAATCATTAAACATAAGAAATTTTAATTAAGAAATTTTAACTGAAACAATAAATTTTAGTGTCAATAAAAACTTTATGAAATACTGATTAAGATAAAATAACCCTCATTGCGATATCTCATCATTTCACTTTGTAATAATTTTTCTAAATTGTAAAGAGACTTTATGGACACCCTATAGTTTTTCTCAAGAACAACAGAATAACGAGAATAGGTTTTGAACCCCGACTGCGTCAATTGTTCTTACTTATTAGGCTAGTTGCTGACACAGCAAAAGTTTGGACTGTAGGTTATTACTGTGGAGTTGATCTAAACAGCTCAGCAAGCTGTTGTTGACGCAGTCTAGGAACCACGTCAAAATAATGTTTTCAACGGCACTTCGAGGAGCGTCTGGAACTATGTGGTGCTGAGTTCGCTGCCAGCACCGGAATTAAATCGTTTTCTTGATCAGAAAGGCTATCTTCTTCGCTGAGAAAATTTTCTAGAGAGATTGTTTGATTATTCTCTCCAAACCTTTCTCCTAACTATAATTTACCAATCCAACTTAAATAAATATAACCGTTATTTAAATTATATCAGTACAAATCACAGGTCCTCAGAGCGTAGAATTTTTGACGGAAATTTTCTCCATTTCGACAAAATTTAAATCAGTAAAAACGACTGCAATTTATCTAACGAAGAACAAATTTACGGGGCCATTCAAACAACTTAGAGTCTCCTCTACAAAATAACAGAGTAGAACAACTCTTTTGAACGATTAGGACTGTCTTTCTTCTAACAGCAAGCTACTTTTCCGGGTATTTGATCAACGCAGAACACCCTCCACAATATAACAGGGCAGAGCAGTCTCTGAATGACTTGTACTCTCTACCCTAACAGCAAACGACTTTTACGTGCAGGACATTCTAACAGAATACCTTTCCGAACAACTTGGTCTGACTGAATTTCTATGCTACGTAAAGTTATAGAAGCAAGCGCTTATATAGTGGACATAACAATAAATAATTAAGCACGTAGCAATTAATAATGAAGAATTTGACTATCATAACAGAGAATTGAAAATCATTCTTGCAACTTTGTTATGACAAAGGACAATTTTTTACTGTTATTGGTAATGTGACGTTCATGTGTTTCATAATCCTTGCAATAACAATGCTTTTCTAATTAGTTCATATAGTGCTACAATACAATAGCATAAATCGAACACAATGGGATTTTAACCAAATAGTACAATCTTAATTAAAACTGAATGGTCTAAGCTCAAACTAAAAGACAATGACTTTATCAGAAACAATCAGAGATGGGCACAGTACTTTTTAAAAGTACTGCGGTACCGGAACTCGGTACCTTGCTAAAATAGTACCGTGATACTTGTTACATTTTAATAATCTAATTCAATAGTAATAACTAAAAATTTTCTGTCATACATTGGACTTCATTTGACATTCAAAAATTGTATTTAACAAAATGAAAATAATCGCTTACGTATCAAACTAATGACTTTTTTAACCCAATTAGGTATGAACTAGAGCTGGGGACCCGACCTAATTTTGGTATGGCTCCAGCTCCGACTTCGGAGCGGGATTTTTAAAATAGCCAACTTCTACTTAGGCTCCGGAGCTAGCTTTTTAAAACTGAGATGCTCCAGCTCCTAACTCATCTAAATTCCCAGTTCTAGCTTCAGTTCCAAAAGTGAAACAAAATAAGCGTAAATTTTTAAAAAGCAGCATTTTTTGTAAACCTATTGATAGACTGCAGTGGCGGATGCAAGAATTTGTTCCAGGGAAGCTAAAAAAAATATTGAAACAACAATTATTTAATATCATAAAAATTTTTTTTTGTTTGGGAGGGTTCGTATCCCAGCTTGCCCCTTATTTTGCAATCATAGTACATTAAGATTAAGTTCTATAATTTCTGATACATTTGAGAAAACTGCATCCAAAAATGCTACTTTCTTTAAAAATCTACAGTGTCTTTTTTTCACAATGATCACTATTTCAATAGCTAACAACGTCAAAGCCTAAGTACTGCCACAGTTGATAGAACGACACTTGATCGAACAACACTTGATCGAAACGACACTTAATCGAAACGACACTTGATCGAAATGACAGTTGATAAAAAAGATTTGCCTCGTATAATTCTGCGATGAAAGAATCTCTTTGTTTTTGTTAATCAGATTCATAAAAAGCAGAGGCCATCGGTAAGAAGACAGTTTGTTTTTATTTTTTACAATTAAGGTTTTTTTTAAAAAGATACCTGGGCAAAGCATTTTTAGAGGGGCAACAAGTAGATTTCTTGTCATGGTTATCTTTCGTTAGATGCCTATTGCTGCCATTTTTTTGTATTCGTTTTGCATTGTAGTCAGTTATTTAGGGGGGGGGGGCGTTGTATCGTAGCCCCACCCTTGAAAAAGCCTTGCAGAAATCAGAGACAGATTCAAGAGAAAGAACTATTTTTTTAGAGATTACTATATTTTTGGGCCGAAAAATCAACAAAATCAGGACAAATTCAAAGTGAAAACTTTTTTAGAGATCATTACGTTTTTGGCACAAAAAATTAACAAAATTGGGACAGATTCAAAGTTGTAAATTTTATCTTTCGTTATTCGATCCAGTGTTGTTTCGATCAAATGTCGTTTTGATCAAAGGTCGTTTCGATCAAGTGTCATTCGATGAAGTGTCGGTCGATCAACTGTCGGGTCACGCTAAGCCTAACATCTGCCAAAAGCATCTTCTTCAATATGCCGATGTATATCGCGTATCGGAAAAAGTTTTTGTTAAAAACTGAGGAGGTTCTTTACAGAGGTATTAAAGAAGCATTTAGGGATAGATTTAAGATTTTTTATGGAAACTAAGAAACATTTGATCAAGTAGCGCCCAACAGTCCATGGGCTTTACCATTCGAACACCTTGTAATGTATTTTTTTATAATATGCCAAAGTAGTGCCATACTTTTGGTCATTTGGCTTTATATAAGCTGCCGCTTTAGTTACATGTTCCCGCAGAAGGCGAAAAAGATTTGCGAAGATAACGAAAATATTGCCCAAAAATATCACTTATTGGAAATCTATCGCAAATATAGATGAAAGGATTTAGCCTCCTTATCTTCCTCTTAGTTCCGCCTAGGCATTCTGCTTCAAAATCATAGACAGGTTTAAGATAATATTACTCAAAATGCCGCTTTTTTCTACAAAATGTACCGTTATCGCCACGTTGTTATAGTCTAGCTGACAAAAAAGTCTGATGTAGAAAAAATTCTCAATGGTGCACCTACTTCAGCATGTGATTGCTGACCGCATGCATAAAGCTTGTTATGAAAATGCAACCTTTTATGGTAGTTTTAAAGAGAGAAACATTTTCAAAAAAAGATTTAGGATTTCTAAAAAGCTATTAAAAACTTTTGAAAAAGGTAAAATTATGAAGGAATCAAAATATAAAGCGTCTAAAAACCTAGAGTATTAGCATTAAAACTTCTTCCATCCTTTTATCACACGCTGCCAGTAGTAGCCGACCAGATTTTGAAAGATTTTGAATTGAACTATCGTACAGCAGGTACATTTGCGCCGAAAGCGCAAAAATTTTAGAAATTAGCAATAAATTTTTTAAATAGCTTTTGAAATAGCTTTCATAGCTTTTCAAAAATAATACTTACTGAAAAGTTATGAAACAAAAGTTTCAAAAATTTAGGGGGGATTGAGTTGTATGTATGTATGTATGTTTTTATATTTCTTAGCCGCAATAGCACAAGCTAAAGCACAAAAACAAAGTGATATACGTACGCTGCAGGACATGCAAACAATACATTATACAGATATAACAAATGTTATTATAATATGCATGCTCACTGCATTAGCCTCCCTGGTTCTGCCACTGAGCCTTCCCTCACGTCCAGATCATTATTATTTTTGGAAAATTTAAGTGTATATCATGCATTGATGCACATTTTACAGCAGAAATTTGGCATAGTTTTTTGGTAAAACCACTTTTCAAACTTACTTCAGTAAAACTCCAATTTGAACTTCACTTGACGTACTTTCAGACATGGTTTTACTTCTGGGGATACCTCATTTTCTATAAAACATTTTCTGCCAAGGTTGCCAGGTGGCCTAAATTCGGACAAAAAACAATAAATTGTTGTAATTTTGTAATAGCTGAACTTTTTCTGCCAGGGTTGCCAGGTGGCCTAAATTCGGACAAAAAAACAATAAATTGTTGTAATTTTAACAACTATGTCCGCAGTCGGCAAATCATTTGGACACTTGCTTTTTTGTCCCAATTCGGCCGATTTTTATTTTCCTTTTTTTAAGTAGGTTTACTTTAAGAACTAGGAAAGTTAAAGGTTAGGCAGATTATGCATTGGCGTCGCAGTCCGTCCCTGTATCTAATGCAACCGTCGAGCGGCTCTTTTACATGGTTTCATCTACAAAAACAGCAGCCAGAAACTCAATAAACCCGGCCTTGGCAAAGTCGATACTGCGCATCAAAACCAAGCTTTATTTTCTGCCACTTGCTGTTTACTTGGTATGTGTTTTTCTCGTTCATTTGTTCGTTCTTCTGTTTTAATTGTTACTGTATATGGGAGACTGTTTCTTATTTAATCTGAATGCCAAGACGTGAAAAACTCGTGGAGCAAATAAAAGATCACGCGGTAGCTCGCGCTTAAACGAAATGTGAAACGCGTCCGAGTTTGATACGTGTTAAATCAAAATACACAACATAATGTTATATTTATTCTTATCTTCTAATATAAGAATATATACAGTAAACCCTCATTTATCGCGGTTAATGCGTTCCAGACCCCACCGCGATAAGTGAAAAACCGCGAAGTGACGGTACTGTGGAATTCCCGGCGCCTTTGAGCCAATATACAATACATGAACGCTTACTTTTTGACACATATTCATGCACATCAGTATTCATGAACGCTTACTTTTCTGAAAACTGAAGGATAAAGAACAAAGAAAATTAGAAATGTTTTCTGTTTTGTTTATTCTGAACACAATCCGATACTGTACATTATTTACAGTAATTGAAACGATTATTTGCAGTAATAAAGTAGGTACAGTTATGAGGCCTTTACATCCGTTCGAGAAGTGGATTCATTCACTCCATAATGACGTGCCACCGCGGCAACCTTCTTTTAACATATCTAAAAGCTTGACTTTTTCGCTGATGGTCATCATCTTCCTTTTCCTCTTGGGCTTGCTAGACGAATCTTTTGCAGGAGCATGGCGCTAAGGTGTCATTGTAAGGGTTAACAGTACAGTATTGCAATCACAAATACAACACTTACAACCGTAAGACACACGAGACACAGTTAACAAGGTGAATGAGAATGGCGTGATTACGCACAGACAATCAGCGATGTGATATGCAGCCAATCAAACAAAAAAATTTTTTTTGAAAAAAATACCGCGATGCACTGAAGCCGCAAAACTAAAACCGGGAAGTAGCGAGGGAACACTGTATATATGTATATAATAAATCCTAATAAATATTTTTTTAAAACAAGCACAAAACTGGATTTATCGCATCTATGTATAGAAAACCCACCTTTTCCGGCCAATACGTACGTACGTACACTGGGATTCTTTTAGCCCTATGAAAAGAAAAATCAATCTTTTGGCTACACTGGTTCACAGAGCTATGTTTATCTGCTCTAGCAGCAGGCTTCAGACTGAGCTGGGAGCTCGACAAAATTCGATCTGTCTTGGTTGCTAACGGGTACCCTAACCATATTATTACATCCACATTTTCCAAGACTATCCGACAATTCAACCATTCATCCTAACATCGAATCAAGAAATCCCCGGTTTATCTCCATCTTCCATTCCTGGGAAATGTTTCAACCAAATTTGAAAGCAAATCACTACAGCCATTTAGCGTTGCTACTTTGCTGTTGAAGTACGTGTTGTTTTTACAACCAGGCCTCTTCTTCCCACAACCAAGAAGGATATATTACTTGCTCATCACTACAATAATGTTATTTACCAATTTGTGTGCCACTGCGACAGTCGGTACGTAGGGCGTACATTCCAAAGGTTGCAAGAACGCATTAAGCAATATGTTTCCAGGTCGATCAGAAACCATCATTTTTCCCAAGATCGCTCTAATCTTTGCCGTGCCTGAAAGAAAAACAGCACTTCTCAAATCATCGCCCATGATTCTGCTATCGGAGAGCATCTTTTGGAAAATTCTTCCTGTTTCAGCCAATACAGTGACACCAAATTCTCTATCCTTGCCAGAGGACGTACTTCTTTCCACCTCTCCGCCCTTGATGCTACGTTTATCAAATCTTTTCAATCTAATCTCTGTCGACACAAGAAATTTCTTTACAGTTTAAAACTCATTCAATAACGCTCTTTTACTTTCGCTTCTGATTGGTTGTCTTTTCTTTTCTATTCCTGATTGGCTGCCTTTTTTAACCAATCAGACTCATTCTCCTTCTCCATATAAGCACGATCGAATTGCTCTCAGTTCATTCTGACGATTCCTCCCAATGATTGTCAGATAAAAAGTCTACAAGGAATAAACATGCTTTATAATGCTATCTTAAAGTTTTGCCCCGCCAATCGACCCTTAAGTGTAGTGTGACAAAGTAAAATTTAAACAACGTTTATGATTTAAAAAAAAAATTTTTTTAATAGCCGTGTTGCATGTTAATTGCTAAAAGTAGCATGCTTGGGGAAGAACGGTCATAGGCTATAACCGTAGATTCAGGCTTTAAAAGTATTTTCGGGTTGGGCCTAAATACACAGCCCAAATACAAGTGCATATTACAGTTGCGATCATACAGAATATGGCCATGGTATTTCTGGGTATATTATTTTTAATATTGTGTTTGTTTTTACATTATTAAATTTATTTTCTTAACTAAAATTAAAAATCATCAAATCTAATTTTTTATATAGGCCTACAAACTGAAGAAAATTTTTTTATGGCAACCCACATTAGTGCAATGAATAACTCAGAGTAATGAAACTCGAACTTGCAAACAAAAGATGCGAGAGAGATCAATGCTCAGTCAACTTGTGTCATTTTGCTGTCCCCTTGGAAAAGGCACGATTAAAATTTTTTATTTGAGTTATTAGTTTTTAGTGATAAGAGTAAAATTTAAACTGCTTGATAAAATGGCCAGGCAGATAGATATAGCCCCATCAAATGTCTTTCCGAAAGACGCCACAAGATAACGCGCGAAGGCATCGAATCGCGACCCGATCGATCAAGTTCAATACGGCGTTTCGACTTCATAACATGGCAAGTAGTTTTACAATTTCTAAAGTTTTTAATGTGACGACTTTAAAAATTGCGGTTCACAAAGTAAATCACATGTGTTTTTGTGAAGATATGCAATATTTTGGGTGGATTTATGCTATTATTATCTGATTCATCCTTTAAATAATATTTTAGAGTTTTGGAATTATGAAAAATTTCTGGTCCTCTAAAAACCATTAAGAGACGCCAAAATAAAGATTCTTATCTTTTTATTAGACAAAGATTCAAGCATTGACTTTGGACTTTAGTTCTAGATACAGAGCATAAAAAATCTATTTAAGAGGTTTATGATTTAAAGAAGATAAAAAAAATTACAAGTTTAGTTAAAACAAAAAGTGTTTAAAAATTGAAATCTGTTAAAGTCTTTTGAATGAAAACGTAGGTAGATGTATGAATACGTAGTTTGTGTGCATCGAATGTCAATCAACTTTTCCCTTAAATATCATCCAGGAGCTATTATATTTGTCGTTTCATTAAGAATTCATCTTTTCTTCATAATTCTTCAGAATACAGAATTCATCTTCTTCCATTTCTTGATCCTTTTTAATATTTATGATTTTTTTCTGCGAACTATTTAATAATGATTTAAAATAAAAATAAATGAATGAATTAAAAAAAGGAAATCAAAGATATATCTCAAACGAATATTACGAATATTTGCTTAAGATCTGGAAAACTTATAATGAATATAAAGCACTAATCTTCTGTTTTTAATCACTTTCTAGCCTGGTACAATGGTCAAGTCGTATTTGGTAATGCCGGCACGGAAAAGTCGAGTAGACTTGACGACATGTTTACTGGTCACGGAACTTTATCAAGTAAGAATTACACAGCATTAAAATGCACTGCATATCTAGCCTAAATGATATTTACTAATTTAAATATAGTTAGAAATGTTTTTGTTGAAAATAGAATTTAAATGAATTCTAAAAAAAATTTAATCTTCAAAGCTTTTGTGTGCATGAACAATTTATTTGCTTTTGGCATTAGCTATTTTTACTGCGATTAATTGTAAACGTATAATTGCTGCTTAGAATTTTTAAAGCACCATCATTAATTTCAATTGCTTAGTTTGCTTGTTAAAGTTAATAATCGTAATCACTCAAACAAAAATGTTATGAAATGAGGAACTTAAGTCTTAAAATAACTAAAAAAAGGTCCGTTTACTAGAGTCTAATTTACTTCGTATATTATTTTAAAAAGACAACTTGTTTATCTGTCTGCGATTTTACTGGGTAAAAGTGGGCGGAAATTAAAAGAATAATATACTGCATATAATAACCAGTGGTATTGAGCACCAAATAATGGAACGTGACAATTTGATGGGATTTTGTGATAAAAAAACTTTTGTGATTTAACAAACACATTATAGATCAGGAGTCGGGAACCTATGGCTCGCGAGCCAGATGTGGCTCTTTTGATAACAGCATCTGGCTCTTTTGTTGCCAAGCATAAATTACCGCACATAAAAGAAAAAGATCTGCGAACACAAGATTTTAAAAATGAAGACCTTTTTTTAAGAAAACATTTCGGTTTTAAGAGGAAAATCGAGAAATCAGGGTCAGATTCAAGGTGAAGACTTTTTAACAAATTAATGTAAATCTGATTTTAAAAAATAACTCGTAATTTTTAAAATTGTTCAAAAAATTGAGTGTTGAAAAATGGTTACACTTCCAACCTCCCAAAATTTTGTTTGTTGGTGAATGTTATGTTTAGATGTTACGTGGATTCTTCTTATCCAATGACGTTAGAATTCACAAATATCACTTCTTGTCCAATCTTATTTTTAAAATTAGGGTGCTACGACAGTTGATCAAACGACACTTAATCGAAATAACATTTGATCGAAACGACATTTGATCGAAATGACAGTTGATAAAAAAATATTACTTTTGTAGCCTATGTTTCTGCGATTAAACAATTTCTTTGTTACTGGAAATTAGATTCATAAAAAACAGAGGCCATCAGAGAGAAGTCAGTTTGTTTTTTATTTTTTATAATTTTTTTATCAATGTCAAGGTCAGGGTTTTTTAACAAGATCCTTTGGCAAAGCATTTTTAGGGGAGCAACAAGTAGATCTTTTGTTTTGGTTATGTTTCGTTAGATGCCTATTGCTGCTATTTTTTTATTTTTTTATATTGTAGTCAGTTATTTAGAGGGTGCATTATGCCATGGCCCCGCCCTTGCAGAACCCTGGCAGAAATCAGAGACTGATAAGGGAAGGTCTATTTTTTTTAGAGATTGCTATATTTGAGACAAAACATCGACAAAACCAGGACAGATTCAAAAGAAAACATTTTTTTGAATTCGCTATGTTTTTGGGACGAAAAATTGACAAAATTGGGAGAGATTTAAAGTTGTAAATTTTCTTTTTCATTATACAATCAAGTGTCGTATCAATCAAATGTAATTTTGATCAAATTAAAACTTATTGACAAACACCCGAGTCGTTGTTTATTCTGTCCCATCTGCTTGGCGTTTATTCCAAATGCTCATAGGTGGGCACGGTGCTTATTAAAAGTAATCGCTGTACCAGTACCGGTATTGAAAAACCAAAAGTACCGTCCGTTACCGGTACTTTTAATAATCCATATTAATAATAATGACTAAAACTCCTCTGTTATACATTAGATTTTATTTACAATTCTAAAATTGTTAGCCAATTAGGTATTAAACAATTAGCTAATAACCAGGTATTAACCAATAGTATTAACCACTTAATTTTGGTATAGCTCCAGCTCCGACTCCGCACTAGGTTTTTTAAAATAGCCAACTCTTACTCTGGCTTTAAAGCTAAATTTTTAAAACTGAGGAGCTCCGACTCCTACCTCTCGTAAATTTCCAGTTCGAGCTCCGGTTCCAAAAGTGTAAGCCAAATAAGCGTAAATCTCCAAAAAGGAGCAGTTTTTGTAAATCTATCTGTGGAATGCAGCGGCGGATCCAGGAATTTTTAAAAGGGATGTAAAAGAAATATTGGTACAACATTTATTTAGGTATCATAACATTTGTTTCTTGATTTGGGAGGGTTCGTTTCTCAGCTCACTCCCCTTATTTTTCAATCATATTACCTAAGATTAAGTCCTAGAAATTCTGATATATGATATTCAACACTGAAAGCGCTAAAGACTACATACAAAAATGTTAATTTTTTCAAAGCTGCAATGCCTTTTTCTGCGCAATGATCACTATTTCAATAGCTTACAACGTCTAAACCCAACATCTGCCAAAAGCATCTTCTTTAATATGCCAACGCCAATTGCGTATTTGAGAAGGTCTGTTAAGAACACACTCTTTACGGACGTATTAAAGAAGCATTTAGGGATAGATTTAGGATTTTTACGAAAGCTAGGAAACGTTTGATTAAGTAGCGCCCAATAGTCCACGGGCTTTACGATTTAAACACCCTGTGATGTTTTTTTAAATGCCAAAGTAGTGTCATACTTTTGGTCATTTGGTCCTATATAAGTTACAGCTTAAGTTAAATGTTCGCGCCAAAGGCAAAAAAGATTTTAAAAGATAATAAAAATATTGCCCAAAAACATCAATTATTAAAAAACTACCGCAAATCCAAATGAAAGGATTCAACCTCCTTATCTGCCAGTCGCGCCAGTCGGCAGCGTGATCAAGTTGTTAGAGCGACGGAATTGGGATCAACATGGTCTCGATTTAAAACCTATCCGCACCATTCTGTTGTGTCCTTGGGAAAGGCACTTTACGACACTTT